>CM062818.1:1445172024-1445697024 GCA_031772625.1 Pinus tabuliformis | reverse complement strand
AGTAATTTCCGAAAATTAATTCTACGAAAGCCATTGGTTCATTATGCCCTTTCAAGGGAGTGAGTGTGTGTTTCATAGATCTCTTTGATTCTACCTAGATCTGATTGTTTCTGCCCCTATACGGAAGCCATAAGTTTGACCAGTCTATGGAAAAGTACCCTTGTATCTTGCTAGACTAGTTTCTACTCAACAACACTCTGTATGCTTCCGGAATGTCCACAATCACTATGTTGATACATTAGTGGACTCATTCGTCAGATGATAAGAGGATGACGACATCTCTGAGTTCACCAATTGCTTGGGCATGAGTCATTTCTAGCTTAATAATCTGTGCATCTATCCTTTCCCATTTATCATTGATTTTCTTGGCAACAGATAATGGCATGATGTTCATCGATGCACTATAATCAACCAAGAAATTGTGTACATTGAAATTGAATATTTCAAAAGTTAGCAAGAATGGCAGGCAGAGTGTGTTCACATCCATCATAAGTGCATTGAGTACATATGCGAGAGTATTAGGAGACTTACAATATCCCTTGTCCGAAGATGTAGCATTACTTGTAGAGGTTCTCCCAAGTGTTCGTAGAAGGATGTCTCGCTGGCTTGTGATATTTGTTAGTTTGAACATGGAAATGTTCACACAAACCTTCTTCATATCATCAACGATGTTATAATCCATAGCAAGAAGACTAACCAAGTTGTTCGGGATGGAACTTGTCTTGCGGTTTCTGAAGTGATGGTTCTATCCTTACTGCTGTCAGAAACAATTTTCGTTGAGACTACTTTCTTGGAATTGCTTAAAGAGTTTTGCGTTGAGTTAGTCAGTGGGTTGATTTTTCTTAACATATTTTCTTTGAATTTCTCTTCTGCAACTCAATTTTGGTGGTCGGCCCTTGGCTTCTTAGGTTTTATTGGTTGTTCTTCTTTAGGGCTAAACCGTCACTTGGAGGTTGCTTATCGACAATACTCTTTTGGGCTGTGAGGATACAGTTAAACATGTTCACTGCATGCCTAACACTTGGAGCCTCATCAGCTATAGTAGCTTCTTCCTTTTCTTCATCAAGCTCAATTTTCTCTTCATCCATGATTGAATCAACAAGCTACGCAACCATAATTCTCATGACCTTGTTCCATTATGGGCATGTATTTTCTGAATGATGCTCTTGATGAAACATGCAATATTGATTTTTTCCCATCTTCTCAATGTTCAAGATAGCATTGGAACTCTGGCCAGACTTTATCGGGTGGTTTGTGCCACTACTGGAAGGTGCATTCCTTCTTAACTGGTTAAACTTGGGAGTCTTGCTTCTCACAGTGGTCTTGCTTGTCCTCTATTTGAGTTTAGCCATTTCAGTGGACAAGGACTAGATGAGACAAGTCAGGCTTTCAAGATCATTTGGTTCTTTCTCTTTAGCCCTACTCACAGAGGCCTGAGACCTCTTACCCATTTCCTTGGAGTCTTTTGTTGGTTCATCATTTGAGATGACTCCAATAGCACGCAAGTCCTTCTTGATAGCGATTTCCTCTTCGTGATTTTCTATCAATGTCTGTTTCGTGGTTCACTTCACAAAGTGTGCAATACTTGTTGGCAAGGAAGAAGTGTAGTAATCTATGGTGATGGAGTCATGAGGTTTTGTATTTTCCAGAAATTTTTTCAATATGTGATTGAACCTCTGGTTGAAATCTTTCACTTTTTCCTTTTGCTCCATATTGAGATTACCAAGCTCTTTCAATAACATGGCGGGGTCTTGTCATCAGCAAATTTTTCAAGGAAGATCTTCTTGAACCCCCTCCAATTCTGGATGGAATTTAGAGGAAGGCTGTGATACCATACAAATGCTCTACCATCAAAGGTACATGGAAAAATTCTACATGCAACATCATCATAACGAACCTCAAGTGTTTGCAAATGTAGGTAAGAGTTGTCCATATGGTCTTCAGCCTTTACCATCTTATCAGAGTCATATTTTGTTAAAATATTCTCTTAATGCCTTGGCATCTTATGCAGGACACCTGAAAGTGCGAGTGGGCCCTGAGTCAGCCAATCCATATTTTGGCCTACCATGTCTTCTTCTTCATTTTCCTCCTCCTCTTTATCAGATTCTGATGGCTTCTCTTCCTCTTCTTCTTCCTCTCTGCCCATCCGCTGAAATTTGCACCTGGGAGTAGAATGTTGCCTTCGTTACCACCGTGAAAGAGTAGAGGCTATTCTTCCTTGTCCACAGAGTCTACTAATTCCTCAAGAGTGGAAAGAACCGCATCTTCAACAGACAAGACTATGATCCTTGTCAAGGTGGTCATGTTCTTCTTTGGAGAATATGGAAGACTGATTACTCCCATAATTAATCCAAAAGCTTTTGCAAATTGATGTGTGATGGGGCAGATGGCCCGAATTTGAATGTATGGAATTTCATGTTTAGGTCGAGACTAAGAAGAGTCACCAACTTCAGAAGCATGAGTAGGGGAGGTGGAATGAAAGTTGTTGTCTTGACCAGAAGATGGAATTATGGGGTCGGTGGGTTTATCGGACATAAAATACTTGTTGCCCTCCTTCTAGCGACAAAATTATTGACGGTGCTAGACTCGCCAACATTCATGGGATCTCCCCGATATGAAGTCCCAATCAGACCTCACACCATTTGGTGTAGGAGTCCCATCCAGTATAAAGGCCCGGTTTCCAAATCCTTAAATATTTGCCTTGGTTCTAGTTGTTAGCACAAGAAAGTGATGCAATGGTGTCTTCGAAAATCAAGGGAAGTGTGCCCAGTGAGTGTGCAGTTGCAACTATGTCAAGATTATTCTACTACAAAGCAGTTAGAAAAGCGAGCCTCTAAGTGAGAGGTAATAGCACCACCTAGGAAGAGAAACACATGAACCAAAGGGTCTGTCTAACAGCCAGCAAAATATTCCACAATAGATGTGATGGTCGTCACAACCAACAAACAAGGATAAATATGTCTAGTATCCCATGTAATAGTCCACAAGGATGGGACAACAATGGCAACCATTACAACACATTCTCAATAAGATAAGCACTAAAATAACCGAAATAGTTCAACTATCTTAGTACATGTGAAAGCAAACATGAAAAACAAACATCCATAGAATAGTCTGACAAACATCCATGGTCTATGCATGAAGAACGTGTTAGCCTGAAAAGGCTTCTGTTATTAAGAAAAAGTTCCAAGACACATGTTTACAATGTACATCACTAACCTTAGTAGTGGGACACTGGAGCCACTCCTTTCTCCTCAAAGAACTAGTTGATCTCTCTGATGCCTTGCGGGAGGAGCCAAGGTGAAAAGTCCTTTGCTCATACAATGATGGGGTATCTATAACCAATGGGTGATGCTTACCCCTTATGAATCTTTGACTACCCTCATGAATGTTCAACTTCCTATGACTTTTCAACTTACATGACTCTTCATATTCATGTGTGTCCTTTGGACTTCCACTTCACAATACATTTGAATAATGACCACTCATGACATGATATGACATGAAATTACTGACATGGACTACTTGGTGATGTGGTAATGTCAAGTCACTATTGTTGCTGAGTGTTCAATGTCTTCTTGGATATGGTTTCTCTTCACCTCTACATGGCTTGATGATGCGGAGTCTTTAATGATCTTTAGTCTTGGATGGTAGTTTCAAACTAGTGTCCCTTTGCTTCTTCTTGAATGATCCACTTGTGATTTCAGTTGCAGGAGAGTCTTTAGGCATGCTTACCTCCTTCTTCTCCTTCTTCATCATCTTGCCATGACTTGATAGCGTACCTATTCCTGCAATTCACTCATGACGAGATGACATCAATCCGAAAACCCCCTATTCTAGGATGATTCATTCTTATCCATGAACTAAGCCCGGACAAGTCAAAGATTGGGGAAAAGGGCCCAGTAACTACGCATTATGTAGTTCCAACAGATAGGGGGAGAGCTTGGGCTTTGAGACTGTGGAATGTGCAGCTCAAGGAGGCTTAAAAGACAGAAATGTGTAGTTTCTGGAGGCAGTGGTATCCGACTGAGGGAAAGGGCACTAATGGAAGCATATGCGCAGTTTTGGAGGCCAAGGGAGTTTGGGATTTTATGCATTGTGCAGTTCCATAAGATAAGGAAAATGCTTGAGGGTTGAAGATGTGAAGTGTGCAGTTAAAGGCTGATTGGGAGACATAACTACACAATTCTAGAGGTCAAGATCGAGAGTTGGACTCAGGAATTGTGTAGAGAAGAAACCCTGAAGGACAGGGACTATGCACCCTATAGTTCCGAGTAGCAAGTTCACAGCCTAGAGGCTAAGACTACGCAGTGCGCAGTTCAGTTGGGACTCGCTGAAGCTAAGTTTCCTGGTTGGGAAGAGTTTTCGAAAATGCCTAAGTGCGGGATGGGAGATGGACTTGTGATGAAGGTTAAATGTGATCACAAACTTAGCATACTTTGAAGAAACGACAACATATATCATTGGAACTCAAAAAAAAAAAATGTCTGTGTGACTGCCTGATAACAAGATACGACAAGTGCGACACTTAAGATAGGCTTTAAGACAATGTGGCGACACTTGTGCGACACTGCACAATACTTTGTGTATGGATGTGACATATATTTACATGGTTTGGATAACTCAAATACACAAATACCGACCTTCGAAACTGTTATAAAAGGCTCGCAAACATTGTATGACAACTAATCACGCAAAAAGGTGACATTTAATCCAACATGTAAAAGGGATCAAAGAACTTCGAGAAAGCTCATGAAATGATCTCTAGTGTTTACAACAACAAATGAAAAGACCAAGGAAGGCTCTTAAATTTGATTGTAAGCCAAAATTTTGGAGGGTGTTGCAGCAGCTACGTTAGATCCCTGGAAGATAAAATGGAACTTTGCACTGTCTCGTCGACTTCCATTCTGGCATTTTCCATTTTTGCATTTTTTTCTCTACTAAAATAACCATAGGCCTCTCTAGAATTAATACATTGTCCAGTATCTTCAATTATTCTTCCATCTCTTCTAAAGTGAAAAAAGTATTCTTTTCCTCATAATTCTTCATTGGCTGAGTAATCTTACCTCTGTTACTCTGTCTTTGAGAGACAACTTTAGTAAAACCCTAATTTGGCACCAACCCAAAAACCTCCTATTCTTTCATCTGTAACGAGCAATATCTAAATGAATGATCATGCTCATGACGATGTCGACAATGAAATGGGACATGTTCATAATCTGGAGTTTGTGTCTAAATTTCCCCTTGATATTTAAGATTTATTGACTCTGACAAGGGTTGATAAATATTCATATATACATAGAGAGGTGCATAATACATTTTTATATCTCACTTTGTGACCTCTGATACTTTGACGAATTTACCTAATGCATTCCCAATACCCTCCAAAACTTTTGGGATCCAAACATCCACTGGCAACAAGTAGAGTCTCACCCAAACAGGTGCCGCAAAAAACTCCTATTTATTCAGATTGAAGCATTCTTTCCAATGCCACATATATAAACCCACATAATTGAAAAAATAAGGGTCACCTTTAAAAACCCTATTCTTGTCTTCTAGGATGAAGAAAATTATAGTAAAAACCCTTTCATCATAATCTCAAATCAATCTCGCCTTTAGGTTTCCATTTATGTTGTATCCATCACTCTAACTCTCTTTTAGTATGCCAACCTCCAACAAACTTAGAAATGAAAGCATGATTTTTCATTATTCTTCCTTGTTCTTCCAAACACTTTGGAGTAATTACAAATTTAGGGTTTTGGGTTGCTTTAGGTAAGCATTTACCACGCAATTTGACTTGCCATTGCACCCCCAAAATAGGAATTTCTTCCATTTTACAACTTCCCCTAGGTCTATCCAGCTTGTCTGCAACCTGATTTGATTTACCTATTACTGCATTCATAAAGGAGAGGTTACCAACCCACCCTCCATGACACTCTTCATCAAAACCCTGAAACTTCTCATATTGTAAGCCGACCAAAAAATCCTGCAAAAAATTGATGAAATAGAAAATAAAAACCCTATGAAAGAGGAATAGAACCCTCAAATTTTTTTGAAACCCTCATCACACTCAAATTCCTTTATAAAAACACACTTTTCATTGAAGCTATACTTCAAATTGAATTGAATTAAATGAAAAATTTCCCAAAAATTTTCTACTAAATATTTCTTATTTTCTTCACTCTTTTTATTTCCTTTTTCTAATTAATATTTTTCCTCTTTTTATTATTACTTTTATTACCACAATATCACCATTTTCAATGTAGTTTACTTATATGATGCAACTTTATGGTGGTCATTCTATCACTACAAAATCACCTTTATAGTTGTTTACTCACATGATGCAACTTTATGGCGATCATTGGCTTTTTTTATGGTCAAATTTTTTGATAACTAACAAAGAAGTATATAGAGTGTCATGAACTAGAAATAAGTTAAATGTGTTACAAATGGCGTACCTTGTAAGAAAGGAGAAAGAAGCATATCTCACCAAGGACTATAAAATTCCTTCTTCTTTACCCTAGAAGACACCTAGAAAGACACAAATAGACACACAATATTCTAGAGTGTAATAACAACTAATGAGGTCACCATAGAATTTTGTTGATAGTATAAGGTGATAAAATAACACTAATGGTTAGCTCAATCAGTTCAACCATCAACACAAGGTGTGATATTAATAAGGAAGCCATAGCTCATAGGTTCAAATCTGAATAAAATGTCAATGTTTCCAACCATTATTATGGTATGTGATTTAAGTCACTCTCCATTCAAATATTATGAGGAGGGGGACCTTGTGACATTTTCATTGGAAAAAAAACCCAATGGACAAGTTTAATTGGTTGTTATTATTATTTTTGGGCATTTGGCTTGTTTTTTGTGCTAGGAAGTGCTCAATTTGAATCCTCCAAGTTAAATTTGTTCATCTATGATGATAGCTTTATTAGAGATGTTATCTCCAAATGTAGAAATTTTCTTGTTGGGTTTCTCCATAAGTTTTTCCTTGACAATAACATAAGAGGGTGAAAGCATGAAGGCGAGTTACACTTTTGGCCCAAATGTGGCGATGAAATTTCAAGTTTTTCCTCTTTTATCGAATTTCACCCCTCAAAATGCATATAAGAAATATGATTTTTTATTTGGAGTAAAAAAAAAATATGTGGAGAATTATGTTGTTGTCCTAATGATATTTTTTGCAAAAAAAATTAGTGTCGTATAATCTCTCAATTTTATATTAAATGCAATATATGTCCTTGCAAATTTTCACAAAACTTAAGAGGTATGCATGTGTTCACATAGCATAAATTAGTCTCAAAAGTGTAATTTTTAATATATATATATATATATATATATATATGATCTACACAAAGAGAACTAAGTTTTTCATATCAAAAAATTATTTTTATATGCAAAATTATATTTTTTATTATTTTTTTAAGCTGGCGAAGTAATATTTCAATTGCATTTTGGAGACACATGTGTTCACGTAAGATTTTTTTCAACTCTTTAAATAAATTGAAAAACCAAGAGTACCCTTTTGAAAAGAACTCGTAAACAAAAATAGTGGTATTGAAAAAAAAAACGGTGTGTATATTTTATGTTATTGATTTTTTATTTAGCCCATTTGAAATTGTCCAAAAAAATTTCAAGTGTTATGTTTAAAATAAATTAGATGAAAAATATGATATGAATTCGAAAGTGTCAAATTTATATGCCATTGGATAGAGGACCCTTTCACGAATCCAATGTGATCAACTTTTCCACTTAAGGACAATTTTTTCCCTAAATCCGATAGGGTACAAAATGGGGTTGCAAAGAAATATCAAGAAGAGGTGTCGAAACTGTAATTTTTAGGACTTCAAGAGCTCGATTGAGCACTTAAATTCAAAATTCAAAATTTTCGATCGAGCGTTAATGTAACCCTCAAACAAACAACATATGTAGTTAACCAATGACGTGATCGAGCTCAAAGGCTCGATCGAGCCATTAAAAAGTTAACTAGACATCGCCCTTAAAAACTTTTATTAATGGTATTAATGGTGAATCATATGGCTTGAGCCTTTGGGTCATTGGCGGGGTTGATGGGTAGCTGGATTGAGTTCCTCCATCTTGGTCGAGCTTAGACATCTTCCATCGAATTCCTTTTCCTCTTGTGGTCTGGGAAAAATGACTTGCGCAGGTCATGACTAGGGTATTTAAATTAGAAATAACACTCGATCGAGCTGTTAAATCGGATTAGAAAATGACTCAATCGAGAGTTTGTTTAAACGCTCGACCAAGCAATTTTTAAGCTCCTCAATAGCTCGATCGAGCACCGTTTTCAGTAAAATGCACCCTCATTTCGCCAAAAAGTGTAACCCAACTCCATGCTTTGACCCAAGAAGATAAAATTAAAATTCTCCCAACTCATAGAAATACATTGATATTGTAAACCTTTTAATGAGGTGACTCATACATTATTATATCGTGAGAAGATGCTTGATTAATTCTTGTTCACATCCAAATCAACATATAAAGCATAAATTTAAGTGAGAGTAATCAAATCACATTAGAGAATGCATCCGAAGACCCTTTCATTTTGGATTTATTGAAGAATTAAGATTTCTTATTACTTGGAATTTCAATTTTATTGTTCCATGATTTTACTAGCTATTGATTTTGAAAGAAATGCAAAAACTCAAAGATCTTATTTTTTGGTTTGAAATGTTTTGATCAACATAACATTAATTCATTCTCCCAAAATCATTTTTTTTCTAATATGTTATCACTAAGGAATATTTATTCTATCAAAATGACTTAAAAATCAAACTTTTCTTCATTTATATAAAACAACTACTTATTAAAGTAAGTCACCCTAAAAGAAACATACATGTTACTTGCAAAAATTGATTTAAATAAACACAAAAATCACCTCACTTTAACGATCCAAAATAACCCAAAAAATAATTCGAAAATTACACCATTAAATTACAAATATTTTATATAACATTAAAATTAAAACAATCTATAAAAACATGAATGGACAAGAAGAAAGACCTCTTCTACCCAACCATATATAAAAACAACTAGCATTAAAATTATATATAAAACATCCAATCTGGCCAATTGATGAACTCAATGCCTTTACCTTTTAATATAACGTGCTCTTTCAATTTTATTTTTTGGAAAATAGAGAAAATAAATTTATTTTGTTAATGCATGTAAATATATTTTTAACAATTATATGTAAAATAACACATATCAAATTAAAAGAATAAGATTTTTTTAACTTAAATTTAATAAATAAATAAGTATTTTTATTTATTTATTTTTTATATATTTAAAATTACTTATTTGTTAATTTTTTTATTTTATATAATAATTATTAAATAATCAACAAATTTTTATAAAATATGAATTTATGAACTAATATAACAATTATGGAATAATCAACATTTTTTTATAACATATGAATTTAAGAACAAATATAATATTTTAAAAAAAATATATAATTAACTCATCAATTTTTAAACATAATAAAGTTCATGTTTTATTGGAAAATCAAATAAAATTGGAACAATAAAGAGAAAATAAAAAATATGACACACAAATCGAGAAATAACCTAAATTTTTAAAACCCACTAAACTAATGACAATAAAACTTCACATAACAATACTTGTTTTACTTTACTTAACTTCACATAACAATAATTGTTTACCTTACTTAACTTCACATAACAATATTTGTTTACTTCACTTTTTACTTTCCAGCAGCTCAGGTTATAACTTGTTTATGTGTGAGAGACTCTTCCCTCCCTTTTTGATAGAACTTAATATTTTGTGTGAATGTGCCATCCCTTTAATGGGAAACATAGATAGCAACATGAAAGAAACATCTATACTATCAAGAACATATAGATAATGTGTATTTGGAATGTAATTTAAACTTATTTTAAATGAATAAAAATTAAGAGTTCTTTCTACATGAAAAAAAACTATAACAAAATTCATAAAATATATAAAAAAAATTAATCATAAAAAAATACTATGATAAAGAAATAAATTTTGAAAAATAACCTGTTGGACACAGATTGTCATTGATGTCAATATGGCAATATTCGAGGAGCAGACGGAGCCAAGAAGAGCAGAACTCATATATATATATATATATATATATATATATATATATATATATATATATATATATATATATATATACATATATATATATATATATATATATATATATATATATATATATATATATATATATATATATATATATATATATATATATGCATGCATTTAGACAACGTTTGGGGACCATATATGCCAAAGAACAGGAGCAAACAGAGCCAACAGAGGATGCAGACAGCCATCGGAGCAACAGAGGAACAAGCAGAGCTATAAGGAAGCGGACAGAGCCATCAGAGGAGCAATGGGTGCATGTATATTATCGGGAGCTATCAGGCCCGTAAAACCCATGTATGCATGCTTTAACACTATCGGAGGCGGATTGTGGACTTGAAACTCTATACATGGGAGTGTTGAGTTGTATCGGATCCGGCACATCGCATCACTATGAGGGGTCTACGTTAACGTCGAGCCTTGACCCTGTGCGACTTGCAATCGCCAATAGCGATAATCGCATCAGCACTTCGGAAGCGGGCACTACAATATGTCAAGTGGTCCATTGCGATCGTTGATAGCGATATCGGATCGGACCTCCCCCAGGGGCAACTCCCGACTACGATGCATATCCATGCGGACCCGCCGCACATTGCAATATAAGTTAATCTATTATAGCATCCGTCACAATCGCATATGTTATGAAGCCTTGCCACACCCAAGTGTTGATTGCGATGAATGTTGCGGACCCGATGCGACATCACAACTTGGCTTAATATAATATCGCGTCCAGTGGTGGATCGGTCGTCGGCCATCGGCGGTGTCATGGGCCTGACATATAAAGGACCGCCGGGAGTTGCGAATCGCCGATTGCGATTTAAGCTGCGGACCCAATACAGTTTAGATGCGGGTGTAATATTGCTTGAAGTCTGCCCCTTAGTCTTTTGACTGGTTTTTCTCATATACTCTGTGTAATGAAATATTTGGCTTGTGCGGGGTGCTTTAGGCCGAAAGGCTTACGATCATTGTTCAAATGGTTCAGAAGGTTGAACGTCAGTTAAAAGGGGTGAATCATGGCGATTATGATTGCAATCGGGACACAACATCTTCGTTAAACCAGTGAACCAAGAAAAAAAAAAAACTTTGTGTATGCCTGCAATCATTGCCAAAAGGAGCACTGTTATGGTAAACGGGAAGATGTGTTCTATGTGGATTGTTTGGACCTGTCAAATGAATCTACGTGTCCCCAGAGATTCAGTGAACTCACACAGTGCAGAGGAAACCGCAGCGACGAGGAGGAAGCCTAAGAGGCGGTGTAAGCGGAAATGAATGGACAGAGGCATGGGGAATGAATAAAACAAGAAAAAAAAAGAACTATGGTAGGTGTGGTGGAAAATAACCAGAGTGAGAGGCAGCAGAAGCAGCAGAGACAGGAGAGTAGGAGTGAAGGAGAACCTCAGCAGAACAGAGATCAACAACATACCTGTTTATACCAGGTTTGGGTTGGAGCCTCAGAATTGAACAGGATTGACATCCTTAGGGGTTGGTGCTCCTAAGTGCAGAACCATTGCAAAACAGAGTTGGTACTCTGGAGGTTGGAGCCTCACTGAAGTCCAAGTTGGAGTTTGGCAACTAATCACAACCAGATATATACTTATATTGTATTTACTTCATTGCATTGTTTTGTGTTAATAAAAGCATTAATTCCAGCTGTCGATTTCTGTGTTGTATATATACACATATATATATGCTTTTGGTAATAACTAGAACAATTAAAAAGAAATATTGATTCACCCCTCCCCCACCCCCCACCTCTCAGTATTTCCAAAAATTGGTATCAAAGCAGGCTTCTTCATACTAGCCTAACAGCTTGAAGAAGGATCCACAGCCATGATGAGAAATCACGAAGCATCAGGAAGACCTCCTTTGTTCGATGGCACTAACTTTGGTTTCTGGAAAAAGAGAATGACCTACTACTTAATGTCCCTTGGACCTGAAGTCTGGCATTTTATTCAAAATGAGTATTATATGCCTACCACTCTTCCAACGGATCAAGACGAGAGAAAATCCTACATTGCAAATGCAAAGGCCTTAAACTCCATCACTAGTGGAATCACTGATTCCGAGTTCACAAAAGTCATGAACTGTGACTCTACCAAAGAAATGTGGGACAAGCTAGTTGGCTTATACGATGGAGACTCAAAAGTCAAGAAGGCAAAGCTTCAAACTCATAGAAGACAATTTGAAAGCTTGAGGATGGAAGATGAAGAAGATATTGCAGCATCCCTCCTCCTAGTCGCTGAAGTGGTCAACTCGCTTAAAGGATTGGACGAAAAAATTGAAAGTACCATTGTTCACAAAGTATTAAGATCTCTTCTAGACAGATTTGACTCCAAAATAAGCGCCATGGAAGAAGCAAAGGATCTAGATACCCTCAAGATGGATGAACTCCATGGAATCCTCACTGCCTATGAGATGAGGAAAGGTGGCCCAAGCTCCAAAGATGCAGCATTCAGGGCTTCAAAGTTAAAGAAGGGGAAAGAAAGGAATGACTGTAGTGATGAGTCCGATGTGGAATCCGAATTGGCTCAATTTGTACGAAAGCTGAAGAAAGGATCTAAGCTTAAAGGCAAGTACCCTCTTATTGTTTTAATTGTGGAAAAATAGGTCATTATGCAGTGAAACGTCCTCATAAACATGATAGTGATGATGAAGGAAATTCTAAAAGAATGACACACAAAAAGAAAGGGTTCAATAAGAAGAACTTCTTCTCTAAGCAAGATGAGTCTGATGAGGATGAGTTTATGGTCATCAAAAAGAAATCAGATGAGGAAAGAGACCATGATGAAAGCCAAGAAACATTATTCATGGCATTCACAAATGATGATGACTCAGGGCTGGAAGGAAATGTAGATGAACTGTTAATTAGTGCCATTGAATAAAATGAAAAACTACGGAATAAAATCATCTCTCTCAAGGTGGAAAACGAGGAAACAATAAGGAGAGATCTCCTGAAAGCAAAGCTAAAAGAAAAAGAAGAGACTTGTGAAGAACGTGAGGCCGAAATAGTGTCTCTGAGGAAGGAGTTGGAGCAAATTAAAAAGGGTTGTAAAAGCTCTCAAATACTTGAGACTATTCTAAAAAGTCAAAAACCCCAACATGACAAGTCTGGAATAGGTTTCAAAGGAGAATCCTCAAGCACT
The DNA here is from genome assembly GCA_031772625.1 of Pinus tabuliformis. Classification (NCBI taxonomy): domain Eukaryota; kingdom Viridiplantae; phylum Streptophyta; class Pinopsida; order Pinales; family Pinaceae; genus Pinus; species Pinus tabuliformis. The sequence goes on along the minus strand of CM062818.1, from coordinate 1,445,683,714 downwards.
AAGAATAGTGCGAAAAGCTATGTCGATGCACTTTCCTGCAATCCAAAAGAAGAAAAAGTATGTTATCAAAAGCCCATCCCAGATCCGAAGAATGAAGAGAGAATTACTCCAAAGAAGAATGTGGAGTCGAATCATGGATACTACAGCAAATACAAACCTGTACTCCACCAAGGGCCCATCTCAAATCCAGAAAATGAGGCAGGAGTAATTCTTAGGAAGAAAATTGACTCAAACCGTGGCTACTTCCACAGGTACAAAACCATCTTTCTTGGACACTGTTTTCACTGTAAAAACTTCGGTCATCAAGCCAGACATTGCATGGCCCGCAGAAGTGAAACGCCTAAGCTAAAGGACCGAATAATCAATTCATATGCCCCCAAAAGGCAGGGACAAATCAAAACCTTCAATTCATTTGATCCCTTGACCAAATTCGATCTGATTTGCTCATTCTGCTACAATAATGGACACTATGAACAAAACTGCCCACTCAAAGGAAGAAAGACAAGTAGTAAGAATTCCAACATGGATAAATGCGGCCTAGCTCTATATGCTCAAAATAATGGAAATCATTGGTTTGTGGATAGCGGGTGTTCCAGACACATGACAGGAGACAAAAGGAAGTTTGTCTCATTGAGCAAAAAGGAAGGAAATGTGTCTTTTGGAAGTGGATCTACCAGAATTCTAGGAAAAGGAACTCTCACTCTGATCAACGGAAAAGGAAAAGCTCAAGATTCTCTACTAGTAGATGGGCTCAAACACAATCTCCTGAGTGTCAGCCAAATCTATGATCAAGGACATAAGGTTGTCTTCGGCACCAAAGACTGTGAAATAAGGAAGTCTTCCTCAGGGGAACTTGTGGCGAAAGGGGTTATAACACCAACAACATTTACATTCTGAACAAGATTCAGGTAAATAAATGCTACCTGAGTCAGACAGATGAAATTTGGCTATGGCACAAGCGACTTGGACATACAAGCTTCGAAAATCTGGTCAATATCAGCAAGATTAGAGTCGTACGAGACATCCCAAGGCTGTTCAAACCAAATCAAGGAGTATGTGGTCCATGTCAACATGGAAAGCAAACCAGAACCAACTACAAGACAAAGGAGCTCTCTACATCAAAGCCCTTGGAGATCATCCATGCTGATCTATGTGGGCCAACTAGAAATCAGGCACTCCAAGGAGAAAGGTACTTTGTGTTATTTGTTGATGACTATACTAGAATGATGTGGATATATTTTAAAAAGTATAAATATGAAACTTTTGAATGTTTTAAGAATCTAAAAGCCCTTGTAGAAAATGAAAAAGATTCAAAAATTAAGTGCCTTATAACAAACAGAAGGGGAGAATTCACATCAAACGAGTTTAGTAAGTTCTATAATATTCATGGAATTAAAAGGGAATTTTCTGCTGCCAGAACACCTCAGCAAAATGGGGTAGTTGAAAGAAGAAATCAAACAATCCAAAAAATGGCAAGAACAATGTTACTAGCAGCAGACTTGCAGTCGAAATTCTGGAGAGAAGCAGTAGGGACAGCTGTCTATACATTAAATCGAACTCAATTGAGACCAAACTGTGAAAAAACACCTTATGAGTTATGGAAAGGAAGACCAGCTTCAGTAAAGTACTTCAAGATCTTTGGAAGCAAGTGCTTCATAAAAATCAATGATGGCTCACCAGGAAAGTTTGATTCTCGGGTTGATGAAGGGATATTTCTTGGATACTCTACACGGAGCAAGGCTTACAAGTGCTACAATTTTCAACTGAAGAAAATAGTGGAAAGCATTGATGTAAAGGTTGATGAAGGACTTCCAGAAAAAGAAATTGAAGAATATGAAGATGATCTTCTCATTGAAGAAGAAGGACCTAAAGAAGAAGAACCTGAAGAAGAAGAAATAGATGAGGAAGAAGAAGAGGAGAAAGAACCACCTCATACCCCTTCAAAGATGAAGTTTATCCAGAAATATCATCCAGAAGAGCAGATTATTGGCAATAGAGATGAAGGGATGCAAACCCGAAGAAGGGTGACCATTACACCAAAGAGAAATGTTATTGCTCTTCTATCTATGACAGAACCAGAAACATTTGCAGAAGCAAGGATCCTCATTGGGTAAAAGCCATGGAAGAAGAAATGTCCCAAATTGAGAAGAACAAGACATGGGAGCTGGTACCTCGTCCAAAGGACAAAAACATAATAGGAACCAAATGGGTGTTCAAAAATAAAATGAATGAGGAAGGAAAAGTTATCAGAAACAAGGCAAGCCTTGTCTGCAAAGGCTATTCACAAATTGAAGGAATTGACTTTGAAGAGACATTTGCACCAGTAGCCCGTATGGAAACTATCAGGATGTTCTTGGCTTTTTCTTGCTCAAAAGGATTCAAAATCTATCAAATGGATGTGAAATCAGCATTTCTAAATGGGGAACTCAAAGAAGAAGTCTACATGGAGCAGCCAGAAGGGTTTGATCTAATAGAAGGAAAGGACTTAGTCTGTAAGTTGAAAAAAGCTTTATATGGATTGAAACAAGCTCCTAGAGCTTGGTATGCAACACTGGATCACTATCTACAACAACAAGGCTTCAAAAAGGGAGTGGCTGGAAGTAATCTATACATAAAGACGGATGAAGGTAAGTTACTAGTTACTCTTGTTTATGTTGATGATCTGATTTTTGCTAGTAATAATGATGAAATGAGCCATGAATTTTCTCAAAACATGTCAAAAGAGTTTGAGATGTCAATGATAGGAGAGCTGTCTCACTTCCTTGGACTTCAAGTATCTCAAACCAGAGCAGGATTGTGTATATCTCAAACCAAATATCTGAAAGACATGCTCAAAAAATATGGAATGGAGGACTGTGCACCCATGAGCACACCTATGACCACAAATTGAAAATTGAGCAAAGATGATGACTCCCCTCTAGTAGATGCAACTCATTACAGGTCAATGATTGGAGCCCTTCTATACTTAACAGCTACAAGACCAGACATAATGCAGGCAGTAGGAATGGTGGGAAGATTTCAGTCTGCTCCCAAACAATCCCATTTATTAGCTGTAAAAAGAATTCTCAGATATCTAAAAGGAACTTCTGATTTCGGTCTTTGGTACCCAAAGAGCTCAACACTGATTGTAACTGCATACACCGATGCTGATTGGGCTGGAAGTATAGATGATCAGAAAAGTACTAGTGGAAATGCGTTCTTCCTAGGAGACTGTTTAGTATCCTGGCTCAACAAAAAACAATCATCCATATCATTATCCACAGCCGAAGCCGAGTATATTGTTGCAGCAGACTATTGTACTCAGATACTATGGATGAAGGAAGCTCTAAAAGATGTCGACATATGTACAGATCAACCAATTACTGTCTATTGTGACAACACAAGTGCTATCAGTCTCAGCAAAAATCCAGTGATGCACTCAAGAACCAAACACATACCAATCAAGTATCATTTCCTCCGTGAGCAAGTAGCTGAACAAAACATTGTCCTGTAATATATCAGTACTAAGGAGCAGATAGCTAATATTTTCACAAAACCTCTTCCTCGAGAAGCATTCGAACATCTGCGTCAAAAGATGGGGGTTATCTCTTTATCATCACTCAAGTTCATTCATAAAGATGTAGCAAGACAGGGGGAGCAGTTTGACAGGGGGAGTCCGTATGCATTCCTTTGCCATTGATGTCAAGGGGGGAGAGCAGAAGAATATTACCAACAATAAAAAAGGGGGAGATTGTTGGACACATATTGTCATTGATGTCAATATGGCAATATTCGAGGAGCAGACGGAGCCAAGAGGAGCAGAACTCAGATATATATATATATATATATATATATATATATATATATATATATATATATATATATATATATATATATATATATATATATATATATATATATATATATATATATATATATATATATATATATATATATGCATGCATTTAAACAGCGTTCGGGGACCATATATGCCAAAGTATAGGAGCAAACAGAGCCAACAGAGGACACAGACAGCCATCGGAGCAACAGAGGAACAAGCAGAGCTATAAGGAAGCGGACAGAGCCATCAGAGGAGCAATGGGTGCATGTATATTATCGGGAGCTATCGGGCCCGTAAAACCCATGTATGCATGCTTTAACACTATCGGCAGACAGAAAGCCCATATACATAGGCTAAACACTAACGGAGGCGGAAGACTTGGCTCTAGGGAAAATACACTATCGGAGGCGGATTGCGGACTTGAAACTCTATACATGGGAGTGTTGAGTTGTATCAGGTCCGGCACATCGCATCGCTATGAGGGGTCTACGTTAACGTCGAGCCTTGACCCTGTGCGACTTGCAATTGCCGATAGCGATAATCGCATCGACACTTCGAAAGCGGGCACTACAATATGTCAAGCCGTCCATTGCGATCGCCGATAGCGATATCGCATCGGACCTCCGCCAGGGGCAACTCCCGACTGCGATGCATATCCACACAGACCCGCCGCACATTGCAATATAAGTTAATCTATTATAGCATCCGTCACAATCGCATATGTTATGAAGCCTTGCCACACCCAAGCGCCGATTGCGATGAACGTTGCGGACCTGATGCGACATCACAACTTGGCTTAATATAATATCGCGTCCAATGGTGGATCGGTCGTCTGCCATCGGCGGTGTCATGGGCCTGACATATAAAAGACCACCGGGAGTTGCGAATCGCCGATTGCGATTTAAGCTGCGGACCCGATATAGTTTAGATGCGGGTGTAATATTGCTTGAAGTCCGCCCCTTAGTCTTTTGATTGGTTTTTCTCATATACTCTGTGTAATGAAATATTTGGCTTGCGCGGGGTGTTTTAGGCCGAAAGGCTTACGATAGTTGTTCTGATAGTTCAGAAGGCTGAACGTCAGTTAAAAGTGGTGAATCATGGCGATTATGATTGTTATCGGGACACAACATCTCCATTAAACCAGTGAATATAGAGCAGAGAAATAAACAACCAATATAGAACAACAACAACAACAACAAAACCAAAAAAAAAAAAAAAAATATGTGTATGCCTGCAATAAAGGAGCATTGATACGGTAAACCAGGAAAATGTGTTCTCCGTGGATTGTTTGGACCTGTCAAATGAATCTACCTATCCCCAGAGAGTCAGTGAACTCACACAGCACAGAGAAAATCTCAACGACGAGGAGGAAGCCTAAGAGGCGGTGTAAGCGAAAACGAATGGATAGAGGCATGGGGAATGAATAAAACAGGAAAAACAAAGAATTGTGGTAGGTGTGGTGGAAAATAACGAGAGTGAGAGGCAGCAAATGCAGCAGAGGCAGGAGAGTAGGAGTGAAGGAGAACCTCAACAGAACAGAGATCAGCAGCATACCTGTTTATACCAGGTTTGGGTTGGAGCCTCAGAACTGATGAGGACTGACATCCTTAGGGGTTGGTGCTCCTAAGTGCAAAACCATTGCAAAACTGAGTTGGTGCTCTGGAGGTTGGAGCCTCACTGAAGTCCAAGTTGGAGCTTGGCAACTAATCACAACCAGATATATACTTATATTGTATTTACTTCATTGCACTGTTTTGTGTTAATAAAAGCATTAATTCCAGCTGTCGATTTCTGTGTTCTATATATATACATATATATATGCTTTTGGTAATAACTAGAACAATTAAAAAGAAATATTGATTAGCGCGGCCCCCCTTCCCCCCTCCCCTTAGTATTTCCAACATAACCATTATAATATATTTTGTATTTCATCAACACATGTATACAAATTTTAATAATAACTAAATTACAACTTCATATTAAAAATATTTCTATGTTACATAAATTTAAAAAATAAACATTATAATACATTTGTACTTCACAAATATCTGTACAGGAAAATCTTATAAATAACTAAATCACAACTTAGTATGAATAAATTAACACTAGAATTTTTTTAAAATAAAACATTTTTTTAGAATAATTTATATAATTAATATTAGTTGAAGAATTAAAATTTAAAATATTTTTTAAAAAAATTAATATTTTCAATAATTTATATTAATAATTATATAATTTAATTAAAAATAATATTTTTTTTTATAATCGATTAAAATTTTAATATTAAAAATATTTTTAAAATTAAAATAAGATTTTAAAATAATTTTATATGATTAATATTTAAGAGTTGTGTATCCTTGAAAGAAGGCACACTATGAAAAACTAGGGGTGGACTATATACATATTTGTAAGCGGAGTAATACTAGCATTTGCAACTAATGTTGCAAAGGAAACGCCGTAAGGCATAGAGTGTGGAAGAATATTGAAATGTGAATGGGCATTTATGAAAGCAAGGGTCATAACAAAACATCAAACAAAACATCACTAAGGGTTCCAATTCCAAGATAACAATTTATAGGTTGACAAAAATAGATTAAGACAGGGTTACATCTCTTGTCAAGTATCTGAAACAAGAGATCATAACAAAACACCCACCTCATTCATGAGCAGTCATTGAACATATAAAGGCTATATGACAAGCATCCCTGCAAGATATCCATATAAAAGCCTAATACCAGCTATGCTCGCTCTGGATACTGTTGTAATCATTCTTGTGACAAAACATCACTAATCGTGTGCAAATTGTCCTGTTTTGTTGCCTGAGTAATGTCATTCAAATAAGGAAGAACCATTCTTGAGACAAAACACCACTAACTCTCTGCAAAATGTCATGTTTTTCTACCTAAGCAGTGTCATTCAAATAAGGAAGAACCATTCTTGAGACAAAACATCACTAACCCTGTGCAAAGTGTCATGCTTCGCTGCCTGAGTAGTCACTCATTCAAACAAGGAAGAACAATTCTTGAGACCAAACATCACTAACCCTCTACAAAGTGTCTTGTTTTGCTGCCTTACTGTCATTCAAATTAGGTTGCACTGGGGCTATCCCTGTCTACTGAGGGGAAATAGAACTAATGAGGAAGATCGGAGCATAGAATTGAATAATTATGCAGAGCATTGATTCCAGTTGGCTGTGAATCCAGCCCAATTCTTATCATCAAATGGTGAAACTCCACTCCGGACAGCTAAAAACAGTCACCAAGGGCTTGCAGACTACTTCCTCAATTTATCCTTTGCACTGAGACTTATTTGTAATGCAGCCTAGCATGTGAAGGGTGTGCTAGTTAGCAGAGTAGGGTAAAGTCTAAAAAAGCGATAGATGAGAAAATCCTAAACTCCAAAATGACAGGAACCATGGCTTGTAATTGTAGTCATTCTTTTAACAAAGATTTCCAATAAATTCTATATCTGGGATGGGAGAGGTCTCGAATACTTTAAAATCAATCTGCGCTGTTATGTTATAGCTTACAGCCTCTTACGTGCATGCTTTGATTTAAATCAATATCACAGTCACTTTATCTTCAAATTTAGAAGTTTAAGGTCACGTTATCCTCAAATTTCACAAACCATGCCTGACATGAAGAAATGGAACAGGAAAGCATCTATAGTCATGGTCACTGTATGGGGAAATCAATTTTGGAAGAGTGGGAAATAATTGCAGCAGAGTCTTTAGTCGTCGCAGAGTCTTTAGTTGTGGTCACTGTATGGGGAAATCAATTTTGGAAGAGCGGGAAATAATTGCAGCACAATCTTTAGTCGTGGTCACTGTATGGGGAAATCAATTTTGGAACAGTGGGAAATAATTGCAGCACAACAGGGCAATCGTTTTTTTTTTCATAAGAAAAAAACATTGATTATAGAATAGTGGGAAATAATTGCAGCACAACAGGGCAATCTTTTTTTTCATAAGAAAAAAATGCTATTTTATTATAAACGATAAGACCAATATATGTGCATTGTATTTTCATGCAATTTGCAGAAATTGGTTCAGCATGTAAAAATTCAGGAGAGAGAAAAGCCCCTTCATCAATGATGTATCCTCTCACATTTCATCTATGGTTTCATATTAGAAAATGAACACTTTTATAATCCTTGGACATAATAAGCCCCATAATTTATGAAAGAGCTTATAACAGAACATGTATTTAGCATAAGGATAAATGCACAAGCCAGTTGATATAATTATGCCATTTCATGTAACGAGTTGTCATTGTGCATATCAATAACCATGAGCTTTGAAGATTCAGATAAAAAAATGTATCTCATAAAAGCCTCATGTAAAGAATGTTAATGATTGAGAACACGACAAGCTTGGTGTCATTTATAACAAACAAGATTACGTGCACTTGAAATAAAACAAAAACGGAGGTTGGGAAATCAATTTTGGAATAGTGGGAAATAATTGCAGCACAACAGGGCAATCTTTTTTTTTCATAAGAAAAAAATGCTGATTTTAGAACAGTGGGAAATAATTGCAGCACAACAGGGCAATCTTTTTTTTCATAAGAAAAAAAATGCTATTTTATTATAAACGATAAAACCAGTATATGTGCATTGTATTTTCATGCAATTTCCAGAAATTGGTTCAGCATGTAAAAATTGCTATATATGTCAAAATTATGAAAAAACAATCCTCTTTAAAATATCAGTCATACTTATCTTTTGACATGCATAAACAGTGTCTAAGATTATCTATCCATATACTTTCATTAACATATAATTATGTTGTCTGGAAAAATACCAAAAAACAGAAAGGGAATGTCGGTATGACCAAAAGTGTCAGTCAAGGCAGTCCCTGTTATCCACCATGTATCTCAATTTCATAATTCAGTAGGGCTCTCTAATGCTATCTTTTGACAATTTGTCTGGCTCCAAGTTAGCTTAATTATCTATGAGAGATTTAGAATCGAATTTCATAATTCAGTAGGGCTCTCTAATGCTATCTTTTGACAATTTGTCTGGCTCCAACGCAGCTTAATTATCTATGAGAGATTTAGAATCGCTATAGATATATAGACAGTTTAGTTAGTTTAGTTTCTTTGGTTGTGCAAACCAGAATAATCCCCTAAAACGATTGCTTCAGCTCTTTAGTTTCTTTTGCTGTGCAAACCGGAATAATCCCCTAAAACGATTGCTTCAGCTCTTATGTTGGTACCTGTGCCATGCTACTATACCTTGAACCTTAATTTTTCCAATAGTTTTCTTTGGCTTAGGAGTCGTTCCTTCCAAGGCAGCATCTGCAGAATCATTTCTCAACAGTTCTTCCTCTGGTTGCAACAGTATTTGCTGTAGTCTATACAAGTTGCAGACATTTCAATTTACACAATTACTTAATAATATGCAGAGTATTACCTTCATTGTAAAAGAATTTTCATTTTCCGAACTACATGACAATTAAAAGAAATCAACAAAGACAATTTTGTTAATAACCTACCCAAAGGCATTACGCAAAACAATGCACTCATTATGAAGGAATTCAGGAGCTTCCATGCGACCACTGGCCCATGCCCGCCCAGAGACAAATACGCACACATGCCTCATAGGCAATGAGGGCTTGCCAGGCTCCCTGCCCACTACACTCAATAATTGCAAGCGCATTATTATCAAAATGCAAAGCAGATGAGAAATAAAATCTATCTGATATATATTTATTGATACACATTAACATGAAAAACAAATCTTAAGACATCCTGGGCACGGACCAGCTTCAATCATGACATCCGGCTAATGCCCAGAAACAAAGGTGCACACATCCACCATAGACAATAAGGGCTTGCTCACTACACTCAATGAATTGCAAGCACATTCAGGCCAAGATCCAGAGCAGATGAGAAGAACATTCTATCTGGTAATGAATTACTGATCCACATTAACATGAAAAATAAATCTTAAGGCATCCTGATTGTTTCTTTTTATATATCAACACGCACAAGACCTTAGGTAGGAAGAATCAGTCAAACCTGAGGTGAAAAGTGGGTGGCTGGCTTGCTGAAGCTGTTGATTGCCGGCAAGAACCTGCTGCCTCTTTAACATTCACAGAAGTGGGCCTGTAAAAGCAAAATCAGAGACTTTTCTTATAACAGTTTGAAGTTTGAACTCATGTATGACTATAAACAAGTGTACTCATTTACCCACTGACTGCATCACCCGCTTCAACATTAAAATTGTTGCATACTCTTTGTGTTGAATATCTCCTGCTCCTTCAGATGCTGCTAAAACATTGCAAGACGGGCTTGTAAATTAACTAAACCAGCTGCTTTACATGACAGAACAAAACTTAATTGAGAGACATAACGATCTATGAGGCTCCCAGGTTGATCAATTTCAGACATATTGCAGGTTGAGACATGGCAGGTTGTTGAGACATATTGCAGGTTGAGACATTCTTTTTGAGATAAAGTATATCAAGACTATAAATGCAATTCTGTTTTGAGAATTCTTAGCCTCATAAATCTTACATGGTCTCCATGGTTTTCAGTGGCCGTAAAGAAAAATATGATATTCTGTTATTATGAATAGGTCACAGAGGGACAATACATGCAAATGGGCAAAGGAGAAATGCAAGTGCCATGCCTGCAAAATACAGTCTATTGGACATTCAAAGCATACTCTGGATCGATTGATTATCTTGTTATGTAAAGACAAGTGAATTGGTGAAAAAACTGACCAACGTAGGATGATACACCAGCGATGGCACAAGCCAGCAGAAGCAATGCAGAGAAGACTAGTATAGCAAAGCAGTAGAGAACTCTGAAACGGCTCAGGAACTGTTGCTGCTGCCTTGAATAAAATCTCAGCTGCCTGGTCCTCATGATGATGATCCTTTGGCACGGGATCAAATCCATCCACCACCACTTGATTGTTATAAATACACATCTCAACTAATCTGAAAAAACAAAAAGCCCTAATCCCTAAGCCTGTTGCAAATCTCTCTGAGGGCGAAGATTAATGTGACCCCAAGGGCCCATTACCATCTCTGTTCTCCTCCTTCGCGAGAGTTTTCACATGAAAAATTGAAGTGGGAATTAAATGGGGAGATCCATTTCCACATAGCAGAGAAAACTATTCATTAATCAGCATTACGAAGCATTTGATCATGGTAATTAGGTTTTGTAGATGAAAAACACATTTGGGAATAGTAAGATGCAATGGGAATTTTGGAAGAAAAATTGTTCTGATAAAGGTCTGGTGGGTTCTGACCAGGGCCAACAGGTCCTGGCAATATAAATGCTAGGTTGTTGAGACATATTGCAGATTGAGACATGGCAAGTTGTTGAGACATATTGCAGGTTGAGACATTCTTTTTGAGATAAAGTACATCAAGACTATAAAAGCAATTATGTTTTGGGAATTCTTAGTCTCATAAATCTTACATGGTCTCCATGCTTTTCAGTGGATGTAAAGAAAAATATGAACTGCACAATTTACATTTAGGATCCGACTTCAAATAACACAGAAAAGTAAAGATCAGGCTTCGGCAGTAATGACGACAATTAGATTAAGCCATTAAATTACAAAAAATTGTCTCTGGATAATAAATATTACTGCTCGATGATGAAAGTATTACAACTTTGAAGAGTTAGGGGCATATTGTTATGGAGGATGATCATATATAAATAATTTATAACTTAACAACAAAAGGGTCTGTATCAGATAATTCCATCAAAGTATATATGCTCAAGTGCATTACCATTTGCACAAATACACTTGATTTCATCTGTACCCAACTCCTGCACCTTCGAGTAAAATTACCAAAAGAATGAAATGCCCCTCAAAATAGCAGTTACCCACTGACTGCATCACCCGCTTCAACATTAAAATTGCTGCATACTCTTTGTGTTGAATATCTCCTGCTCCTTCAGATGCTGCTAAAACATTGCAAGACGGGCTTGTAAGTTAACTAAACCAGCTGCTTTACGTGACAGAACAAAACTTAATTGAGAGACATAACGATCTATGCGGCTCCCAGGTTGATCAATTTCAGTGAGAAGCTTCATTTCCTGAAGAATGAAATAAAAATGTCAACTACAAAGTTAACAAAATGCACACAAAAATTTTGTTATTATGAATAGGTCACAGAGGGACAATATATGCAAATGGGCAAAGGAGAAATGCAAGTGCCATGCCTGCAAAATACAGTCTATTGGACATTCAAAGCATACTCTGGATCGATTGATTATCTTGTTATGTAAAGCCATCAAAGTATATATGCTCAAGTGCATTACCATTTGCACAAATACACTTGATTTCCTCTGTACCCAACTCCTGCACCTTCGAGTAAAAGTACCAAAAGAATGAAATGCCCCTCAAAATAGTAGTTACCCACTGACTGCATCACCCACTTCAACATTAAAATTGCTGCATACTCTTTGTGTTGAATATCTCCTGCTCCTTCAGATGCTGCTAAAACATTGCAATATGGGTTTGTAAGTTAACTAAACCAGCCGCTTTACGTGACAGAACAAAACTTAATTGAGAGACATAACGATCTATGCGGCTCCCAGGTTGATCAATTTCAGACATATTGCAGGTTGAGTCATGGCAGGTTGTTGAGACATATTGCAGGTTGAGACATTCTTTTTGAGATAAAGTACATCAAGACTATAAATGAAATTCTGTTTTGAGAATTCTTATCCTCATAAATCTTACATGGTCTCCATGGTTTTCAGTGGCCGTAAAGAAAAATATGATATTCTGTTATTATGAATAGGTCACAGAGGGACAATATATGCAAATGGGCAAAGGAGAAATGCAAGTGCCATGCCTGCAAAATACAGTCTACAGAGAAGACTAGTATAGCAAAGCAGTAGAGAACTCTGAAACGGCTCAGGAACTGCTGCTGCTGCCTTGAATTAAATCTCAGCTGCCTGGTCCTCATGATGATGATCCTTTGGCAGGGGATCAAATCCATCCACCACCACTTGATTTTTATAAATACACAGCTCAACTAATCTGAAAAAACAAAAAGCCCTAATCCCTAAGCCTGCTGCAAATCTCTCAGAGGGCGAAGATTAATGTGACCCCAAGGGCCCATTACCATCTCTGTTCTCCTCCTTCGCGAGAGTTTTCACATGAAAAATTGAAGTGGGAATTAAATGGGGAGATCCATTGCCACAGAGCAGAGAAAACTATTCATTAATCAGCGTTACGAAGCATTTGATCATGGTAATTAGGTTCTGTGGATGAAAAACACATTTGGGAACAGTAAGATGCAATGGGCATTTTGGAAGAAAAATTGTTCTGATAAAGGTCTGGTGGGTTCTGACCAAGGCCAACAGGTCCTGGCAATATAAATGCTAGGTTGTTGAGACATATTGCAGATTCAGACATGGCAGGTTGTTGAGACATATTGCAGGTTGAGACATTCTTTTTGAGATAAAGTACATCAAGACTATAAATGCAATTCTGTTTTGAGAATTCTTAGTCTCATAAATCTTACATGGTCTCCATGCTTTTCAGTGGACGTAAAGAAAAATATGAACTGCACAATTTACATTTAGGATCCAACTTCAAATAACACACAAAATTAAAGATCAGGCTTCGGCAGTAATGACGACGAGTAGATTAAGCCATTAAATTACAAAAAAATGTCTCCGGATAATAAATATTTACTGCTCAATGATGAAAGTATTACAACTTTGAAAATTTAGGGGCATATTGTTATGGAGGATGATCATATATAAATAACTTATAACTTAACAACAAAAGGGTCCGTATCAGATAATTCCACCAAAGTGTATATGCTCAAGTGCATTACCATTTGCACAAATACACTTGATTTCATCTGTACCCAACTCCTGCACCTTCGAGTAAAATTACCAAAAGAATGAAATGCCCCTCAAAATAGCAGTTACCCACTGACTGCATCACTCGCTTCAACATTAAAATTGCTACATACTCTTTGTGTTGAATATCTCCTACTCCTTCAGATGCTGCTAAAACATTGCAAGACGGGCTTGTAAGTTAACTAAACCAGCTGCTTATTGAGAGACATAACGATCTATGCGGCTCCCAGGTTGATCAATTTCAGTGAGAAGCTTCATTTCCGAAGAATGAAATAAAAATGTCAACTACAAAGTTAAAAAAATGCACACAAAAATTATGTTATTATGAATAGGTAACAGAGGGACAATATATACAAATGGGCAAAGGAGAAATGCAAGTGCCATGCCTGCAAAATACAGTCTATTGGACATTCAAAGCATACTCTGGATTGATTGATTATCTTGTTATGTAAAGCCATCAAAGTATATATGCTCAAGTGCATTACCATTTGCACAAATACACTTGATTTCATCTGTACCCAACTCCTGCACCTTCGAGTAAAATTACCAAAAGAATGAAATGCCCCTCAAAATAGCAGTTACCCACTGACTGCATCACCCGCTTCAACATTAAAATTGTTGCGTACTCTTTGTCTTGAATATCTCCTGATCCTTCAGATGCTGCTAAAACATTGCAAGACGGGCTTGTAAGTTAACTAAACCAGCTGCTTTACGTGACAGAACAAAACTTAATTGAGAGACATAACGATCTATGTGGCTCCCAGGTTGATCAATTTCAGACATATTGCAGGTTGAGACATGGCAGGTTGTTGAGACATATTGCAGGTTGAGACATTCTTTTTGAGATAAAGTACATCAAGTCTATAAATGCAATTTTGTTTTGAGAATTCTTAGCCTCATAAATCTTACATGGTCTCCATGGTTTTCAATGGCCGTAAAGAAAAATATGATATTCTGTTATTATGAATAGGTCACAGAGGGACAATATATGCAAATGGGCAAAGGAGAAATGCAAGTGCCATGCCTGCAAAATACAGTCTACAGAGAAGACTAGTATAGCAAAGCAATAGAGAACTCTGAAATGGCTCAGGAACTGCTGCTGCTGCCTTGAATTAAATCTCAGCTTCCTGGTCCTCATGATGATGATCCTTTGGCGCGGGACCAAATCCATCCACCACCACTTGATTGTTATAAATACACAGCTCAACTAATCTGAAAAAACAAAAATCCCTAATCCCTAAGCCTACTGCAAATCTCTCTGAGGGCGAAGATTAATCTGACCCCAAGGGCCCATTACCATCTCTATTCTCCTCCTTCGTGAGAGTTTTCACATGAAAAATTGAAGTGGGAATTAAATGGGGAGATCCATTGCCACAGAGCAGAGAAAACTATTCATTAATCAGCATTACAAAGCATTTGATCATGGTAATTAGGTTCTGTGGATGAAAAACACATTTGGGAACAGTAAGATGCAATGGTAATTTTGGAAGAAAAAATGTTCTGATAAAGGTCTGGTGGGTTCTGACCAGGGCCAACAGGTCCTGGCAATATAAATGCTAGGTTGTTGAGACATATTGCAGATTGAGACATGGCAGGTTGTTGAGACATATTGCAGGTTGAGACATTCTTTTTGAGATAAAGTACATCAAGACTATAAATGCAATTCTGTTTTGGGAATTCTTAGTCTCATAAATCTTACATGGTCTCCATGCTTTTCAGTGGACGTAAAGAAAAATATGAACTGCACAATTTACATTTAGGATCCGACTTCAAATAACACACAAAAGTAAAGATCAGGCTTCGGCAGTAATGACGACGAGTAGATTAAGCCATTAAATTACAAAAAATTGTCTCCGGATAATAAATATTACTGCTCGATGATGAAAGTATTACAACTTTGAAGAGTTAGGGGCATATTGTTATGGAGGATGATCATATATAAATAATTTATAACTTAACAACAAAAGGGTCTGTATCAGATAATTCCATCAAAGTATATATGCTCAAGTGCATTACCATTTGCACAAATACACTTGATTTCATCTGTACCCAACTCCTGCACCTTCGAGTAAAATTACCAAAAGAATGAAATGCCCCTCAAAATAGCAGTTACCCACTGACTGCATTACTCGCTTCAACATTAAAATTGTTGCATACTCTTTGTGTTGAATATCTCCTGCTCCTTCAGATGCTACTAAAACATTGCAAGACGGGCTTGTAAGTTAACTAAACCAGCTGCTTTACGTGACAGAACAAAACTTAATTGAGAGACATAACGATCTATGCAGCTCCCAGGTTAATCAATTTCAGACATATTGCAGGTTGAGACATTCTTTTTGAGATAAAGTACATCAAGACTATAAATGCAATTCTGTTTTGAGAATTCTTAGCCTCATAAATCTTACATGGTCTCCATGTTTTTCAGTGGCCGTAAAGAAAATTATGATATTCTGTTATTATGAATAGGTCACAGAGGGACAATATATGCAAATGGGCAAAGGAGAAATGCAAGTGCCTTGCCTGCAAAATACAGTCTACAGAGAAGACTAGTATAGCAAAGCAGTAGAGAACTCTGAAACGGCTCAGGAACTGTTGCTGCTGCCTTGAATTAAATCTCAGCTGCCTAGTCCTCATGATGATGATCCTTTGGCGCGGGATCAAATCCATCCACCACCACTTGATTGTTATAAATACACAACTCAACTAATCTGAAAAAACAAAAAGCCCTAATCCCTAAGCCTGCTGCAAATCTCTCTGAGGGCGAAGATTAATGTGACCCCAAGGGCCCATTACCATCTCTGTTCTCCTCCTTCGCGAGAGTTTTCACATGAAAAATTGAAGTGGGAATTAAATGGGGAGATCCATTGCCACAGAGCAGAGAAAACTATTCATTAATCAGCGTTACGAAGCATTTGATCATGGTAATTAGGTTCTGTGGATGAAAAACACATTTGGGAACAGTAAGATGCAATGGGAATTTTGGAAGAAAAATTGTTCTGATAAAGGTCTGGTGGGTTCTGACCAGGGCCAACAGGTCCTGGCAATATAAATGCTAGGTTGTTGAGACATATTGCAGATTGAGACATGGTAGGTTGTTGAGATAGATTGTAGGTTGAGACATTCTTTTTGAGATAAAGTACATCAAGACTATAAATGAAATTCTGTTTTGAGAATTCTTAGTCTCATGAATCTTGCATGGTCTCCATGCTTTTCAGTGGACGTAAAGAAAAATATGAACTGCACAATTTACATTTAGGATCCGACTTCAAAGAACACACAAAAGTAAAGATCAAGCTTCAGCAGTAATGACGACGAGTAGATTATGCCATTAAATTACAAAAAACTGTCTCCGGATAATAAATATTACTGCTCGATGATGAAAGTATTACAACTTTGAAAAGTTAGGGGCATATTGTTATGGAGGATGATCATATATAAATAACTTATAACTTAACAACAAAAGGGTCTGTATTAGATAATTCCATCAAAGTATATATGCTCAAGTGCATTACCATTTTCACAGATACACTTGATTTCATCTGTACCCAACTCCTGCACCTTCAAGTAAAATTACCAAAAGAATGAAATGCCCTTCAAAATAGCAGTTACCCACTGACTGCATAACCTGCTTCAACATTAAAATTGTTGCATACTCTTTGTGTTGAATATCTCCTACTCCTTCAGATGCTGCTAAAACATTGCAAGACGGGCTTGTAAGTTAACTAAACTAGCTGCTTTACGTGACAGAATAAAACTTAATTGAGAGACATAACGATCTATGTGGCTCCCAGGTTGATCAATTTCAGTGAGAAGCTTCATTTCCTGAAGAATGAAATAAAAATGTCAACTACAAAGTTAACAAAATGCACACAAAAATTATGTTATTATGAAGAGGTCACAGAGGGACAATATATGCAAATTGGCAAAGGAGAAATGCAAGTGCCATGCCTACAAAATACAGTCGATTGGACATTAAAAGCATACTCTGGATCGATTGATTATCTTGTTATGTAAAGACAAGTGAATTGGTGAAAAAACTTACCAACGTAGGACAATACCCCAGCGATGGCACAAACCAGCAGAAGCAATGCAGAGAAGACTAGTATAGCAAAGCAGTAGAGAACTATGAAACGGCTCAAGAACTGCTACTGCTTCCTTGAATTAAATCTTAGCTGCCTGGTCCTCATGATGATGATCCTTTGGCACGGGATCAAATCCATCCACCACCACTTGATTGTTATAAATACACAGCTCAACTAATCTGAAAAAACAAAAAGCCCTAATCCCTAAGCCTGCTGCAAATCTCTGTGAGGGCAAAGATTAATGTGACCCCAAGGGCCCATTACCATCTCTGTTCTCCTCCTTCGCGAGAGAGATTAAGGGTCTGCAGTCTACAACTAATTTACAATGACTTTGTAACTACCGTCTCATGATCGGACGATTGTGCCGTTTTGAATCGTCTAACACATAATCGTGGGGTTCACAATGATGACAGGTAGGCCAGAGGGGAATTGATTTCAAACGGAAACTTACGGCGTAATTAAGAAGACATTAACTAGAAATTGTCCCAAAAGGTACAAAGAGAGGCCGATAGGATTATTAAATTAGAGTTGTTGAATTTCTCTAAAAGAGATATTGGTTCAAGCCTACAAGGAGCAAAGAGATTTGATGTTTGGAGTTCTATGCTATTTGGACATCATATTTCTTTAAATACAACGTAATTTTTTAGAAAAGTTCAAGCCCAATGCAGTTCTGCCATGCAGACATACACTTAAATCGCTACTGGACTTATGATATTGACAAATTCAAAGTAAACTGGTATACAAGAGAATGTACCAAGCTAAACCACAAGTTACACATCTTCAGACCTGAAAAAGTACATAACAATGGTCTGGCAAATCAATAGCGATATCATAATTGCTTTTCCTTCCACATACATACAATTGCTCCAAAGGCAAGGACAAGAAAATTTTCAGCTCTAGTGAGCACCAGTGGGTCACTAAAACGAGTGACCACAAGAAGAGACACAATTGTATTAATCCAAAGAAAATACAAAGTTGTTAATTAGAATTCTATTGTCAAACACTATTGTTCTCATAAGTAGTGTTTGTTATCACATGCGTTTACAGTAGCTATTCAAGTTTCAATTTTATTAGATCAGTTAGAACTTGTTTTGGTTCACAATCAATATCTGCTATTCAACTATATGTGTTTTATGTTTTGCAGATAACATAAAGAACAAAATGGTAAATCTCATCCTCTCATCAATAATCACTATTAAGTTGTTTACATATTCTACTCTTCAGTGAGCCAATGAAGTGTAATTAAGATGGCCATCATTCCAATGTCAGCCAATGGAGTGTAATTTAGATGACCATCATTCCATTTCGAGTTACAGTGAGAAATATTATGTAAAATATTATATTGATAATAAAATGCATATAGAACCTAAGGACGTTGCCATTGTCCTAACTCAATAATCATAAACTCATCCGATAGAGATCAACCACAAGAATAATGTCAAGCTCTATCATCCAACAATAAGTTTTTCTTTTCAATTAACAAGCTACAAGTTCTTCGGTTGTCGCATAAAATATAAATTCAGGAGTTAAAGACACTAGGGCCATTATAGCTAAATATGCACCAAGGTTTACTGCTTCACCTGACCAGAATGCAAAAAGAAATGCTACAACGCAGTAGCAATGGATTCTTCAGCTAAAATTGGCCAGACTTTGATTAATTCACATAAACGTCAAACGATATCAATTGTTCAAAAGTTTTAAACATGCAAAGAAACACAACATATACATCTAGTTCTTTGATCCTTTTTGTGTTCGAAAAAACAGGACAACTTTTGTAAAAGTCCCAACGCGCTCACCAAAAGACAAGAAATGTGCAAATGATTAAATTAGTTACTGAGGTGTGCTGAAATGCCTTAAAAAAGTGCTTATAGACTTCAACTATATTTATTAAGGACCCCAATAAAACATAATTTTTAAAATATGCTTGTCTTTGAGATTTGAATTGATTTATCTACTTATTTCTACAAACCCTAATGCATTTCATTAAAAGACAATATGCAGGACATACATACAATTGATTAATGATGTATGTACAACATTAATGATGCTTATTCTAACAGGTCCCTGATAGTAGTCCTTTGCCCCAACTGGAATTTGCAGAGCAAAAGGTTTTGCCCCTAGGTTTGTTATTATCATGTTCTTGTTCTCTAAAAGTTTGCTCCAAGTAGATCCATTTTGTTGACAGAGATAATTCTAAGAACACCATACCTATCTGCTTGCCCCCATACTATCTCTAACTGTGACTCAGCACCAGCACCACTGTCAAATAGACAGATAGAATCGTCAAGAACTCTAAGAGCACGCTCCAATTCCAATCCAGAATATCAATAATGTTTATATGCTAATCATTTATGCACATGCAGTTGCAGTAGAAGTAATAGTCATGCTTCTTTCTTGCTTATGTTCCATTTACTTCATTGTAGTAGTGCCCTTGTGAACCTCCCCATTTTTATAGTTATTGTTTGTATAGTAAAGAATCCTATATGCAAAAGTGGTTTCCCAGCATCTATGTTCGCCATAATTCTCATATTTCTGTAGTCTCATAGTAGCAAAGAGGTGCAGGTAATTGATTGTGAAGAATTCAAGAAATCCGTTAAGAGATGGGGAATGAGTAGTTTTTGTGGTTGTTTGGTACGCTGACTTATCATAAAGAGTTAACAGTTTTGTTGAGTGATTTGCAAGTATATAGAAGCTAAGGGAGCATTTTTGTGGCTGTAGCAAAAATGTTGTTTATAAGTTATCTTAGATCTGTTATATGTTAGGGATTGTGCTTGAAGGGACGGAAACATTGTTTAGTCAGAAGTGAAAATTTATACTGTAGTAAGTTATATTTTAGATTCATCGCTAAAGATGAAAGTTCACAAGAAATAGATTTAAGGAGCCTAAAGAATGAGGTGAAATTTCTGAATTTGCATCAAGCAACATTTTCTTCAAATTTCTACACCATTTTCCTTCTATATAGTCAGTTTTAATAGGAGTTTCAGAGCATGGAGTTTTTCCCAATTGTTACTGCCCACTTCCAAGCAATGTTGACAACATTAGAATGGGCAAAAAATCAGCGAAAAATCAGCAAACATAAAAAATTACTAATATATATATATATATATATATATATATATATATATATATATATATATATATATATATATATATATATATATATATATATTTAAACATATAAAACAACAATAACATCAGATAAACACATTGGCACATAAATATGGAGAAAGCACTGCTATATATATGTTGTGGATGCCAAATAAAAAATGATCCATCATTGTCAATATCGAATCCTCAAGTTTGATAGTTGTCCAATCAAGCACTCAAAAATAGAGAACCAATACAAAATGACATGACATATATAAATGTATCTCATCATAATAAGGTAGATGTACTTTGCAATTCATGGTATGAAATTAAAATCTGTAATTTTAAATTGAAAATCATAGGTTGAACTATCCTTTAAAAAAAAAGAAATTAAATGTTGGAATATAATAAATGTTATTAACATTTCATTATGGTATAAATATACTTCATAAAAATGCAAGTTTTCCTGTGTATCAAAATTTGATTCAAATACGTGGGAAGGTTACCCAGTTCATTCATGCATTTTATATTCTTTTCTAGCAGTTTTTTTCTTTCCTACACAAATTCCAATGTTCAACAATGAATGTCTACAATAATATTTCCTTCTGGGTGAACAGAGACTTGGATTTATATTGGTTCAGGGGATTATCAGTTGTTGTCTCCCCTACCTTTAAAATGTGATTCCCCCACTGCCCAACAGTGCTATCTACGAGGCATGAAGTTTCACAGAGGTTGATCAATCCAGCATCACAACTTACTTGCCCAGAAGGAATTAAAAGGAAAAAGTTGTTCTTTATGAATTAAATACAGTGGTTCAGCTTTAGGTTTCAAGTGAGTCTGTAGAACATTGAAAAGAACAAGAAGACATTTTACAAGAAGCATGACAATAAGCAAAAGTGCACTTTCTTGTACAGGTAATGAAAAGATAAAAATAATGTTGATTTTTGACTTGGAAACAGAGTAGCTCAGCTTTAGCTTCATATAGAACAATGCACTTCTTGTTAAGGTCATGAAAAGATAAAAATAATGTTGTTTTTGACTTGGAAACAGAGTAGCTCAGCTTTAGCTTCATATGGTACCATTGTTCTAGTAGTAAATGGAAGCAATTATTAGGTAAGTCTGCAGAACATAGAAAAGAACAAGAAGACATTTTACAGGAAAGCATGACAATAAGCAGAGGGGTACCAATACCATATAAAACCTTTAATAGAGTACCGAGAACATGTCTTTGAAGGCATAAAAGTTCTATTAAAGCAAGTGAAACTTTTTCAACGGGGGAAAACACCACTGATGAGTGAACTGAGCATTAGGAGCATGACTATTGCATTTCACTTTAACATATGGTCTACACATAGAGATGTGTTTGGTAGGTTATAACTAAACATATATGCAATGAAAGTATTTGTTGGCTTCTAAACATATGTACAATAAAAGCATTCTATCACATATAGATGTAATTGACAATGAGCAGCTAATCATATATGCATGATGGGCCATGGCATCGGCAACACCAATTAGTGTTTATTGTGGTGCCAAACTGTGCGAGTTGTTCCTGCAATTGATGCCGCATTTTCCTGTGTGCATCCCTTTCATGGATGTGAATTGTTATCTTAAGTATTTTTCTTATTTTCTTTAACAACTCAATGGTTGGGCGCAAACAATAAAGAGGCAATGATTGTTGGGGCAAGATCCTTGTTTGCATATCTTGTAATGTAAGTTCTTGTTGCTGAATTTCTTGGCAATACTCATACAACATTTGTAGGTAGCCTGTATCCATACCTGTTGCCATCCAAAAAGGAAACATTGTAAGTGACAATGGATGTGTTTGACGATTTTGTTTGAATATTTCAAATAAAATAAACGATTCCAAACGAATATAAAATCATATGAGGGTAAATGTAATAGCAAGCAAATGTATGTGAAATTTGGTTATGTAGTGAGTGGTGTTTACCATGTGGGTAATTCTGGAAGACAGGTTGTACAATTGGCTAGAGTGTATTCTCCTGAATAGATTTTGATGCGAGCAATGATTCCTCTTGTTGTCTACGCTTAAGATATGGATTCTTGTGCATTTGTGCAATGCGTGAGAATGGGAATGCTGGATTGATGTGAATGTCTGCCAATGACCGCACTCTTGAAATTGCAGTGAACGTTAGCCCTTGGCATTCTTTGGTGCCGATGTCTACTGTTGCTTTGTCTAATGTCATTCCTTGTGACTTGTGTATCGTTAAAGCCCATGCCATTTGAAGTGGTATCTGACGGCGTGTACCCCTTGTGATGGGAGAAATGGGTACATATGTTGGGTGTGAAATGTCCCATGGTGTTCCTTTGTATTGTCTAAAGTCGACAACCACGAAGGATGGTAATTCTGGGGGCTTTGAGCCAACTGAATAAAATATTGAGATGACCTTCCCAAGTGCGCCATTGACGAGGCCTGCATGTACCCATAAGTTGCTGGTGAGCATAACTTTTTGTTCATTGCATAAGAGCACTTTTGTAGGAAAATGCTCATCTTCTGTTGTAGTAGGAGTTTTCTGCCTTTGTTGTTCTGCAGAGCAAAGCGCGACTGGGATGTTCAATTTTTTAAGCATTTTCCTATTATGCAAGACGACTGAGTTGTTTGTTGCATATAGGTGCATGGATTCTTCAAATGTGCGTTTCTCTTCATGTGTGAGAGACGAATTTGTTCTTGACATTAGGTGTTGCCAATCTTCAAGTGTAGATATTCCATTACTGAGATTTGTAAGTATTTGCCGGAAAGCAACCTGGGACGGGCTAGCTCCTTGTTGATGAAAAATGGTTGAAAGTGTTATGAATATGTCGAAGTTGCGCCAAAGTGCAGTGCCACGTGATGTCCCAGCATATAAAGGAATGTCTTTTACAGGTGGTAGCTGGCCTAAATCTCCGACAAGGATAATTGAGCAATTACCAAATGGTGCATTTCGGTGAAGAGGGAATGCCTCTCTTAGACGATCGTCAATGCGAGAAAGCATTTTTGGACCAATGAAGCTCATTTCATCAATGAGAATGTATTCTACATGACGGAGTTGCTCTTGCAGTTGTAGGAGTGGTTGGCCTTCGAGAGGATGCATTGTTTGGATAGGGATACGAAGGGCAGAGTGAATTGTGAGGGAATTTATGTTGAAAGCTGCAACGCCGGTTGGTGCAAGTAACAACAAAGGGTTTTTGTTTGCTGGTGAGTTTTCCACAAATGCTTGGTGCAAGCATTTAATCAAATGGGATTTTCCTGTCCCAGCTATTCCTTGTATGATGATTTTGCATGGGGGTTTTGGCAAAGGGGTTTTAAAGTGTGAAAAAATAGTGGTAAAAGCTATGTTTTGGGTAGGAGATAATGTGTGATCTTGGGGAAGGTTGGAAAAAGAATGATGTTGGTTTTGAATGGTTGAGTGGTTGAATTCAATGAAATTTATGGCAGTTTCTTGCAAGTGGGGAGGGATAGTATTATGTGACCAATTGTGGTTGGCATCGAAGTCGCGGTAGCCAATCATGTCGAGGTCATCAATTGCAATATTGTAACCTGGGTGCAGCTAAGGGAGGATTTGCCATTCATTCATCTGCATGGAATCAGGAGGGGTGTGCGGGGTAGTTTGATCTTCAGTATGTGGGGTTTGTGGGTTCTCAATTTCTCGATGGACATGCCACGGTGTATATGTACCCTTTTTTTGTTCCCATTGTGCAATAATTTCTGCATCAGTTGAACCAATATCATTGGGGAGTGTTCGGAAGGGGAAATACAATAGTAATTCGCTCCAGCAAAAGGTGGCATAAGAAGGATCATTAGAGGAAGGAATGAAATTGTAACGGGGCAAGACATGTACAATCATTGGAGGCAATATGTGTTTCCATTTGTTTTTTCTCCGCTGGGCAGAATATGACCACGAGCGTGCAGCTTCAAGGAGGGGCAGTGATTCTAATGAGACAGGCCTGTTCATATATGCAAGGATAAAGTTTGGTGTCGAACTAGGATTCTCAGTATCTTGTGAAACACGTTTGAAAACAGCCCTGTTGACATTCAAAGAACGAAATGTACAGCTGCAGAGAGAGAGGGGTAGCTTTTGTAACATATGGCATATTTCTTGTGCACCAATGTCTTTATCTGCAATGGTTTCTGTAAGGAGTTTTCTGATGACAGCAACAGTAGGTGCTTCTGGAATGGCACTTTGTGATAGTTGTGATAGCATTTGACAGTAGCTCTCAGATCTTGTTTCTACTTTTGCTGCATACTTTGAAATATATTTCAACACAACATGGCGAGAAAGGGCTGGTTGGCAATCAACATTTTCTCTCCAAATAGAGAGTAGATCGACATTGTGAATATTCAATCTTTCATCATTGCGAGCAAGGACGTAGGTTTTATGACCTTTATCATCAATGGAAAGTGAAGAAGTGGACTTCAACTCCCACGGTACTCCATATCGACAGCTAAGTACATTGTCTTTCTTGCGAAGACAAGAAGATTCATGAAACTTTGTATGACGTTAAATGTAATTGACGAGCTCTGTATAGTCTGGATGTGAATATTGATGTTGTGTCAAGAAGACATGGGTTATGAATTGTTGATTGGTGAAGCGAAATATTTCGGTGTTCTGCCTGATGTGGATTCCAGGCAGTTACGTAGTGGTCAAAATATTTATGTGCATTAGCAACTTCTAATGCATTGTCCCAGTCAAGTGTGTCTATGTTTGGTGCATTTTGCAGCCAGAGGAAGCCATGAATGTGTGTGGATCCTCTATGTTGCCATTCGTATCTGAATATAATATGAAGGTTACATTTGGTTAATACATATATATGAAATGTATAAAATTAATGTAGAGGGAAATGGATATTAAATAATACCTGCACCAGTAGTCTACTGCATGGAGGCCTTTTTGCAGGATTTCTTCAAGGAAAATTGTAAATCTGCAATGCATATATTGGGCTGTTAGATGTGGGCTGTTAGATGTGGGCTTTTAATTATGTTTTGAATCTTCCATTGGAAGTAGTTGACTGAATTGGAAGGAACACTGGTAGGCATGATCGTGTGCAAGTCATGCCATTTAGTGTCAGTTGCACTGAGAGTGAAAAAGAATGTCAGGCTTCCTATTTGCGTGATCATGTCAGTCAGCTCAGATCGTTGTTTGTTCCAGAAAGACCGTGTTCCTCGGAGGGCTGAACCGAACCACATTATTTGCTCTGGCAATCTTGAATCTGGAGAGTCATGAAGACACTGGCGTAGGTCTGAAACCATTGTTGGCAAGTTGTTCTCAATGTACTTCTTCACGAAAACACTAGCAGTTGCTTGGCTACGGTGGCGCATTAGAATGTTATAAAGATAGTAGCAGAATCTTGGGTGTTGGCCAAATCGGTTATCATGGTAGTGCAACAAGTGTAAAGCATATTCATGCATCTCAACTTTTGTAAGTCTTGGTTGCATGATCATTGCAATGCCTGTAGGGAAGAGTGTGGGGAATGCCATGGCAAAGAGGCCGATGGTGTTGTATTCATTTATAGCAGTTAAAGATATTGGAGGCCAATCGATAGAGCTTGTTGAATTTGAATGGGTCAAGTGCAAATAGTTACAAATGTGCTCAAGCTCAGTACATGAATTTGGGAGTACTGGAACGAAAGAAGAGGGTTGGATTTCTAATGGAGGTAGCATGACATCAGTATCATAAGTAGAATCAGTAGTGGTTTGATGGGGTTCAAAAGAGGAGGTGGTTACATTATGGAGAAGAGAAGAAATATCTGTAGGGTGATCTGGTAGCGCAGAAATTGCAGATGAATTGAATTGAACATCACAGTAGTAAGGGTCATTTTTTATTTTGTATTCAAGGGCTGCAAGGACACGTGATTTGCAAACGAAGAATTCGTAAGCCTTTTCAGATGGATTTTGCCTTTTCACAATGAGGATGTCTAAGTCAGAAAGCATTCGGGGTAAGTATTTGGCAATAGTGGTGATGTCTTGAGGGAAGCTAATTGTATGGCCACTATATTTGTATTGACCACCACGGGCATGAGTGACTTGTAGAATGGGGTTGACACGTGCAATGAGCATTTCTTCAACTTGTGTTAACTGTTGAAGGACATAGGGTTGTTCTCCAGGGTTCATGTTGTTCAGTTCAGAAAAACGATTGGTAGATTTAGATGATGCACAACGAAAACAAGAAAGTCTACCGTGGAAAAGCTTTGTTTTCATTCCTGGGTATGATTCCTTGCATATTGTTTAAACATGCATGGTATAAAGTCCATCAATCCTTTCTCGAAAGCGACGGTGTTCTTCATTAAGGGGAGGGTTATATTGGATTTGATGAATGTGAGATGGGTTGGTTTGTATAGTTGGGAGAGCATTTGAGGTGGGAAGGGATGTAGAGGAAGTAGTAGGGTTGTTGCGGTTTTCATAAAGTAGTCGTCGTCGTGCATTTATTCTATCCTTTCGTTGTGCATAAAGAAGACGTCGCCGCCTGTTTTTGTCTGCATTTTGATTGTTTTTTGGCATATCTAAACAAGTACAAATAAGTATTGTTAGTTTTCATAAACGAGTAGTGCATGTTTGGAGAATGTATTACAAGTTTTAGAGTTAACTTTTTTTATTTGAACATAGAATTAATTTATTTTTATTTCAACATCGGTGAAGGTAGGTAGATTAGGTAGAAGGAAAAACATGCAATTAAGAGTACTATAAAATCATATGTTATTTCAGCAACTACTATTGAGAGGAGAGAAGCAAGATAAACAATATTTTGCTCCCTTCTTCTTCATTTTTTTTTGACAAGTTTGAATGATAACATGAATAGATTAGCAAGCAAGAGATCAATGTATAGCATGTAGACAACGAACGGGAAACGTATGTAGTAACTCTTTACAAATGTTGATATCTATATTATGTAAAATGAAAAGGGTAAACATACATATTTTGGAATAACTGGAAGAGAGTATTTGCAGCGACAGTGACAGTCTGCATCATAATAACATGGGTGTATAATTTACAACAATATGAAACAATGAGTTGTGCGGAAATGTTTGTTTATGTACAAACAGTAGTGTTAGAAGAGACCCTAAAAAACATTTCAAAGGCGGCGAACAATAGGTCGTTTTGAAGTGGACATTGCTTGAATGTCAGTGAGTGCTTCCTTGCATGCAGAGGCATATTGAATTTCTTTTGAATTGATCAGTATTGGTTGCAAGCGCTGAACACCGTTGAAGTAATCTGCTTTAATGGAAAGTGTTAGCAGGAAGCGACGTCTTGAAATTCGGCCACAAATTTCCTGCAGATCAGTTGGTTCGATAGAAAGAAGGAACAGGTCTTTTGCTGTGATGCCCATGAGCTCGTTCCCTACATCATTGAAAGCTGTGACATTCTGTAGGTGCCCGATGTGGTCATGTAGCTCAATTTTAAGTTTGTAACGGTAGTCACATTCTGGGAAGTCACCGTTACATTTTGTACAATGCCAAAGATTGTTAGAATGCTCCACAACCTTCTCCATGCATTGTTTTCCATTGAAATCTAATGGACATGCTAGAAAGTAGAAGTCGTCCATATGAAGAGCAGTAATTGTTGCTCGAACTGAAACCCATATTGCTTTATCGGAGGTTTGCATGCCAGTAATTTCATGAAACGTCTTTCGTGGTAGGGCACGTTTCGAAGCAACACCATAGTTTCTACTCAAAGATGGAGAAGAAGAGCTATAACCTGTTTCACGAAACCATGCATGTAGTTGGTGAGTTTCTTCAACTTGTGGATTTATGATGAGAGTGCTTGTTGATATCGTCCCTATTGTGGTGCCATTAAATTTAGATACACGACCTCCTTTGATTGCAAGGATTGGTGGGTTGTCGAAAGAGTAGAATTCATAAAGGTTTTGTCCTATATAGTCACAATGGTCTCCCCATAATGTTACATCAATGCTAAAACCCGACTTGTCTTTTAATATTAGTGTTTTCCTTGATGTTTCACTTCCGTAGTTTCGTCGAATTGTTGATGCAGGTGAAGTGGAGGTAACAACACCAATGACATCCACATTCGTATTTGGAGTTGCACTTTTTATTTCAGCAATAGTCTTGAAGTGAAAGCCCTGGTAAGGAAACGTTGGATCATCTATGGGACATGGATTGATAGTGGAAGCAGCAAACAAGTAAATTTCCCATTTTTTCTTGAGGTGGTTGTAGTTTGGATTTGCTTCTTTCACTGTGCCATTTGAAACAATGTATAGCTGCCCAACTTGAATTAGATTGTAAAGAGATTCGGCCAATTCAGCAAATGCAGAAAGGTGGATCTCTTCCTTATCACGATTGATAAGGTCAAATCCAAAAACTTTTCCTGAGCCTCGCACATTGTTGTAAGTCTTCAATGATGTTTTTGTAGATGCCCTACCTTGGATTGACCAATATTTTCGGTAAGGACTGAGTGTCGTGAATGGAATTGTTGTAGTTGTTGCCGTAATTGGTGGAGTAACTACAGAGGGCAAGGTATCTTCTGCTGATGAAGAGCTAAATTGGGATGTACCCGCCTTTGCATGTAGTAGCGTCGATGAGTCCTTCGTCAATGCTGCTGAGCGCATCACAACTTCAAGCTCAACCACTCGGATGGACCTTATGTAAACAAATGAGAAATGAATTAATGAAGATTCCATTTTCCTTTTTGTAATGCAAGAAGCGTTTAGAAGGAAAAAAATAAAAGAGGGTAACTTCAAATGGTGGGCCTTACGAGGAGTTTTGAAGCACTGTGCAAGCTACTTTTTTAAGCAGAATTATCGAGCCAATTTGGATGTCTCTAGATACAACCTGTGGGCTATATGCGGATGGTAGCAAAGTCTTGTGTTGATGTGTTCCATCAGATAGAGTAATGTGGAAGTGTGAGGATGTTGTTTTTAATGAGGTAACAGAACCAACATCGATTATCTGAAATAGTGGTTGAATCTCAATGGAACCATTCAGCAACAGAGGAATGGCATTCGTTGTCAAGGTTGTCTCCATAATATTAACAGGAGGATTCTTTTTCCCGTGATAGTAGTACCTACAATTCATCAATTTCACCACAACACAAAATTCTAGTAAAAGAAGATGTGATGTGAATGCGGAATCTAATCTAACAAGGCTAACTTTTGATGGTTAAACAATAATAAGGGCACAACCTAGATGGGGAGGAGAACAACCTCTCATATTAACCACCCAAGGTAGACCACATTAACAAAATGCCTGTTAATAAGATTCGGTGACAAGGTACATATTGTGCAAATTTGGAAGTACCTCAAGCGACTCAAAGATCCTTATAGTCTTACAGTACCTTTAAAACATGTATGAAATAGGAACATTTTCCAGCCATGCCTAATACTGATCCTTTCAGCAATATTCTGTTCGCACATGATATGCGATCCTTGTAGGAAAAATCCACATGTTTCTTACACAACGTAAAACCCATTAAGAGATGTGTTTCAATCAAGGCATTTTCCATGTATGTCGCTCACTTAATTTACCCTTTGCAGACCTCTTTTAAAGGCTGACTGGACTCCTTATGGCTTTGTAATAATATTTTATAAGTGGTTCATATTAGTAGGCCTTGGAGTCATCGACATAAAGTGCCCACATTTAGGGCAGGCAGTGTGAGACCCATCACTTGGAAGCAGTGTGCTTCTTTTGTGAATCTTGTGCATAATTCATGATATTTGAACTATTTTATGAACAATCCACAATTTTTTTTTTATTATGCTATATTCGGTCGTACTCACTGTGCTTGTGCAGTTTTTCACATTATAGGGAATCACTTTCATTAATCTTCTCTAAAACTATTAGGAAATTTGTTGGAGAATATTCAATGGTGTCCTCAGGGCCATTGAACATATGTTGAATAGTAGTCATTGCATATGACAAACACGCTATTCAAACACTATGTATAGCTTTCAATAAATTTGTGAGTCTGATGCATGAAAGGGTAGAGCTATTGAATCTGAAAGTTCACACATTCCTTCAGTCCAGGCATCTAGAAGAGCTATCTGGGGCCAAGCTCATGTTTGTAATAAGAGCCACTAGAAGAGCTATCTGGGTCCTCCCTCTTGTCAGAAACAGGACCCTGAAAACAACATCCAGACCATAACAACAATCAGATTCCATCAGATACACAACTGTGGCCAAATTGTAGACTATCATGGGCAGTTTCTATATATTTGTAGCCTCACCAACCCATCTAAATGAAACGGTCTGCAAAAGAGGAGTAATTCAATTCCCGTTCCCTTTTCGTACAAAGTTACAAAGAGCCAAATGGAGTATGATGTGCAAGTGGAAAGAATGTGGGCAGTTTCGATATAATTTTAGCCTCACCAACCCATGTAATTTCATGGACTGCAAGGAAAGAAATTTATGTTCCTCCTACTCTGATTAACTGTTTACAGGACAAATTACACAGGATTGATAATCTTGAAGCAAATGTCCTCCAAACAAGAGAGCTTGCAAGTGTAATACAACACATAGTTTAGCACCCGATCCATCGCACCCAAAAGTGAATGCATCAATATCACTACATGACCCTTCCACGTGATCAACAGCCATGAATAATTATATGTACCAACGCCCCCTGCATGTCCCATCCCCATCAATCTGTATTGAAATAGGCTCTCAACCAAGGCCAAGCTCATGTTTGTAATAAGGGCCACTAGAAGAGCTATCTGGGTCCTCCCTCTTATCAGAAACAGGGCCCTGAAAACAACATCCAGACCATAACAACAATCAGATTCCATAGACACACAATTGTGGCCAGGTTGCAGACTATCATGGCATGTGCAAACACAATTGAATAAAGAATTTCCCCACAAACAGCAGCCCCAATCATCCATACTGTAGGCAATCCCAGTACAGATACCCCATTAATGATTGCAGACATTAACACAAACATTAGGGCATTGAATCCTAGGATCAACAGACAGACCCAGATATATGTCACCACAAAGGCGTTTCCAGAGCTTGGGCAGCTGTTTAATCAACCTCTGTCATGAAGGCCTATTGCCTGCATAAATAGAGGCAACTGTATGGGCCACTGCTGCTCTTGCCCACATTGAAAATGTGACTAGAAATGGCAGGCAGAGAGCATAAGAAATCATGGTCTCGGAGAGCTTGTGATATATGAGTTTGGTGAGATGGGCATCATGATCATCATATGAGAATAAACCCAGTGCTTGGATTTGTTGTGAGATTTTGGCTACAAGGAGGCGATCGAGAAGGGCTTGGGAGAGAACAATTACAGAAGAAACCGGGTATAAAAGTAGAAAGGCAATTGAAGTGAAGAAGGAAAGATGGTTCACAACAATCACTACAGACTCCTTGAAGATACCCACTAAACTCAAGAGGAAGAAATCCTCAAAATTCCTTTGCTTTTTCCGAGCCATGGATATCCCAGAAGTGATACACAGTTACTTTAATCTTCCAAACCATAACACTTGATAGAACCTACAGTAATCTCCACCCTGTGAACCCCTTAGCAGTCTGTGTGTATGGGTGCCAGAAATAGCAATGTCAATACAACTGAAAGAGAACTGATTTGAATTGTGAGAGCGCGTGGGAATCCAAGAGCCCACCTAATGAAGATGAGTTTTGTCTTGGCATTGATTAAGAAAAAGAGACAAACTTAATTGTCATAACCCACCTGTTTTTGAGGCAATAGGCTATCACTTTGCTGTCTGCGAGGAAATTAGTGTGGTAGGTTAGACAGCCGCATTGTGTAAGCACTAATACCCAAAGAAATTATCCATTAAGCTAAGGGAATGGATAACGTAAACATACAAAGACATCAAGCAATGCTAGCGTGAGAAAGGACACTAATGAGGACCTGCGCAATGAAGTGTACCTACAGGATAAAGCTTTAGGACGGTATTGCGTGTAAAGCCATAGGTGGACAAGAAGGGGATTATTGATCATGTGGAATAAAATCTCAATACAGGGATATGACTATTCCAGAATTTTGATAGACATGAGCAAAGCTAACTGATCTTTAAGCGAAATCAACTGATTTTTGATGGACATGAGCAAAGTCAACTGTTTGACTTTGATCATATCAATCATATCAGGTATTCCACTATAATAAGATAGCTTGCCATCACATATATAACAACTACAAGTCAGATATGGTACACAAGGCAGGACACTGAAACCACTGATGTTGTTTGTATCAGAGCAAGAGAAAAATGACATAAATGCATTGTATGATTTTGCACCCGGTATAGCTAGGTAATCCGAAGCTAGCTCTAGAAGTGGGTACGGATATCAACTAATGAGAAACAAAATCTTGTGAGTAAGAATGCTTATCATAGCAGAAAGCATTGTAATCTGGTAAGGGTTCTCCTTTCTTTATGGGGTAATGTAAAAGAGTAGTTCTTATGGAAGAGTTCAGCAATTTCTTAGGTCAATTTATAAAATTTCATAAGACCAACGAGGAGAGTAAAATCTTCAATTGCACCTGAACATGCGTAGAACAGTCAACAAAGGTATGCCTCATAGGGTTGACCTAAATTTGAAAGGATCTCAATGAACCCAGCCAGATGACTATGGAAGTACAATCTTCAAATGCAGACTCTGCCAAGATGCAGGCCGTCTAATGACTGCCTGCACAAGAAAGGTACAGCAAGTGGAAGGACATTCAGAGCCATAATAGATCTCCCATAGATGGCTTGCAGTGGGATTCAAAAAGTTGAGAGGATGAAAATAAGACCCGGTTAGATTAGAAGACAACCAAAAGGAAAGCAACCAAAATTATAGAAACAACAGCTACAGAGAAGGCCCATGAAGAAGGAAGAAAACTCCTACAGACTCTCGAGTCTCAGCACAGGAGAAGACCACATTTGAGAACAGGAACCAGGAGAAGAAAACCAACCACAACTGAATTTGTGAAAAAAAGAAATGAAAAAGACCACAGAACATCAAGATCCCTTTGCCAAATCCTCAACAGTGGAAGGTGGATACAAAAATCGATTCAAACAAGGAGCAAAAAGCAATTTCTGTTTGGTGGTTTTGTTTTAGCAGAATAGACATGCCCAATACATGGCTTCTAAGCCGAAGGAAGCCATACTATGCAGTGCAGCTCCTCAGGACATGTTTCCTAAAACTTCCATTAGAGAAAAAGCATCAAGCAAACAGAAGTGAACTGCTTCAAATAAATAGAAGGAAAAGAGTGCTACCTTGGAGACATGTTCCAGAGTGACTGCTTAAGGAAAAATGGGAATCCTAAGCTTGATGGAGACAAGAACATCACTACCCTTGAGTGGAAGACACCTCCCTGGCTCATCGAATTTGGGGGTCAGTATTTCATTAGCAAGAGGGTGAAGGTTGTTCAAGGAAAATATCATTCTGGATATCTCTCTCCAAGACAGAGATAACTTATTACCAGGGTAGTATCCTTCAGAATGATATAAAAGCTTACCTCCACCACTCGCTACTGCATAATCCACTCTCCCTATTCCATCAGCCACATGTTTCTCAATTTCTGCTTCAACCATCTTCTGTATGACGGCATGGAAATCGCTGAAACTAATGGCAGACTTCCTATCTGCAACTGCACCCTTTTCATTCATAAGAGCATTTATAAGATCCATGGCATCTGTGACAGTAAGAAGACCATTTCATCGTAACTACACGGATATTTCTTCCAAATGATCGAGATAAAATATTGTGATATGCACTGACCTGAGTTGCTTGGAGAATCTGAATGTCATTTCTGCCGCAGAATTACAATAACGCGTGTAAAACAGGGAAACACTATTAAAACAAATTAATACGATAGTTGTCCCTAAGTACCTTGGACATTTGTCGTTAACTGGGTATTTAACTCTGTTTATTGTATTTAAATCACATTTCCACTTGTTAAACACCATCCATTCATACACCCGACATATAATGGAAAGGGCGTACACCTGGGTTGTTGCATGGCGACTCCCCTTCTACCACACACCCTCTACCACATGTTGGCCACATGGAGTAGCATTCTTGGGTTTTAGTGAATGATCCAGATTACTCGAGGTAATCGAATGGTTATCCCTAGACATTCAAACCCTAACCCTTCATGAAGCACCCGACATTCGCAGTTTTATCAGCGTGTTTGTGGCGTTTGAGAACCAGGGCTCTCCAACTGCCTTCGGAACAAGAAGTTCGTTTAATATTTCCCCTAGACGCTCGAACGAAATTCCACCCGCTACTCCCTAAAGGATTCTACGGGAATAAGATCAGCTTTGCATGCGCAAAGACGACAGCAGGAGAGCTGGCCAAAAAATTGTTGTCTTTCGCTCTGAAATTGATAAACGAAGGGAAAATGGCTGTGAATGACCAGTATATGCGATCGGTGATAGATTTTATGGAATTGGAAGGGTTTTAGTTTCTCTTGAAAATCTCCTGTTCAGAAGTCTTGCAAGGTGCAACAAGCACAAATTCAACAGCAAAGTGATAGCCTATTGCCTCAAAAACAGGTGGGTTATGACAATTAAGTTTGTCTCTGTTTCTTAATCAATGCCAAGATTCCACCAAGGTATGGTATGTTTTCTTATTCAATGCCCTGTTCTGCTTTGGCTTCTTCTAGTTCAATTCAGAGGACGTTGTACCTGGGCTGAACCAAGCTTATGCCCTTCTTGGACAGGAATTCTCAGATCATTCGCTGGAGTCAAAGGGGTTGGAGTCTTGGACTGAGTCTCCTTCCCAAAATTGGTTTGACATTTCCCTCTCCTACCCAACTCTTCCATTGTTAACAGGCAGGTATGCTAATCAGAGTCAGTGAAGAGAAATGGGAATGGCAGGCGCCACTGTACTCTCTGGTGCTTTCTAGACAATGGTACAAGTTACTTATCATCTAACAGGACATTGACCATACAGCTAAGAGCAATTGCTCTGCAATATTGTGTAATAAGCTAGGGTAATTTTATGCTACGGTTCTGTAGGACTTTAACAAATTTTTTTCCAGTACATAAATTAATTCAACATCAGTAACATCCTCTGCTATAAATAGTGCCAATTGTTATAATAAACTGAAACAGAGCAATAAGTTTTTCACAACAATTAATGTTTCAGTCCAATGTATTGTTTGTATATTCACACCAATAAAACACAAAATTACAATGCGTTCCATGTTCAGTAACCTGAAACGATTTGTCTAATCCTTGATGAGGTATGAGTATGTTAGGTTAACGCACATACTCAGACTGCAGATGCCAAGCAAATACTTAATACAACCAGGAATCAGGAAAAAACCAGGAAAATGAGAGAGAATGGGATCAGAAAACCCATTTTTGAGAGCACTAACCTGAAATTTAAACAGAAGAATTCTGAGAACCTGGGAACCTGGGCGAACAATTTCTGAACAGGAAAACAGAGCTGTACCTGCCATAAAAAAAACCCATAAGAAAACACGAGAGAATGGGATCAGAAAACCCATTTTTGAGAGCACTGACCTGAAAATTGAGCAGGAACAATTTCTGAACAGTAAAACGGAGGTGTAAACAGTGTATACTTGAGCACCTGAGTGAACAATTTCTGAACAGTAAAACGGAGGTGTAAACAGTGTATACTGAATAACAGAGGGCTAGGTCGTGCACAACAGATTGCACAGCAAAAACGGGACACATTATTGCAGCAGTAAGTGGAAGAGCACAAAAACATTATTGCAGAGGGCGTGGAAGAGAACAGGAAGAGCAGAAAACGGACAGATATGGTGGAAGAAAACAGGAAGTTCTCCGAAATTGCTGAGAAGAAACAGAAATTGCACGACACATGTGAACAATTTGCCCGCTGAATGTGCACGCCAGCTGTCAAGCTTAGAAACAAAAGGACGACGAAAGGCTCACTCAAAGGAAGGCCTATCAGCCTAAATATTACCAAAATAAAATCTAATTTTTATATGTTTTATAGTGAAATTTGTGGTTGATAAATTTTCAAAATGTTATGGATGAAAGGGTTTGTCACCAATGTTAAAGAGGTTGAAAATGAAAATCTCTTTTTTAAATTATTTATTTTATACTCACATTTAATGTTTAAAATATTTGTCACACGATTAATTTTTTTAACATTTTAAATTAGCAAAATAATTAAATGTTAAAAATTTCTATTAATCTCTTACCTTCTTAAAACAATTTTAACATGAAAATTAAATGTTAAAAAATTCTTATTAATCTCTTACTTTCTTAAAATCCTATAAACCATATAATCCAAATTAATCATCATAATCATTAATTATATAATTTAAAATAAAAAATATAAATATAAATAATCAATGAGAAAGAAAAAGGAATATATTTTATTATTATTATTATCTAATTTTAAGCTTACTACAGAGCCAAACACCAAATTAGTGAATGAAACTCCCTTGTTTGCTAAGTCTAAAAAAACATACATACTCTACCACTCAAGTTTTGAACCTGTGATCTTTTAAAAAAAACACATGCTCTAAAAAAACAAGTATTCTTAACCATTAAACCAACTCACACCGTGTATTTACATTTCTTGACCATAAAATAAATCGAAAAACCATTTCATAAAAGTAAAAATAAAATGTATAATCATGTAAACTTAAAATATTTATTGTTCAATATTCCTATGGTCTTTACATCTATTTGATCAAAACGGTGGAAAATCGAACGCTTTTTCTTTTGCACTAAATAGACATCCCATTGTAATTATTACTGCGGCACAAGATACAAAGTTACACAACCCCGATACCCATATGTTGAAATGGTTGTACAAACTTAACTATGAATACATGAGCGATGACCAACCAGATCTGGAACTGAACTGGATCGAACCCACTAAATACATCATGAACTAAACCGAATATCGCCCATAATACTATAATCATATAAGTTTCCT
Organism: Pinus tabuliformis; assembly: GCA_031772625.1. Lineage (NCBI taxonomy): Eukaryota > Viridiplantae > Streptophyta > Pinopsida > Pinales > Pinaceae > Pinus > Pinus tabuliformis. Next base: position 1,445,646,053 of record CM062818.1, on the reverse strand, counting down.
ACACAAACACCCACCCTCATATGATCCATAGATATATTTATTCGCCTTTCCACACCCATTAACCTATTCTTCAGCCTTACCCTCAACCTCGGCCTTCTCTTCAGCAGGAGCTGCTTCAGCAGGCTTAACAGCACTCTCTTCAACCGTTGCAGTTTTTTCCTCTGGAATTTCAGCAGGTGCTTCTTCCTTGACCAATGATTCTTCAGCCTTTTCTTCTGCCGCTGTTTCAATGGCGGCGGGAGCTTCTTCCTTATCCGATGATTCTTCAGCCTTTTCTTCAACAGCCGCAGCCTCGGCGGGAGGCTGAGCGACAGTCTCTTCCTTAGCTGGCTCGGCTTCTTTGGCGGCGGGGCAGATTCCTCCTTGGGTTTTTTCACTTGCACGGATTCCACCGGGCCCGATTCTGCTTCAGGCTCCGATGCAGGCGGCGTTACAGTCGATTCCTCTGCAGATTTCTCGACTGTGGCGGGGATTTCATCGACTGTTTTCGCGGCCGCGGGAACCTCCTCAGCGGGACTGGAGACAGGAACTTCTTCTTCAGTGGCTTTTTCGGTCGTGGGTTTGATATCGGTAACCTTCTCTTTGGGGCTCTCAACTTGTTTCAGAAACGGTGATCTTGTTTCACTTGTCCCTGCTGTCTCTTCATCTTTGATGGGCACAAGCTTATGCTTGATCCCATCTTTGTAAACCTTGTAATAATTTTTCTTTCCGAAATATACCACATCCCTGTCATACTGCCATGGCCTGCCTAGCAGTATGTCACATACATCCATCGACATTATGTCACAAATGACCTTATCCTTATATTCGTCGATATGAAACTCCACTTCGCATTGCTCATCTACCAGCAACTGATGGCCTTCTTGCAGCCATGAAACTCTGTAAGGGGTGGGGTGTTTCAACCGCTTCAACCCCAACTTTTCCACCATCTCTCTGGCCACCAAGTTATTTGTACTTCCACTGTCAATAATCAGCGTACAGGGCTGACCGTGTGACATACAAACCCTCCGAAACAAAGTTTTCCGCTGAGTTGGTTCAGCTATTTCTTCGACTGACTGTGACATACAAACCCTCTGAAACAAAGCTCTCCGCTGAGTTTGTTCAGCTGTTTCTTCGGCTGGTTTGAACAATACCGTGTTCAAAACTAGGGCTTCCTCGGTTGTTTTGAACAATACCGTGTTCAAAACTAGGGCTTCCCCTTCCCCTGTTTCTGGAGCATTCTCTGCTTCTTGGGGAGGTGCGACATAAAAACAAACAAACAACCTGCAACCTGCAACCTGCACAAACAAACAATCCATCACGGGATTACCCCATACTCGCTAAAGCCTTCGATCTATGCAACTGAAGTTTGGATCCATAGATCTTGATACAGAACAATCAATCAGAATGATGAAAACAAATTTGATAGTGAACATCAAATGGCAATGCCAACATGCAGAGCTTCACTGATTTACCTCAACACCGGCCATATCGTACCAATTCGGGATCTTTATACAGGATGATCAAGAACTTGGATCTGCTGATTCAAACGGTAATTCAATCGATCGGATCGGAAGCTTCAGAAGCTTTATACTACAAACGAAGATTCACTTCTTCAATAGGGTAATGAAAATGTTGAAAATACCGCCGCGGAATCCGTCGCCATGGAAAAAAGTGCGGGAATGGTTGTTTCGGAAAATGAGAAGGAAGTTCGTTTCCCGTTTCCCACAGAGAAGGTTATCATTGTGTGTTTCCCATAGGCATGGTCCATGGTTATTAGAATTTTTTTATTTTTTTAATTAAAAAATATTATAAATGATGTAGATTTAATAATTTAAGAATAAATCTAGAGTTTATAAATAGTTTTTAAATTATAAATGTTTAGGTAAATAAGAGAGTTTTTTTAGTGTGATTTTTTTGGAAGTTTTTATTGTGGGTTTTTCCGGTGTAATTTCTTTAAAATCCGGCAGGAATTTATTGAAATCACAAGTTTGATGGGTAATCTTATGCAATCGAAGTGCCGTGGGGTTTTCTAGAGTGCTGAAATCCATATATACAGTGAAAAAAACTAGTTTAAATAACACAAATCAAGATTTCACCTCAAATTTTTCCACCGACACCGGAAAGTCCAAAAAGTCGCACTAAAGACAACTCCGTAACGTTGATGAACCATTTAATTTATATGATTATGCTAAATTAATATATGCTTCGATATTTTTAGACTTGTATTTTGAGCAAGATTGTGATTTTTTTTTAAATGTATTCCTATGTTTTGAGCAAGATTGTGAATTTTCTTTTAAATGTATTTTGCAATGCATTGATTCAATGTTTAAAATGATGTTGCTTAACTATTCTATGTTTTAACATCTTTTTGTATGTAGGAATTGTCATGACAATTCAATTATCTTTGAGATTGTAATTTCTCATAAGGTAAACCAGCCTAGATCCTTCTTAATTAATTAGTTAAAAACCAATAAAATAAAATAAAATTATTTAAACATATATAAACATAAAAATAAAAATAAAAATAACATAAGGAAATATATAAGTATTAAAAATATAAATATTTATAAAGATGAATATATTAAAAGTATATTACGAGAAGTTATTATTAAAAGCAAGAACATTTTCTTTTAATTTGAATGAAAATAAGTTATGAAAATCAGCCTAGATCCTTCTTAAGCAACCAAATCTCTCTAGGTGCAAAGCATTAGGAAAGGTTTGGAGTTAGAAAGATCCCTCTCGGCCCTTATAAATCCGATGTTAAAATAGATCTGAGCTGGTTTAATTATTAATAATTATAATTATAATTGTTATCTTTAAAATTTTATTTCTATTTTTATCTAATTTGACATACCCAAAATGTTTCAATTAACAATTATACCTATTAATTTTATTTTATTTTTATTTTTGACCAAGTCAAAATGTTTACCTAATGAGACTTGTCTAGGTAGGCCACTACTATGCCTAGATGACTATTTTCTCATTGGAATCTGACCATTTTTCTTTAATGATGGAAATGGATTTAGAATCTTCAATAAGCCCTCGAGCACCTAAAATTTTGAAACTTGACCTTGTATTTCCAAAAATTTATGTTGGATTTTGACAAAATTGTGCTGGAAAAACCATTTTTTAAGCTTATTTTCCTAGCGAAATTTGTTTATATTAAGCTTTTTTGAATGTATAAATAGATTTAGCACCATGAAAACCCCTAAACCAATCAGATTACATAGGCTACCAACCAGGTTTTAAAATTGACGCCCGTATACACGTTTTCACTGTTTTTAGCCGTAAAATACGATTTATTTCAAAATAAACACGCCAATGGCAACTTGCCAATAATTTTAGAAAGTGTCATAATGACAGGCAGATCGGAAAATGACAAGTTTCATATATATATATATATATATATATATATATATATATATATATATATATATATAACAATGACATGTTGCATAAAATATTTAGAATAATCTGACCTGGCCACTAAATTGAATATAAAACTATTACATAAGCAAAGTGGCTACCACTCGAATCAACAATCTAGCCGTCGACATGAAAGGCGTGGCGAAGATAAAAGCAGAGGAAGTCTGTCCACACGATTCACATCTCAAACCATGCCCACACGAAGGTACGATTTTACATTGACTACATTTACTGTTTTTATTTATTATATATATGTAGAAACATCTCCTCTTCAAGGAGGGGTTTCGATGTAAGGTGTGCCACAACTATTAATCTATTAATCTGCTATTTATATTATTTTCGGATACATGAGCTTTATGATGGAGGAGGAGGGGTTTCGATGTAAAGGTGCGCCATAGCTATTAATCTGCTATTTATATTATTTTCTGATACATGAGTTTCATGTGTTGGAGGCAGAAAATGAGCAGTGGAGCGCACCATGGAGAATTTGCGACGTTATCAAATCAGAAATTATTTTGATAATCTCCATCGTTTCACAGACTTCCAGTTGCTTCAAAACACCGAGCCGCTCTCAACATTGTTTGTCTGAAAGGCTTGTTAAAATGCGTGGGAGTTTGAGAATCTGAGTAGGAATCTCGAATGTAAGGTACTGCGAATCTCGATCGAAAGCTATTGCGTTCGTAAAATAGATTATGATATTTCAGTGTGTATGCCAGGGCCATGTGTAAAAGGTGACAACAAAATTTGTGAAAAAAATCTATAAAGGCTGTGAAAAAATTCTATAACATGTACAAATCTTCACGCTTTATTGAGTGCTTCTTCCATAGATCATATATATCTCATTACCAAGAATAAACCCTTTTGATTTATATTTTCAATCGTCAAGAATCTCAATTTACAAAGTCTATATTCTTCTATCATTAGGGTTGTGGACGCACTTTCAGGGCTTGACAAGGGAAATGTCAATATATCTAACTTCGGCTTCAGTGCTCAGCCTCAACTGGAAATAATTTTGATGCAAAGTATTGAGAAGGTTATTTGGGGCCAGGCAGATGGGTTGCTGCATAAGACTTGTGGACCCGAGGTACCTGCATAGCCATGAACCTGTAATAAAGATGCCAAATTAATTTAAACTGCAGTATATTTTGTTTTCCCGCTTTTTAAATTTTAGTACTTGTGAGTTCTTGATACAAGAATTTGGTTACTTGTGCAGGTGGTTGCTGACAGAGGGTATCATGGTGCTACAACCGACGTTTGGTTTTGCAGAGTCATTCTCTTTGTTCTTTTGACCAGTTGGCTGCCAGTCGAGGACAAGAATTCATGGAAACATTAGGTTAGATAGATTCCCAAGTCTGTGTTTGTATATGCTTTAAAGTTCGAGAATTTTTTGTTCACAGAAGGAATCTAAAGCTCAGTGAAGTATTAACTTGCAATAATACCAATATTCACTATTTTCATGTGAGTAATTATGGATATGATTTGACTAAAGTTAAATGAAACTGTTAAACATAAATTTCATGTGAGTAATTATGGATATGATTTGATTAAAGTTAAATGAAACTGGTAAATCTAAATATTAGAAGTCATATGAAGTGCACTTTAAAAATAAAACCGTCACGAAAAAATTGCTTGATGGATAAGGGGACCCGTCAAATTTAACCCCTGCTACCAACTCAAATATAAAAGTCTCACAAATCCTTATCAAATTTCAAACTAATTAAAAATACCAGAATATTTTTTGTATGTATCTCAAATAAACCTAGAACTGAAGCTAGCCTAGACTAACCCCTCAATTGAATGGAAAAAGTACCTATCAACCCAAAATAAAATACTTATCACTTAATTAAACTGAACTGTTAAATTATTATTTTTTAAATCCCTTATTTTAATTGGATATCGACAAAACCCTTAGGGCGTTCATAGCTAAATTCCACGAGACTTCAACCCTACATAAAGGTTTAAAAACTCACGGAATCCCATCCCAGAACAGAATATTTGAATTTGAATGGGAAGCAGCACAACGGTCTTTTCAAAACGGAAAGCAAGTCGGCAAATTTACGGTGGGGTCCGTGCCATGTCAGAGATCCACCGACCGCCATAATTTCATCTCCGTCGGGAAATACGAATCAAGGCAAAGGTGTCCTGGACAAAGTGAACTATCAGGGCCGCCCCTCAAAAAGCAAGAGGGCCCCACGTGGACTGCACGACAGCCTGGACGTCCATCTCTGGGGCCCACACTACTCATACGATGTGTTCACGACGACGCATGTGGCCGGCCAGCCTGGACAACGCGTGGAGTGGACCCACTGACCAACTATTTTACTTTAGTAATTATTCCAATGACAGTTTTCTAGTTTGTTTAGTGCCTCTGGACAGTTAAATATTTGCTATTATTTCTGGTGAATGAACCTGCCTTGACGCGCACACAAAGTGAGAAACTTTATGACAAGGCAACCTTTCCCATGCCATGTCATATTCAAATCTGGTTCTCCGTCCACGTCAGCTGAGGGAATCTTATGTTCGGTTGGTCAAAATGCTTTTAATGGACCTGTAACAAATTGCGGATGAGATTGGCTTAACTGAAGTGTAGACTATGCAGATCATTCCATGGAGTTTGATTATAATAATATAAAGGTGATGTGATAATGGACCTATATCGTATCATTAAGTAAGGTCGGTGGGAATTGTCCACAAGTAGGAATAAGTGCCAACCTGTCTGGGTTAGTCTAGTCATTCCCTCACATAAAAAGAGACGTGCCAACCTGTCTGGGTTAGTCTAGTCATTCCCTCACATAAAAAGAGACATGGGAAAGGAGAAATATCAAATTCACAATTAAATCCACCATTATTATATATATATAAAATTAATATTATATATATATTATAATTATAATTTAAATTCTACTATTAAATGAAAAACTAAACTTTATAATATATCCTAACTTAAACCTAAATTATTTATATTTTATTAAGTTATAAAATTAAATATTCAAAATCTTGATAATAAATAATATCTTTAAAAAAATTAATCAATATAAAAAACTTGCCGTATTTTATATTTATAAGTTTATAGAATATATGCTATATAAATTATTCATATGAATTATAGAATATGTTCTATTTAAATTATTTATTCAAATACAAATTATTCATATAAGTTATAGAATATGTTCTATTTAAATTATAATAGTGAAATTTTAATTTTATTAAATTTTAAAAATGATAATGAATAAGTTAATATGTTATAAGTTTTTTTAATGGAAATTGTATTTTTTTGAGAAAAAAAATTGTGTTATAAGTTTTTATTAAATATAAAAAATTGAAAAAAAAAAATATTCGAGAAGTTAATTGTTTTTTTAAATTAAGATTTAATAAAAATATAGTTAAAATGTTTTGAAAAAATGTTTTATGATGATGATGATGGTTAACGTCCATTGAGACCAAACTTTGGTCTATCGGACCTAAAAAAACGAATTATTTAGTTTGATTTAAAATTTTATTCCTATGCTCAAAAAGTTTGGAGAGAAGCCTTTCGAGTTCACTATAATTTTGACATCGTAAAAGGCTAGGAAGGTCAGTATTGCAACAGAGATTTTGACACTGAGATCTAATGTGGTTGTACACGGGGCACTCTAAGAGGAAGTGATTTTCATCCTCGATGTTCATATTCTCACAGAGATGGCAGAACCTTTCCATCCATGGTGTTTTAGGAACTGCCCAACGACCCGTTTCACTATGGACCTCATGAGGGTTCGTTCTAATCTTGGCTATATTAATTTTCTTCTTTGAGCTAGTTAAAACAGAGAGATGTTTTTGATCTTCTAGGGTGGGGTTGATGACCTCCTTATAATATCTTAATTTTCTTTTAGCTGCTAAATCTTTCTCACACCACATTTTTTCTCTGAACTTAGAAGTAACAATATTTTTAATGTTATTAATGTTTTGCAATGCAACATTCTCGTTGATCTCCCAATGGTTTAACCAAGCCCTAGTGTCTTTATACCAGCCTCGCTTGAGCCTTAGGTGGTTTTGGCTGGAATTTAAAGCTAGTTTAGGAAGTCTATGGTTTCCTATGTTATTGAGTTTGTGCTTGTACAACAGAAGCCTAGTCATAGCTAGGCTCTCGATAGGGGAAAGACCCACTTCTATAAGGAGAATAGGATAGGGTGTGTTGCTTTTAATTTTGAGGTTATACATTATAAAGCGCTTCTGGATTTGCTCAATCTTTCTCCAGGATTCTCTAGAGATGCTACAACCCCAAACCTCACATCCATATAAGATAACCGGAGTGACTAAAGTTTCAAAGAGGAACTTATTTCTATCCCACATTATGAGGTTGGCCATTTTACACTTTTCAAGACCAAAATAAGCTTTGCACCCCCATTAATCCTTTTCTCAATGCTATAGTTCCAGTTGAGCTTGTGATGAATATCAGTTCCTAGGTACTTGTAGGAAGACACTTCCTCCAAGTTACTATTGTCATACATAAAATTAGCGTAAGTGTCCTTCTTAGATTTGATAATCATAACTTTTGTTTTGTCAGTATTAACAATCATACCCATAGTAGAGCAGAAATCCTTAAGAAGTCTAAGTTGCTTATCAAGATCATATGGGCACCTTGCGAGAAGAACGATATCGTCAGCATAGAGAAGAAGGATGATGACTATCCCAGCTAAGATCGTGCCAGCACATCCTGCTTCCTCTAAACAACCTTCTAGCTTATCGATGTAAATGCCAAATAGGGTAGGGGAGAGGGGGCAACCTTGTTTAACTCCGATATTACACTTAATATCTTTTGACCACCCCTCATTTCTCTTTAACTTGGCAATTACATTCTCGTATAACCTTATAGCGGCAACGCTCAACTCAAAAGGAACCTTTAGCTCTTCTAATCTATTCCATAGGTTGTTTCTAGGAACCGTATCAAAAGCCTTTCTAAAGTTTAGAAAGCAACAGAAGAGATTGGATTTATCATTGCGGCATTCCTCCACAACGATCCTAAGCATAACGAGGTGGTCCGTTGTTGAGTGTTGCCTTCTAAAACCCGCTTGGCCTTTAGCCCGCTTACCTTCACTTTCAAGCCATATGCTCAACTTCTTTTCCAAAATAATACCATATAACTTGGCTAGGAGAGGGCTGATCATAATTGTTCGATAATTAGAGGGGTTATTTGTATCCCCACTTTTAAAAATAGGGATAATGAGGCTTTGAGTCCATGGTTTAGGGAACCCTTGCTTGACCACTTGATTGAAAAGCTTGTGGATGTGGGGGATGAGGACATGACCTCCAATTTTTAGGATTTCCGCCTGGTAACCTTCAATGTCCTTAGCTTTCCCATTAGCCAAACGATTAATCCCAAAATCAATGTCTTCTAATGAGAAAAATTCTTTTGTAGTGAGCAGGGTTTCAAAGTTATCCATGACATTTGGAGATTCATAAAGCTTTTTAAGATAGGAGATTCATATGTAAGATAAATATGATAAACATTTTTTGTTTTGTTTTGAAATTTATGAGTATATCTATATCTATATATATATATATATATATATATATATATATTTGCCTCAAGTATGGATGACATAAGGATGTCTGGTCTTGGCTCGATCATTGGGGGATAAAGGAGGAGATCATCCTCGGAAATAAGGATAGTATCAAAAACACTATTACCTCCCAATTTAAAGATAAATTGTGGGATGATAAGGAGCTGGAGGGGAAAATGAAGCAAATGTATTACAAGGAGGTGATCAAATGCACCATTTCTAACTAGAATTATCTCTCTGTTTTGACAAGTACTAAGAAAAAAATAAACATTGCTAGGATAAGAACTAATTCTCATACGCTTAGTAGTGAAACCGGGAATTGGTCTATTCCCAAAATTCCAAGAATTTGTCTCATTTGCAATGCTAAGAGGGTGCAAGATGAAAAACATGTCCTCTTAGATTGCCAAGCTCTTACTCACATCTACTCTCATTTCCATAACATTTGTCACCCTTCCAATCTTCTTGACTTGTTAAGTCACTGTAACTATAGTGATCTTGGAACTCTTCTTTCCATTCTTTTTAATCATAGAAATAAAATCTTGAAGAATCACAATTAATTTCTTATTTTCTTTGGGTTTGAAAGATCACATTGGTCTTAGTGGGCGTTAATCATCATAATATATATATCTTTCTTTCTTTGTGTTAGGGGAAAATCTACAACTACAACATAGAATTATAACTGCCATCAAAGATCACATATCACTATTATCAAGAAAAACCCCTTAATGTGATATGATAAACCATAAATTTTATCCAGTAAAATTAAAAAACATCAAAACTGAAGTGGATGACATTATTCCCATAAGTCTCAACCAGTCAAATTACCTTTAACAAACACTTATTTTATTTTATATTGACTATAATAATAATAAAAAAAAAAAAATTCTCATGAGACGACAGAGTGTTTGACACAATGGGATGGAACACAATTATCTTTTCGTAAATTATAAATTCCTGATATATTTAGTTTATGGCTTAATAGATCATTTTTATGACTCCTTATAATAAGACTTAATGAATTCCAACCCCATAAAATCTAACAATTCACTTGAAAATGATAATAATAATAAAAAATTAATTTTTAAATTAAAATTAATGGTCTCCACGTGGCCATCTAATTTTTATAACAATATAATTTTTATTTTTATTTTTAATAATATCAAAAATATATTTTTTAATAATTTAATTAAAATACAATATTTTATTCCCTACCTTGTTCCCCTAATTTTTTTGTAATGGAAAAAATATTATACTCTTAAATTACTCGCTTTTTAGTCTAATACCGAGGCTTTTCAGTCTAATATGCAGGGGCTACACTATTAACTTCTATAGTATCAATCATAAAATAATTGCGATTATAAAACAAAGATACGTTAAAACTTTATAAGAAGCCCTACAATTAAAAGATTTGCCAACCATAGGAACATTATTGCTTTTTTAATTGAAAGTGTCACATCACCTCATATCATATTGCTTGTAATGTTTAATACCCAAGATAAGGCATCCATGAAGTTGTATTGTTCATGAATATATAGTGCATAGTACATGTAGAGATAAATTGATAAGGCTTTGAGTTTATATGATATGTCTAATGATAAGGTGTATTTTGTATTATATGGTTCTAGATATAGTATATCTCGTACTATTTTCTATTATTTTATATATATAATTATAAATTATTTTAATAATAATATTGTTTAAGTTTTTGGTGTGTTAGGGAAGGATTAAGCAATTTTTTTGGGGAATGATAACGAAATTGTAAAATTATTATTTTTATGAATATTATTAATAATAAAATCATAAATATGTTGATTTAGTAAGGTTTTAAGTTTTTTAGAAAAAAAATTTGGTTTTAAGTTTTTTTGAAAAAAAATTGAAATAATTATAGTTAAGGAGTATTTTTTAATAATTTGAATTATATTTTTTATTTTTATTTTTTACTTTTATTATTTTTAGAATTGTTTATAATTTTTTTAGATGTAGCGTTTTATGGGCATAACTTGTTTCAAATGAAAAGATATATAAATTTAGAGGCTAACGTTATGGTAACTTAAACATCATCTTGGAGAAAGGAGAGCTCACTCCTTGGTTGCATGAGAACTACCAATGAAAATATTATCATGTTCAATGAATAATGAACAAAAAGTTATAGCCACTCATACATGTTGAGTAGACATGATATATTGTGAAACTCATAAGGAAAAAAAAGGGGATTAATACCTTTAACCACCATACTCTTCATTCAATTTACAACATGCCAAGGTTTGATGCATTCATGCATGTGAAGCTTGACATAACATTCCCTAATTATGGATCCTTAAGATATGAAATTATGCATATTATAATATGTAATATTTTTTATAATATTAAATGAATAATGAAAGTGTAATTTATATAAGGAAAAGACATTCAATGACAAATTTCATTTTTTTTAAAACATAACACCTCATAATTATCCCAAATAACTGTGTTTATGTCCTCAAAACAATTTGATAGAATATACTAACATAAACTATTGTGTTGAGGGTGAAAATACGAATTTGGGAAACACTTTTTGGAGTGGAGGGATAAATCGCACTGTGTTTATGAGTTTTTTTATTGAGAAAAAAGTCAATAAATTTTCTCATCGAAAACTTTATGAGCTTCTCAGCTGAGAGCTATAAGATGTTTCGGTTGATAGTTTAGTGGGGTTAATGTCGAGGTTAAAATTTCTCAGACAAGAGTTAAAGAAGTTTGGTAAAACAAAATCTTGGGCACAACTCTAAGCCGAGAGTTTATATTTTATTTAAAACTCTCGATTGAGAGTTTAGATTTCATTTAAAACTCTTATTCGAGAGTCTAGATTCTAATTAAAACTCTTGCCTAAAAGTTTGGATGTTATAAATAAAAAAAATGAAATCTGGGATGTCATTTCTGCTACGATAAAAGTGGCCCATGAAAATGACCCGTTGAGCCCTTCCTCACGACAAATATTACCTCGTGAAAGCTACGTGTCGAGAAAATTTCCTTACGAAAGTGACCTGTGTAGAAAATCTAGTGCCGGTTAACCTGATAATGTAATATAAATCAAAGCAGAATACTATAACCTACTTATACTATCAATTTGCGGAAGCTTAGAGATTGAGCTAAACAATATAACCAGAAGAAGAAGAATCAATTGCACAATACACATGAAAATACTTTGGGGAAAGCCCCAGCTAAAAACCCCACTATATGTATTATCATACAAAGTGGAAATACATAGGAATTATACAAAGCCTCAACTCTCACAGCTAGCTAGCTCTCAGTACAATCCTCACAGATGCTCACAGGCAATCCTAGCTTCTCTCAAGCCTTCCTCTCTGCCCTCCAAGCTCCTATTTCCTTGCGTTGTTCCTCTAGGATGATTTTCCTTCAACCAAGTGGAAAACCTCTTCTACCCAGTGGATGATCACCTGATCTCACACACTGTCAGAATTGCGCAATTCTCAAGGAATGATTCCTTCTGCATGCATGCGTTTTCTTTATAAGAAAACACATGCAACTGATAGTACACTGTCCTTGACATTTAACTTAACTGGGTCTTTCTCAGAATAGACATGCATGAGTTTCTGATGAGGGAATCTTCAGTTAACTGGAGTACACTAGTTGAGTGCATGCATGCATCAACTGATTGTTAACTCTCTATTAGTTCCTCAAATAGTTTGGAACTAATTTAACTGGACTTAACTCAGTAAACTAAGTTAAATGCTTACAACTCAAATATAACTCAATATTATCTCCTTAATTTAAGGCTTATCTCCTTAATCTAAGGGATAACTATTGCATGACTTTAGAAAGACTTCTAACTTGAATTCTCGAACTAATTAAGTCAAAATAACTTAATTAATTATTTCCAAGTAGCTAGTAAGGCTAAATTCGATTTTAATTCACAATTTAATTCAAGGACAAATTAAATTAGAATATTCTTGCTACCACATTTCAACAACCTGCCAAGTGCGCTCCCACGACAACAAGTGCCCAAAATCGGCTCAAGTATGTAAATTCCACTCTTAGGGTTTAAATGGTATTTTTTTTGCAATAATGAAATGTTGTTTATGGAACCTCCATGGGTTTCTTTTAGGAAAATTCGTTCTAGAAATTTATAAGGTTTTTGTAGAAATTTTGAATAATTTAACACATATTCATAGAGATTATCCTGATCATACAATTATAAGCGGAACATGTATAATACATAATCTCCTCTACGTTGATCATCAATTTACAGAAGCAGAAACATTCACAGGCGCACATAGAAGCATCAATCAAACTCATAAACACAGTATGTATCCCGGGGAAAGCATCTCGCTAAAAACCCCACACTATCTGTATATTATATTGATTGAATCATGTAACAATACAAAGCATAATACTTCTCACAAGTATCTCCACCTGTTACACACAATACAGCTCAGATTTGATCTCCAAATCTCCCCCGCTGCTTGCCTGCCTCCACTGCTCAATACCTGCTCAAGAACTGATGAGAATGGCTTCCCAAACTCGTATTTCACCTCAAAATAATCACTCACACTTTGTTGGACGTGAGCAAAGGCTACAATACTGGGAAAATACGTGAGCAAACTCATTGGCATACTCAATCCCTTGATTGTGCAAGATCTGGTGCACAACTATAGTCACAACTGATAGCAATCTGATTCTCTACCACCTGTCCCTGTTGAACTGAACATGAACTGACATGCAACTGAGTTAACTGATGTATTCATTAGTTGCATCATGAGTTAATAATTAGTTTAACAACTCATCATTAGTCTATTTTCAGTTAGACTAATTACAACTAGTTTAACCAAGCTAAACTGAACACAACTCCATCAACTGCACCTCCAGTCCACTAAACTCAACTCACTTGAGTTCTAACTGAAGTCCTCCATGCAAATATTAGTCATCCCATAGGTAACCACGTATTTCCCTCTGGGATCTGCATGTACCACATCCATAGCTCATCCTGAAGTGCTCCAAGAGAATAAGATCAAGTTTATAGTCCAAATATTATTATGAGACAATAATATTTGACTTTTCTATTTTTGACAGCCAGTCTAAAAATAGACTTTGATCACTCACATTGTGATCACTCACACTTTCATAAAAAATAGAAGTCCATCTATTTTTCCCAACTTGACCAATCATCCATAAACAGCAACCTGCAATCCATAGACATGATCCATATGTCTAAAAATAGACTTGCGCCAAAAATAGCCTGCGGGCCCACTTAGTGAAGGTGACTCTTTTCACTAAGCTCCATCATCTTGTTGCACTCTCAACAAGCATTTCTTGTTGCACACTTTTCAACACTCCCTCTCAACAAGAAAGGCTTCCTCTCAAACCCGATCCTGTAACTCTGGAATGTTCTCCATGCAACACATCTGGCCGGTCCACTTGCTCTGTCATCAAAGTCTCTGACTGCTATTGCCTCTGTCGACTGAAACTCTGCATCTCTGTGCTCTTCAGTATCTGACTACTCTAGCCTCTGTCACTTTGATCTCTGACTGCATCCGTCCTGTTGTTGGTTCTATCTCCCAGCATTGCATCCACACTGCACCTCCCAACTGACCTCCCTGTTGGGATAGAAACACCCTCTGATGCTGAAGCTCTACCTGCTGCTGACAAGTAATCCCTCTCTGACATTTACGCTACTGCAACATCTCCATGCATCTCGCACCATTGCACACCTCTCTGTGCCACCTAGCACTGTGCAAAACACTTGTGCCTCTCGCATTGCTGCAGCCTGCTAGCTATGCGTTGTCCTGGGATTCCCTGCACTGTCGCTCTCTCTGCCGCTCCATCCGCATCTATCTCTACCTAATCAGTCAGTTCCTGCTACTACACATCTGGGGCTCCCGTAGCAAGGTCTCATCCAAGAGGTTGGGTACCTCAAGGATCCTGCCCCTCCTCCTTGGGACAATCAATCCACATCACCCCACCTCCTACCCGGAGGTATGGCTGCATGCGATCCCTCAATCCACTTGGCTCGAAGTTTCCCCCTATTGGAGGTCTCTAGATGAGTAGATGTCTCTACTCGATCTCCTCTCAGCTTCCCTTGTTGTGGCTCCTCCACAACCTCCTGAAGCTGTTGCACCAATCATGGCTCCTCCACAATCGTCTGAGACTTCTTCTGGCTCTGCATGTTGAGAGGTAATGTATGCTCCCTCTCAACCACCAAGTCTCCATCATGACAACGAAAGCATCGCACTTTCGATTTGTCAACCTTCTTCCCATCATTGGAAGAACAAGATTCGGAAAGAGAAACCTTCTCCTTCCCCTTCTTCACCTTACTCGCTAAGGCACAGTTCTCCTCATCCTGCATGGATGAAGAACCGTCTCTGGTGCTCCATCTAATCTCCTCCTGCATCAAATCCGACCATGGTCGTTCCCAATTTGGCAGTTTCTCCCTTCCATTCACCGAGTCCTGGTAGCTATGCCAACTCTTAGGAAGGTCAAGGAGTGCTAGACTCACCATCCTCATCCGACAGTCACCCCCACACTTCCCAGCTCATCCCGACATTGGGTGAACTTCGTGAGATACTGGGGCATACTGTCTCCATTCTCACACTTAATGTTTCTGAGTTTTATCTCTTGCTTTGGAATTAAATTCGAATTCCACCAGGACAAAACTCAACTGCTTCCGATCTAGAATTCGTGAGAACACAATATTTCTCGTACAGAGATTGACTGTATGGGCTTTCACCAGATATTTCACCTTCCAAAGGAAGGATGAATCCAGAGGCTACCTGGCCCGATTACAGGCTCTGCCTAGAGAAATAGAATGTAAACACTTCCTGAATAGTAGATCTGATGATCAATCCTCGCTTGATATCCTGTAAAAATATCTTCTACAAATCAAGCAGCTCCGATACCATGTAGAAACTTTTTCTACAATTATCTAGCTCCGATACCATGTAGAAATTTTGAATAATTTAACACATATTCATAGAGATTATCCTGATCATACAATTATAAGCGGAACATGTATAATACATAATCTCCTCTACGTTGATCATCAATTTACAGAAGTAGAAACATTCACAGGCGCACATAGAAGCATCAATCAAACTCATAAACACAGTATGTATCCCGGGGAAAGCATCTCGATAAAAACCCCACACTATCTGTAAATTATATTGATTGAATCATGTAACAATACAAAGCATAATAATTCTCACAAGTATCTCCACCTGTTACACACAATACAGCTCAGATTTGATCTCCAAATCTCCCCCGCTGCTTGCCTGCCTCCACTGCTCAATACCTGCTCAAGAACTGATGAGAATGGCTTCCCAAACTCGTATTTCACCTCAAAATAATCACTCACACTTTGTTGGACGTGAGCAAAGGCTACAATACTGGGAAAATACGTGAGCAAGCTCATTGGCATACTCAATCCCTTGATTGTGCAAGATCTGGTGCACAACTATAGTCACAACTGATAGCAATCTGATTCTCTACCACCTGTCCCTGTTGAACTGAACATGCACTGACATGCAACTGAGTTAACTGATGTATTCATTAGTTGCATCATGAGTTAATAATTAGTTTAACAACTCATCATTAGTCTATTTTCAGTTAGACTAATTACAACTAATTTAACCAAGCTAAACTGAACACAACTCCATCAACTGCACCTCCAGTCCACTAAACTCAACTCACTTGAGTTCTAACTGAAGTCCTGCATGCAAATATTAGTCATCCCATAGGTAACCATGTATTTCCCTCTGGGATCTGCATGTACCACATCCATAGCTCATCCTGAAGTGCTCCAAGAGAATAAGATCAAGTTTATAGTCCAAATATTATTATGAGACAATAATATTTGACTTTTCTATTTTTGACAGCCAGTCTAAAAATAGACTTTGATCACTCACATTGTGATCACTCACACTTTCATCAAAAATAGAAGTCCATCTATTTTTCCCAACTTGACCAATCATCCATAAACAGCAACCTGCAATCCATAGACATGATCCATATGTCTAAAAATAGACATAGTCTAGAAATAGACTTGCGCCAAAAATAGCCTGCGGGCCCACTTAGTGAAGGTGACTCTTTTCACTAAGCTCCATCATCTTGTTGCACTCTCAACAAGCATTTCTTGTTGCACACTTTTCAACAGTTTTCATATTTGGAAAGTTGTATGGCTTCATTATCAAAATCCCATTTATATAAAAAAATCTTTGAATTCCATATAAGTTGTTGAATTTATTTGTTTTGACCAAATCTCAAAGGGTGTTCCATCTATCCTCTACTTTGGATGCTTAGACCATCTATGAAATTTCAAATCTATCAATCCACAAAGATCCTTTCATTGTTGAATGTTTTCATACTCTATGATCACAATGCTTGCATATTTGGTTCCTCAAATTTAGTGTAATTTTCTTCTTTGTTTATTTTTAATAAATTTAAACCCTAATAGCATAAAATTTGACCTCAACTTGAAATGGGTAAACTCACTTCATTATAGGTCTGCATTTTGGAAATTTAATGTTCAGTGCATATCTTCACACAAATGATGAACCTATACAATAGATAGCTCAGTTTAACTCTTAAGCCACACATTAGGTCTTGCATTCATGTCTATTAATAATAATGGATCACAATTTGACTAATAGAATGCGAGAAATCCCTCTCTCTCTCTTCAATAATAACCCCAGACTCAAAGATCTAGTGTTTGTCTAGAAAACCTATAAACCTCGATTTCAATACAATATTCAATTTTATACAAACATTAATAGAAAATTATATAGATATTTTATCAATAATTCTGGAAGAAGCATTCAACTAGAAACTTAACTAGAGGGAACGATAATAACATCGAATGGAGTTTGCAGCAAATACCTTATAATTAAAACCCTGAAATCTCCTTTACATAGATTTTATGCACACTTTCTATTTACTCCTCTTCAAGAACTATACAACCTTGGTGTCCTTATGTGTGCCTAAACCATACCTAGAGAGGTTTATTCATACAAACAAATAGAAAAGCAATTTGAATCCTAGTGATAGGATTAAATATTCCAATATTTAAGGAAAATCCAAGCCATCCCTATCTTATCTAACTATATACTTGAATAATCCAATTACATATTAATTAGGGAGACAAATCCCTTTCTTTATAAATAAACCTTATCCTTTTAGAAGTTCACAAATTAAATACAATTCCAATTAAGGGCACTCACTCCCCTTCGTAAATCCTAAGACCTCTTTGACGTCAATGATATGTTTCACTATATTCTCTTGCATCAGACTCCTAATGTACAAAAAAATCATGGAATCCCATCCATGATTTTGTTTAACTTGTTTCCATGCCTTTCCTAGATCCCATACTTTGTTTTCATGTTGTCCATCTACCTCATCATGTTGTTGCTACACTTCATCATCTATATGCATGTTGTTTTTTCTTCTTCTGCTCCAATCATTTATATTTCCACTTAGGAAACTTCCTTAAACATACCAATAATGCTTCTAATCAATGTCACAAGGTTCACCAAGTTTAAACCTTGAGGTTTGAAATTCGACAAACCCCCCAAAAAAGATTAAGTGTACGTTCAGGTTCCCCAAACCTGAAATCTGAACCTGAAGGTTGAACCTGATCGAATTCAAACCTCAAGTCGAACCTAAAGCCGAATTTGATAAAAACAATTTAGGTTCTCGCTTACAGATTATAACTACTTGACACTATTGACTTCCTTTTTAAAATTTTGAAATTTGAAGATGTCCTCCATGATTTTGCAATATAGTTGTATTGTAATTTGTATGTTTAAATTAAGTTTATGTTTTAATTTTGTGATTTTTTTTATAATTATTTATTATTATTATTATTTTATTTCTTTCTTATTATTATTTATTAGTTTTTTGAAACAAGTAAGTTTGACCATATTATTCTTTTTTAGTTATTTCTATAGGACCTTCCTTTTGATTTAAATATTAATAAGAATAAGAATAAAATTAATTTAATTCATGATTCCTATTTATTTTCGAGTTGTCTTTAAATTTGTCTTCATTTTTTATTTTTTCTTAGTGTTATTTACTTTATTAGTTTGACCATTTTATTATTTAATTATTTCTGTATGACTTTTCTATTGATTAAAATATTAATAACTATAATAATAAAATAAAATAAATTCATTATTTACAGCTATTTGTCAACCATTATTAAAAAATGATTTATTAATAAATACTAATTTTTTAGCCAAAACTAGTTGTTATATTATAATGGTTAGAAAACATCTCTCTACATCTATTTAATTTGATGCCAGGATTTGGTTCTTCATCTTGTCTTGAAGCTGAACCACACTTGACGATTCGAAACACATCGACACAAAATTTATCTTATGTGAACTTTCACCAAAAAATTTCTTAGCATACAAGTTATGGATCACATAAGCCTAAATTCAGAAATTATAGACATTCTTTTAAATTTTGAAGATTGAAAATTATGCCATTTTTTTTTCATTTGCAAATTACTATGGTGTATGTTTACATTTAACTAATTTCATTGATAATTAGATGTTATTATCATTGAGTATTTCATATATATTTACTAATCAAAACTCTTACTCATATATGTTTAATGATTGATTTTAATTATATATGAACTTAATTCCTAACCTCATACAAACCTCATCAGAAAATTCAAATTTGAATTGAACTTAATTGTTGTCGAACTCGAACTGTGTGACATAGCTTCTAATTCATAATCCAACTCTGTCCTTTGTTGGTTTATACTACTATCCTGTAGTTTTTGCTTCATTTTATACTACTATCTTTTGCTTTGTCATTGCTTCATCTTGCAAATTTTTTTATGCCTTTCTTCATAACGTAATAATACATATAGTTTCCCCATGATTTCATTAAAGTAATCCAACTACTCGACTGGTTTTATTTCATCCCTACTTTCACCACCAAATCTCTCTTTACAATTTTGTAAGGCCCTTTGTGGAAGGACCACTTGGTCCTCCTCATGTAAAGGTTTATTTCTAGCCATAAAATGATTGTCAACACCACTTTTTGTCCTCCCTTTCTATCTACCACATATGTGTGGTAAATATTCTCCTGTATACATAAGTCTCTTGGAACCATTTGTTTCTCTATAATTTTTTGGTTACTATCTAAATTAATTTTTTTCCTATTCTTTACCTCTTTCCTGTGCAGATGATAAAAACTCATACTTCTTCCTCCAATTTTTTTATACCCTTCTTCATAATCTAGTAATACATATAGTTTCCTCATGATTTTATCAAAGTAATCCAGCTGCTCCTTGATTGGTTTTATTTCATCCCTACTTTCACCACCAAATCTCTCTTTACAATTTTGTAAGGCCCTTAGTTGTCCTTCCTAACCCATCATCTTATCAACACATTATCTAAAATTTCTCTCAACCTAATGGGTAGCTATAACAAATGACCATTCACTCGTATCTTTTATTCACTCTCCAATTCCATATACTTATAGTTGTTGTTTCAAATGAATGACTTTCCCCTTGGCCATCATTGCTTTATTACTACTTTCATCAACACCACTTGTAATAAAACATGCTACTATTTTATTTTTAGGTCAAATAATTTTGTTTTAGTGTAGGGTGGACCTGGTTAGTCATTAGAGTTGGTCTATAATCTTT
The DNA here is from genome assembly GCA_031772625.1 of Pinus tabuliformis. Lineage (NCBI taxonomy): Eukaryota > Viridiplantae > Streptophyta > Pinopsida > Pinales > Pinaceae > Pinus > Pinus tabuliformis. The sequence goes on along the minus strand of CM062818.1, from coordinate 1,445,625,458 downwards.
CTTAATGCTTTTTTTGTATCACGATATTATTGCCAAAATCTTATTGGCACACAAATTCATCCCTCTTTTCAGAATACAACTATTATAAACATTCTTGAAGTTGTATAGTTTGTGGTTCTCTCTTCATGAGGTACGAGTGGGAATACAAGTATTAGAATATATGCCAAATTTTCCATGAGAAATTAGGCTAAATATTTTTTTAAGAACTTTTTGAGAACCATCAAAAGAAGAATTGGGTTTTTAGTTGGATTTTTTATTATTTTTTATTAAAAAAATGAATCTTGGTCACTTGGTATTTTGGACTCATGGCTCTTATGGTTTCACTCTTTTTTGTGTGTGGCTAAAACCCCTTTGAAAGCTCATAGTTCTTCTATGTTACATGCACCACCCTCATACAACATTGATGTTTCCTCTCTACATGCTCACACTAACTCTAGGCTATAATAATATGCTCCCCCTCCTCCAATAATAATCAATGCAAAATAGCCTACATAATGTTGTAGCAAGATCAACAACAACAAGCCCTCAATCTACATTTCCTCCTCATAATATCCACTACTAATCAACATATGGTTTTTCTCGAATATGATCAATTCTTGACAAATTTGTTCAATTGAATTAGTAGAAGTCTGATGCAAGGACTATCATTCATTTATAGTTGCAACTAAAATTCTAATTTGTATGCACTCATTCCTCATCCATTCTTGTAAGAACATTGTTTTGAATCTTCATAAATTATTTATGGTGTCAACAGTTTTTGGATCTATGCACTAGAAAATGGGTTTGCAATGATATTGAATTTGTCTTTAATTAGACATCAAGATCCATCATTTTGAGATTTAATGATAGTTGAAAAATGTTTTTTACAAATTCAACAATTATTCTTGATCTATGGTTGATATCAAGGACTGAGATTGGTTTATTTAGTATATTTGGCCATCTATATCCCAACGAGGTATTTAACAAAGTTTAATTTATTTAGTGATTATGAGGGAACTTGAGGATTATTGTTCTAAAGGAAACTTGTTGTAGAAATGAAAGGATGATATATGCTCATATTTTGTGGCATTTTGAATTTTTGTTCCTCATTTGTATGAGAATGACTATCATCTACTTGATAGCATATATAGGATTTGCATGTGTTCACTGGTTCGGAAGATGAATTGAGCATATAATAAGTGGTATCGTCATTTGATTCCATTTGGGGATTTTTTATTTTAATGAAAGTTTAATTTACCCCCTAGTGAACTTCAACTTCGATGGGTCATTAGACAAATATTTTTAAGTTGACATGGGGTCGGATTGAGGATGCTACTTAATTGATAACATCTTTGGTAATTAGTGGGACAATGAGAATACTTTCCAATGCCATCTTGAGGAATGACAATGTAGTGATACAAATAAATATTGATTTCCAAACGTTGATTTATTTATGAGTAATAATAAAATTTTGATATTGAGAACCCTTGAGAGTGATATAAATACTCCTTGATAAATACTATAGAATATATGTTTTCATGCTAATTGATTTTAAAGAACACAAGTTGCATGCCAAAATCAAGTTTTATATTTATCAAAAGTAAATTCAATATTAATAACTAGTCCTCTTGTTTATAGGAACAATGGCATTGAACAACCTCCAACGACCCCTTGCAAGGCCTCTCCGTGGGAGGGGAAGCTTTAGGTTCCTATAGGAATATTAGATGTTATTTCGATGGGTATCTTGGGTGTGCTACAGGTAAATATTTGATTTCTAGTAAACATTTTCATCTCTAAACTATAAATTTAATGTTTAACACGTGAATACTATTCTTTCACACATGTTTAATGTGAAAACATATTGTTTTCAATAGATGCACAGGTTGAGCTTTAGGTTGGCCATAATGATTGGGACCCACATGTGCATTTAGTGTTTCATTTGAGTACTTTTCCTTCAAGAACCAACCCATTTTTTGATAGAGTTGGTTCAAGTAAAATATGAACATAAATATTGAAATGAGATGTTTAATCCATGCAAATTGATCGCACATGTCTCATACTTGTGATTGACAATCTGATGTTTTATATAGGCCCCGTATACAAATCTATTGACAATGCTTCCTTCACAAATAGACACAATTCTAAGGGGTCTTATATGCGTGGTATAGGTACATGTTTAATTGATAGTTAACATCTTCAAGTCTATGATATAAATTTAATGTTTAGCATGTGAATAATTTCTTCTTTCACACATGTTTAATGTGAAAAATATCATCATCCATAGGTGAATTGAGTAATCATCAAGTTAGCCATATTGATTTTGAACCACCCGTCTAGGAGCATTTGAGTGAAAGTTGAACATAAATCTTATTCAAGACATGTTTAATGTTAAAATTTATCTTATGTCTCATGTACTTATACATGATTGAAAATTTTATGTTTTGTATAGGGTGTAATAGCTCTAAGTTTGTTTCCTCAGAAGGGGACAATCATCCTCTGATAGGAAACTTAGAGAATGAGATAGTTTTTCCATCAGGTAATTTTAAATTTATACATTTTTTAAATATGAATTGTCCTAGTAAAATTTATTTACATTTAAATGATATCTGAACATTTAGCATGTTACAAGGTTTGATCATCCTCCTATGGAACCTCATCATGGCAGGAGAGGTTGTAGGGTGCAACAGTATGCCTACAATCCAAAATATGACCCTCTTTACCCCCATCTTGGAGATGTTCTTGAGGAGATTCATTGGGAAGACAACATCTCCAATATTACTATTGATGGGATGAGGGAGCATTCCATGAGATTGTGGAATGAACTAGAAAATAGCAATCCCTCTAGTCCTATTTGAGATTGTCTCCAAATAGTTTTTCACATTTTGGAGAGACTCATAGAGACATATCGTGGGGTTGGACCAACAATCGAGGTTTTTTTTACATGATATGTAGGAGGAGATCATCAATTATTGGTAAACACTCCTATAATGAAGTGAAAAGAAAGGTCATTAAAGAAATGGCCTTGTCATTATTTTACTTGAAACCTGAAGACAAAATACATCTGAAGGTTTCAAGATTTAATGACCCTAATATTGCTTCATTTTTTATCATAAGTTCATGTATGAATATGAAAATTTTCCCAATAATGATGAGGTGCCACAATATTTTGCAAGGATGTTGTACATCGATTTTTTAGAGCACATATATCCTAGTTATATAGATATAGGATCCAAAATCTATATAGTTGGAAAAGTTTGTACATACGAACAACCTGATGTTATGAAAGATGTTCGATTTAGAGCTCCAACACCTTGTTTAGCACCTTGACCACCTATAGTGGTTTCACTTCAAGATGAGATTTCTATTTCATCCATCACATTAGCTCAGGAAAGGGAGAATATTAGGGGGCTTATTCAGGATTCTTTGCGAGGGGTGGCAATTGGCTTAGGTAAGAGGCAGCATTTAGAGAGTGAGGAATAAACTACACCATTTGATAATTTTTTGGATGAGGTGTTGAGAGAGACAGGTCAAACAAATCTTGAGAGATATGCATCATCTTTTAGAGAGCATTGTGAGTGATTCATGGCTTGCGACATCCATATCCTTGGCGAGATATGTTCTAGGAAGCTATTATTAATGAACTATAAAATCACATTTACAAGATTATCTGTAGTGCATGTCACATAAATTTATTATGTTGAACTATATATACATTTTGTCTCCAAAACTCACTTATATATTTATTCGAACTTACACGTTTTTCATCATTTTAAAATGATGAATTCCTTAACTCACTGGAACAATTGTTGCCTTATGGACATGCTGATGTATGAGCACCACAGGTATTACTATGTATATCTATTTTTTTCTTCAAACTGTGAATGAATTTAAGTCACATAAATTTTATGGTGTGGCTCATACATTTTATGTTAAATTTTGAGGTTAGCGGGACAAAAAAAGGAATCAATGAGGAAACTGCGGCCCAAGGAGATGGTACACAATCTCCACTAGGAGCACATGTATCCATAATTCTTTAAAGAATACCTATTTTTTAGTATATATTTATTTTCCAGCACTTATAAATTTTGTTTTTCAACTTTCAAGGAACAAAATAGGATGAGATGAGGAATACTTAGGGAAAATGATATACCTACACTTTCAACAATTTTGAGTGTTTCTGTTGTTGTTTCTGTTGTTCATGATTTCCAATAGTATATGTTTCTACACTAATGTAGCTCAACTTTGTTGATTGAAGCTTTCGATTTTTAAGCTACCTATGCTTAGAGTTAAGTTTTTCTTAGTAAAAAATATGAATACCATCGTTTGAAGTTTAACATGAAAAATCACAAAAATGTAACTCAACTCTTCCTAATATTGGCCTTGCTCTGATTGTGATGTTTATGAAGGTAAACATATTAGTACATGAACCAAGTCACCGTTGTCAACTCTCCCATTTGTCCCCTACATGTACAAGAACTACTCCTATATTGACATACTTTTGGAATCATATTTTAGAAAGAAAAGAAAAGAGGGATGATGGATTCCTCACATATACTTGCTTGTACCTTCACTAACTCTTGCTACAAGAATTCCAACTAAGATTAGAGCATGGTTTCCATATCAATTCAATCATGAATAATAATGTAGGGATAAAATCGTTACATGGATTTGAGCTCCATATTATTTACAATATATTTCAGCTCCACCTTTATTTTCTAGGGACACCCCTCTCTTGTGACTCCATTGCCTAAAGATTGTTTTATTTGACTATGTTTAAAGCTAAGGCTTTTCTTAGTAAGCACCAATGTAAATTTTGCACAGAGGTGTCCATTTTCCAAAAAACTAGCTTGGGTGATTGTGGATAGCCTACTCACAGGTGAATTGATCAAACACACTTTTTATATCTTACGAAACTCATTTATGTCAGTTGGTTTGGTTTTCATGCCCTTATACCTAATTCACAATGTGTGCTTGAATGGCCCCAGGAAGCAAGTTGAAATTTTCCATAAAAATCTAACCCTAACTCATATGGGAGATCTGCCTATTGCATCTCCTAACATCATGTTAAAACTAGTGGTCACCCTCTTGTACGATTCCATTTTTGGAAAATTATTTTATTCAATGATCTCTGGAGCTTGGGAATTGTTCAATAAGGACCAATGCAATGTTTTCACATAGGTATCCATTTTCCAAAAAATTAGCTCAGGTGATTGTGACTAGCGTGCTCATGTGGGAATTGACGAACCACTTTGAATAACATGCTCATGCGGGAATTTTGAATAGTGTGCTCATATGGGAATTGTAACTTTCCATAAAACTCTAACCCTAACTCCGATGGGAGAGTTTCCTATTGCATTGGACTCTTAGCATCATGTTACAACTAGGGGGCATCCTCTCGTATGATTCCATTTGCATAAAATTATTGTATTCGACGATATTTAGGGCTAGGGTTTTACTCAATAAGGACCAATGCAATGTTTGCACAAAGGTGTCCATTTAAAAAAAAAATAGCTTAGGTGATTGTGAATAGTGTGCTCATGCGGGAATTGACCAAACACTTTGAATAACATGCTCATGTGGGAATTGTAACTTTCCATAAAAATCTAACCCTAACTCAGATGGGAAAACTTCCTATTGCATTAGACTCCTAACATCATCTTACAACTAGGTGCCACCCTCTCATATGATTCCATTTGCAGAAAATAATTTTATTTGACAATCTCTTGAGCTAGGGTTTTTCTCAATAAGGACCAATGCAATATTTGCACAAAGGTGTCCATTTTACAAAAAATTAGCTCAGGTGATTGTGAATAACATGCTCGTGTGGGGTTTGTCTATAAAATATGGCATCAACCTTATGGCTAATATATTTCTATCTTAGTGTGATATGGTGGCAGTCATGCACAAAAAACTACTCACATTGGAAATTGCAATTGATGTAATTATAGTCCAACTAAAATTATATTGATCCTAGTGTCCACTAGAAATATCAAGCCAACAAGTCCCATGATGCAATTTATGGATGAATACAAAGACCTGTGTGGATAGTTAGTCTATAGACCCACAATGGCTTTAAGAGACATTAACCTTTTGAGTTTGGATTTAGGCTTTTGCTACTAGTTTTGTTATCTTATGTAGAAATACAACCAAGCCCACATTGTTTGCTATCCGCCTGAAATAAATAACATAGATCAAGTTGAATCTGCGAATGGGTAAAAAAGGAAGAAGTGTATTTCTTTGGTTTTTAGTTGAAATAATTATACTTTCCATGGTATGCAGTCTCTGGCCCTTCATAATTTGATGGATAATTCCTTCATACAAAAACATAGCAATTTATCATATTCTAATTGCACAACTACCATTTATATTTTGGATCACATGCTAGATCATATATCAATTCCTTGCAACAACCTTTCTTTTCTTTCATTATCCTTGCATTCCAATGTTTTGTTATAACAATCCAACTTTTCCCTATATGTTTTCAACCAATCCATGCTAATTAGCAGGTCATACGACCCCAAGGGAAATATATTTAAAGTGGATTTGGTTAGCAGACCACTCATCTCACATTACCATGATTCAATAGAATAAGTTACCTCTTTTTTCAATTTAGTGGCTAATTTTGTTTTAATTCTCCAAGGGAGTTCCTAGGACTTCTTCCATCAATAATACAAAATATGATTTCAAGCCAACGACAACAACAATCTGACCATGATATGACACATCCATGAAGTGTCTTTAGCCTTTCAAAATCTCTCTTGAAACCCCTCAAACATGGATACTTTAGAACCTATATAAACCTTGTATAATTGAAAGTTTTGATGATTAACCAATATTGAAGCTTAGACGATCGACTAGTAGTAAACATCATTTTTCAAGGGATCCATAGACAAAACACTTGCTTCAAATCTTGCATTTTCATGAATAGTTGAAATAATTATATGTGTCACCATCTTTGGCCCTTCATGATTTGATGGAGAATTCCTTCATATTAAAACATTGCAATTGGTCATATTCTAATTGCACAATTTCCATTTATATTATGGATCTCATGCTAAATCATATATCAAGTCCTTTGGAAGTGGTTTACACTACATGTATAAACTTTTAAGGGCCATGGATAATAAATAATTTATCTGGTTCGGAGTATTATTTCCCTCATTGACCGCCAATTTGTGTCAATTCTATAGGTCCACAACACCTTCACACGCATTTTCAGGCATGAATTATGGTGACAAGTGTCCTTCTTGGGTGAACTTGAGAATCCTAGAATCTATGGTTTCACAGAGCTATTATTTTCCTTTGAGTTTACCTAAGGGAATGAACGTAAACTTAAATGTTTAATCAACGTTTTCATTGTAAAAGTCAAGTCATCAAACTTGGCACATAAATGTACCAGATCTATCTCGTGTATTTAATGGCACCGTATCTCGAGAAACTACCTTAAAATTAAAAATGCATTACTTTGTACACATGCCATCTAAGGTTATGGATTCCTATAAGATAGCCTTAAAATTATCTTTTGAAGAAAAATACAAAATAGAAAAGATCTCAAACCATAGCACCTTTTAATCTACAAAAAGTTACATTTATCTGGTGGCTAATTATGATTACCCGAAAGCTTATGCATCTATAATTTAGTATTATATTGACGGTTTCCATTGATAAAAATTGTAGATGCTTCCGTTTTGACTAATGTAGCTGTGATAAAGTCCTATGTTTTACATAACTCATGAATTGTTCACATTTGAATATATATGCTAAAATACAAGATCAATATAGCTACACTCTTGGTTGCGTAGAAGTTTAAGGTAACATTTTCCTTTTTGTACTGTGTTATCCTTGACATCGATATCATAGAAATCATCTTCATTAAGCGATTTTTTTTTTTAATTGCATACAATATTAAAAAAATAATAGTATAAATGCTAGAAAGATGCATAATGGATATTACAATGAGACAAAGTAGAGCAGAAACATTTATGTTATATTCAGGCTAAGTTTTTCTATGCAGTGCTGATGTGCAACGTTTTTTTACAAACTAGGAATTCTCATTTTGGTCACAATTATCATGAAGATGGATATCCTCAGATCGGTCAATTGGAACATGTCATGTTAAGACAAACTTCTTATCTTTGAATAATAAGTCACGCTGAGTGTCTATTTCAGTCGGAGATATTGCATTGAGTCGGAGATATTGCATTGAGCCTCAATATTCAACATCCAATTCTCATTTTGTCTCAATTTGAAATCAAATTCTCATTCAAATTTGAACCATAGAAATCCCCTTGGGTGGTAGTTTCATCATGATCACTACATACCTACATCAAACTTGTTAGAGGGTCAAATTCAGACCTCTTCTTTTTTTGGTGGTCATCATTTAACTGTGGTGCTCCATCTAAACATAGGACATATGATCTGCTTCATATCTCCTACCCCACCAACCCTATACCGCTCCCATGGTCTAATTTTCTCCCCTTTTTAAATGTCTTTGTTTTTTCTTCTTATTTTTCGCAATTGTTCTTTTTAAATTTTAATTATCGTTTTTTTAATAGATATTAATTTAATGTTTTCTGGTTTTTTTTTTTTTTTAGCTAAAAAAAATTCATGTATTTTTAAATTATTTCTATGAAGGGCCTTAGTGAGATTAGATGTAGGTTAATATGTTAATAAGTAAGAGGATTGGATGTAACAACTTGTACACTTGATTTAAGTATATCTTCAGGATGTATGCAGTGACATTAATGGTTGATTTTATGATGAGTTATGATTGGTCTTACAATTTGAAAGCCTCCAAGTTAATGATTTTGCATGCATGTACATTTAATGATGTCCTCGTAATTATGGAGGTGAACTTGAAGGTATAAGTAGCTTAGGAATTGGGTGGTGGACTACATGGGCATTATTGTTTCTATGCATGGTTACCTTTCTATTTTTACTAGTAGTTTGAATGTTTTGGAAATAATTTTGAGATTGTTTCTCCTCCGAGGTTCTATTTACCTAGTTAAGTTGGAAGTTTGGAATGAATTGGGATTTTGATAAGGAATCTTGGCTCTAAGGAAGGTTTTCTATACATTTTGGGGTAAAGTTGGCTCATGTAAAGTTGTCATTCTTCTTCATTACTCCTATAGGGCAAGCCCTCGTGTAAAGTTGAGCTGAAGTTTGTTCTCCCTCCTTTATTAGCTTTGAATTGGTCACTGTTTAGGTTGTTTAATTTTTGGCTTCTATCATTCCTGGGAGTCATGGGCCTTTTATCTTTTCCACTCATCCCTCGAAATCCCACCGACCCTCATTTACAATTTGTGTGATTTTGGATCTAGGATTTGGGCTTCCTCTCTTCATTGTTTTTCCATTTGCGCTTGTTGGTGTAGAGGTATCTAGTTTTGTGATACTAGGGAAGTTATTTGAGTGGGTATATTTTGTGGCTTATTTCATAGTGTGTACTTTTCCCTACTCCTTTGAAGAAAAAGGTTGGTTTTCTATTCTCAAGTGATCCTTTTTCCTTTTTCCTAGTTTCTATATATTAGGATTTTTGTCACCATACGAAAACTTCATCAACACTTTAGGAGAAGGGGTGGTAGGAGGGCCCAAGTCACTCTAGTTCCAAGAGAACAAGTTGTCGCTCAACATTCCATAGCCATGTATACTTTTTTAATCCCATGGAAGTTCAAAGATAAATTCATCAAACTTAAGGAGGCTAGAATGAAAATTTGATTCATTGACCAATGGACAACAATTCCAATAGGAGAAATAGAGAAATATGTCCACTTGCAACAATAGTTTTACATTGAGAAAGTTGGACACATGGCCACATGCACCAACCTCTTCAGTAGAAGAAATGTTTCAATATTTGATGAGAATTTTTACAAAATTGGATCTCTGACAAGTTGGCAACATGGAGCTTGAAATAAATGTGAACATCTTGGGCGTGTCAAAACAGATTCATGGGAAGAAAGTGTTATTAAAGAATAGATTATGATCTCTCTACTAATACCACTTAATCCTACAATTCCAGGGCTCAATTTCTTGTGTGAACATCAACATGGAAGAGTAAAGTAGTTGATTTATTTTCCTTAAGCATTGCAAGGTTTTCAATCATTCTTTTTTATGATGGATGGAGTGTCCATTCTAGATGCTAGTATCTATACATGATTTATTTAAAAAAAAAATTCCACGATAGCATTATTGAAATCTTGTGATCCATTGGTTTGTCCTCTCTTATAATTAGCTTTGGTTTTTCTCTAGCCTTTTATATTGGGAAATCAATAACCATGACTAGTTGTTCTACTTCATATGTACTAGCTTTATCTTTGTCCTGAGATATAAGCCACCTTCAAAATGAGGAATTAAACTATAGAAGGGGCCATGAACCCATAATGTTGCATAAAAAAAGTATGCCCCTACTCTACAAGTAAATGATGGTAGCCGACTTACCATAATTAGATATATTGTCATGAATTCAAGCAACCTTCAAACTGACAAACTATTAAAGGCACCATAGGTTGACGTTGTTCAATAAAAAGGTAAAGTACTTAAAATAAATAGAAGAACAGTCTCGAATTTAGTCAAATGTGAGTAATATCTTGTTTTAAATGTCAGACACTCTTAGGAAATAATGGCGAAAGGTCTTACAAAACATTGTACGTTATTGACCTCAACATACACTATTCACACATGTTAGATTTAGTAGATGGTCATCCCCAACTAAATTTCTTGTGCATGTTAAATTCCTTGTCATTCTTGTCTATATTGTGTATCTGAATCGCTCCACATTCTTATTAGTCCCTGCCATCTGGCATCCGGCAGGGACTATAGTAACCGTTCGGAGGGCAGATAACATTAATTCGCAGGGTTTTTTAGTGGTATTATTAGTTATATTCTAAAGTTTGCAGTTGAACTTCTGTTGGCCATCTTATTTGGCCTCTTCCCGAGGCGGAAGAGGCCGGACCATATCTTAAACTGGTACTTACCCACAATCAAGTGGCCCTGACCGTGTGCGGTTTTGTTTTAATGCTGACATTAATTCCTTAGTGTTTAATGTTAAGTGCGAATGGGATACATATGCTAAGTTGCTTGTTCTTTTGCAGGTGTCGGCCGTATGCTCAAGGTTTGCATGCACCCCAGCTGTTGCATTAAAGCAACTTACAGCTGCCTCCACTGAAGCGGATTACCTCTTTTACAATGGCATTCGATAGAGTCCGAATGGGGCTCACGCTCACCATTTTCTTCTGCCTCTCCTCCATTGAGAGCGACCTCCATATCTCCGCCTCATACACCGCTTCCAGAAGCGCCATTATCTTCTTGAGTTTTGCCGCTGTTTTCGTCGCCTGAGGCTGCGCTTCCATGGGCACCAAATCATCACAGAGGCACCAAACGGACATGCTGCTTTATTCATGTGGAGAGCTTGCTGTCGTGCCCATTTGGGCCGAAACCGCCATGCTGCTTTATTCATGTGCAGAGCTTGCTGTCGAAGGCCCGAAGGATGACTTGGTTTTGGATTGCTCCAAGGCAGAGCGTTCGCAGAACCTCTAATGCTCTCTGCAACAGCAGACGGTTCCTGCAGTGAGAAGCAATGAACAAGGTGAGATTTCTAATGTGAAACTGATCATAGGATTAAATTTTGGTCATCATAACATGATTACTTGATAGAATAGCAGTGGGTTTGGAAACAATTAAGAGATTAATGAGATTACCTGGACTAGAGATATTCCTGAGGCCTTGAAGGACTCGAGGAGCTGAGGCCTTGAAGGACTCGAGGAGCTGGGCTTTCTCAGGATTAGAGGCCGTGGATTCTATAACCAGAACAATTGTGGGATGGCCACTAGCAATACTAGCTTTCGCAATATAGTGACTTTTTTGCTGGTATTTCCTGCAGTTCAAAGCCGTCAATGACTGTTATCCTTTGTATGAATTCCCAATATGTTTATTCTGTTATTAGAAGTATGATCAAATTTATGTTGTTGAAGATCACTTTTAAATATAGCTTTTTTTATAACAGTGCTTTAGAGTCTAGACACCTACGCTTAAGAGCCTTCTCGAACTTTGTTTTTCCTTTCTAAGAATTTACACTTGTCGGACACCTCTGCTAAAGAGCCTTTTTCAAAATTTGTTTTTCTCTTCCAAGAATTTACACCTGTCAGCCTTTTTCTTGAATAGCATTGATCTGGTAGCCTGTTAACTTGCTTTGCCTGGTGACCAGAGAACAAGATCAAGAGTTAGATGCGCTTAGTGCGAGTGTTGAGAGACTTGGCAGTGTTGGTCTCACAATACATGAGGAGCTCATGGGACAGGTGAATTTTCTTGGGCATATTTGTTCCTTTGGTTATTAAACTGCTAGTACTATGATCTAATGCATTCAAGTGATCGAGTTCATCAGTGTTTGCCTATCAATTCCTGTTGATTTTAGATCAACATTTCTTAAAAGATGTTAAAGAAGTGAATCATGTCGACTGATGCGTACCACAAATCTGCCTTTGCCTGCAGGAAAGAATTTTGGAGGACCTTGACCAAGACATGGACAAAACATCAAATAGACTGGATTTTGTTCAAGTTAGTTCTATGTGAACACCATCGATTTGTTTCCACTCGAGTCTTTATCTAAACACTGATTTTCGTAAAATGAATCCTCGCATTCTCAATGTATACTACGTAATATATAAAGTGGATTCTCCTCTCTTTATATTTTTTGTTTGGTTCAGAAGAATTAAAAGACATCAAAATTAATGAAACTGAGCCTATAGGAATGTACTATCTGATTTATCTGTTCAGATATATATAGAGGGACATCAGAATCGGAGGCTACTCTAGGTACTGCTCTAAATTCAACCTGAAAGCATTACTTATCAAAATTCCTAATTCAAAACATTCTTCTGTGCAGAAAAAAATCGCTTTGGTTATGAAGAAGGCCGGAGCTCGTACCTTTTTTATCCTTAGTAGGCACTGGAGCTGGAACTTGCACATACATCATGAAACAGTAATGAGCTACAAATATAAAATAAGACTTCCAAGAGCCAAACTACATGGTCGTTACCTGAACAAATACCATCATCAGAAGACATATGAGAAAGAGTTTGCTTGCAGAAGCCATGGGAGCTGCTGACACACGAATACAAGAAAAGAGAACCTTCGTTCTCTGCATGGACACTGTGCCTCTCCTTCCAACACCTGTCGTTGGAAACACTCAGTTAAGAGAAGCCTTCGTTCTTTGCATGGGCACTGTGCCTCTCCTTCCAACACCTGTCGTTGGAAACACTCGACCGTTGGAATCGTATGCAACGCTCTGAGTTCTTTAAGATATTATTATTGGGTTATTGTAACATATAATTGATTTTTTGGGATTAATTTCACGTTCATTAACTTAACATGGATATTGACATGTAAACAATCAAATTACTAAACGAATAAATCAACAGAAGTATTTATATCATGTGACAAATAAGTATATGCCCATGATAGTCATAGCGTACATACATCTGTTTCATGAAACAGGCGTTTCGTGGAGTTCTTCGACGGTTGGAATCGTATGCAACGCTCTGATTTCAGGTTCATTAACTTAACATGGAGATTGACATGTAAACAATCAAGGTACTAAACGAATAAATCAACGGAAGTATTTTTCGTTCAAATAAATTCTTTCACATTCAAGAGGTTTTAGTGTCTATTCAGTTTTTTTTTAGTTCCTTAAATATTATAAACAGACAAACATACTTTACTTGAAGTAACATACCAACGACTCCCTTTCGTGAAGTTTTACTTTTCCAATAGAATGGTGGCTGTGGAATTTTGGGTAGGAACTTTGGCTACGAAATTTTAGTACCTTAACGCCAATAGAATGGTGGATGTGGAAGAAAATTTCTACGCGTTTTTAAATAAACTTCAAAATATCCCTTATTAAAAGATTCCACAACCTCTTTAACAATATTTGTTTTTAAATCGTTTTCGTAATTCTTTAAAATCCCTTTTCCTTAAAAATGGGCTTACTCCCTTTTAAAATATTACAAGGCAACCTTCCTTTCTTTTAAATCATGTGTTTAAAAAGATTCATAACATACAGACCCGTGAAGTAACATACCAACGACTCCCTTTCGGGAAGTTTTACTTTTCCAATAGAACTCTTTTCTCGACCAGTAGTTCAACGTTAGTGCTCCATGGAGCGCACTGTTAAGCCGAAATTGGTCTAACTAAAGGTGACTAACGCTTTTGTCGTCTCGCTGCACCGCATTAGTATGGTATGGTTTGATTCCTAGACAACGTTAATCTTCAAAAAAAAATCAACACAGAGTTCGCAGCAACCTTTGTCTTTGTCTCACAGCTGCTTCACTTCGCTACAATTTCTGTAGTGAGTCAGTGCTTTTTTGTTGTGAATGCACACACGTATGAAACGCTGTTCTCAACGAGTCTTACGCTATTTGCGCTCACATTGTTGTTCTCGAGACTCTTATGCAAACTTGTCTCTTTTTATTGCTATGAAGAGAACAAAGGTTTTGATTTTTTAGTGTTATAAATCACGTAAAAATTACATTGGAAAGCTCAATAATAAATGACTCATTTAGATTTTACTTAAACTGGAGTACATGAAGCTGAATTTTTCTAGTTCAGCAACGAGCAAGGCAAATCCTGAGATCTATGAGAACCCATGACTATGCAGATTGAAGTTCTGATCCTGTCACCTGTACAGATTCTCTGTTAACCTGAATTCAGTTCTCCACCAAACAAACAATATTGAGCTGCTTGCCGAGCAATATTGAATTGTTTCATAGCCGGGCTGATATGCTTCCATCTGTAATGGACAAATAGACAGGCTCAACTTCACGCAGGGACTCGCTGCGTCGCAGCTCCCCTTGTTTCAAATTACTCCTCATAATGATATCTCCATCCCACTTATCATTTATATCTCTTATAAAATGTTTATTTTTCATTGTTATTCTCTATCCCATTTAGTTGTATTGCTCCAGACTGTTAACTCGGTTACTTCGATGATGATATGTCTATCCTATTTATTATTTTTTATAAGATGTTTTTATTTTCACTATTATTAAATAGTGATAATTATAGTGTAGGTAAAGTTTGTACATTACACATTTTCATCTTGAATGAGACTTCTAATTTTTTATATTTATCTAATTTATTATTTATGATTTTTTTTTAATATATATATATATATATATATATATATAATATGGATTTATGTAAAAACATGGTCAAAGATGCTAAGCATGGGCTGTCCCTTTTGGGCAATAATTAGCCCACCATGCCTTTTGGTGATAACTAGAAAACTTGGATGGTTTTCTTCCACATTTGGTACATCCTTTAGATCTGCACAACCTTCTTCAAATTTAGATCTCTTCTTATGGTGATTTTCAGTCTCATCACTATTGTCACAAGTATTCTTCTCTAAGAGTTATTCGATTTTTGATAATGTATTTGTTATTAGTGTTTGTCAAAATTAACATACATTTATATTCAACTTAGTTATGGTTAAGTTTAGACTAAAACCTGATCATAAACAACATTTTACAAATATTTAGGAGATGTTCCAGTATGAATCATCTTGTTCAATATTCTTATTGTCATTTATGGATACAATGGAAGGTATTTCCTAGCAAAAAATAAATTTGTTTTCATATTGTTTTTTATATGAGTATGTTTTAACACAATTGTATCCAATCTCCAAGGTCCGATTCTAGTGCTTGCTTCAAACAATGGTGAAGGTATTATTGTTTCCTTTGGTGGATAAAATGGAAGGTATTTCCTAGCCAAAAACAAATATGTTTTCAAAACCAGATAACCATCCCCACTCCTTACATTATATTTTATTTCTTATTATTATTGTACCATCTAGCTTGTACCAATAATCATGATATATATATATATATATATATATATATATATATATATATATATATATATATATATATATTACCGATGCACTCTCTATTCATGTTAACATTCATTAGACTATTTGTCGATATTTTGTAAGGTAGGGATGTTAGCGAGTAATTTTATCTCCCCAAGAATATATTTGAAACATCCTAGATTGAGTTCATTTACTGGTTGAAGTCCACCCTTGGAAATATGGAAAACACTATTGATCAAATAAGAAATTTTCATAGACTATCCTTCAAATATGGTGAGACAATCAAATATTTTCACCTTTGTTTCATGAATCTCTTTAACAAGATTCCTAAAGTTACATGACCCACTCAACAATTGGATTTAGTCCATTATGATAATAAATTACCCCCTTCTTATTATCATCAATTGGAAGAAAAGTATGTAAACTATCTTGGTTCAGTTCTACAAACTTGTTTAGAGTTTGAAGAGCATAATCTTATAACAGGTCTATTATTTGATAATTTTGAGACCAAAATTGACATTACTGTCATGCTACAAATGAAGCAAGATATGCCCAACCAAATGATCTCTTTTGAGCATATGTATTATTTGGTTATAGTGTACCATTATGTGTCTTGGGAATGAGGTGCCATTATTTTCTAGTTTGGTCCCAAGGTACCGTTATATATGTTGAGTACGATGTGCTGCCATTTTGGAAAGAATGGATTGTTGAACAATTTTTAATACATACAAGTGTTTTTGGACATACATATTTAATTTTTTTATGGTTTATTTTTTTAATAATATGTGTTTTCTTTGGAATTTTTTTAATACAATGAATCCACTCTTGGAATTAGAGTTAGTACAACTTTACTTCTAGTGTAAGTAGTATATCTTTGTGAGACATAGAATACTTGGTTTTACTAAGATTACATTTATTGACTTGTAATAGATGGTCATTTTCCTTTTGCCTCTTTTGATTTCACTACAATTTGTAACCATAAAAAATGGAAATGAGACCTTACTTTATAATTAAGGTCAATGTTAAGTAGTGATAATTTTTAGACAATTAAGGGTGCAATTTAGGTCTACCTACAATGTTGATTCGCTCACATTAGTTGTCAACATAAGCTCCAACCTAATATTAATATCGAAGATGTTCATACATGATGAAGTTAGATCTCAATAGATGTTGAGAAAGATAATATTGGAATGCATAGTTATAATTAAGAAAACATGTGAAAAATGTATTATTGTAACATTTTCCAAATAGATAAATAAAAATTATAATTAAAAAAAAGTCTCAAATATTAACACTAATAAGGATTTTATCATTTAACAAAAACAAACATATTTAAAACAATACCCACGAGGTCCCACTACTCAAAATAATATATCCCTTTCTCTTAAGTACTTGTATTTAAATATATATTCACTACTTTTGCTGAAACACAACTATAATTGAGTAATATTTCCATAAATATTTTAAACTCTTGCCTACACCAATTAAAAAAAAATAGCATCAAATTATTCTATAATTTTATACTCATACAACGTTGATCTAATTAAAAGCTTTTTATTTAAAAACATATAAAAAAACAATCATCTACTAAACTAATAAATAAACACATTTTTTACTTTTATTATTAATATATTCCATCACCTAATTTACATTCATTTTGTTCAGACTGAAATTTAAATTCACCGTCCACGGGTGGTAGCACAATTGGAAAAAAACATATTGGCAAACCCTTGTGAATCCAAGTGATCAGAAATTCAGTCCCCCTTGACATGTCTCACCAGTGTAACTTATAAAGAAAAATATTTAAATACATCAAACGTACCCTACTTCAATAAAATTTACAACTTCCATATCCGAATGAATAAGCTCCATCTAGTCTCTTTATAAAATATCTACTTTTCATTACCAACACATAGAAAAACAATAATCAACTAAATTAATAAATATAATTTAAATAAAACAACAAAATCTATTTTAAAAACAAGTTGTTTTACTTTATTTTTATTAATATAGTTAATCACCTACTTTAATTTAAATAAAACAACAAAATCTATTTTAAAAACAAGTTGTTTTACTTTATTTTTATTAATATAGTTAATCACCTACTTTAGATTCATTTTCTTTGGATTAAAATTTCAATATATCACATGTACCTAATTTACTTGTAAATGTGCAAAATGATTTATTTTAAGCTCCAACTCCATATTTGAATGATTTATTATTAGCTCCATCTCCTTTGTTTAGGCCAAAGTTGATGATCTGGTCAAATTAAGATTTAGTAAGTCATCCAATACTATATTTGTATCTTTATTTTCTTTTGGATTCATTGGCCATGTTTTCACATGGTCTTTTGTTGTGGTAAGTGTGTTTACTTCATAAAATTGTTCAACATATTTCTGAAATGGTTAAAGATATGGAATGCAACATTTTTTTAGATATTGCTCAAGGTTATATATATGATGTCGTTGCTTATCATATGCTCAAAATTTTATTTTCTTTCAAGCATGTATTCTGATTTTTTTTTGTTATGGTTTTATTTAGTGCTAGTAGCCTATGGTCATCACCAATCTCCTTAAGAACCATGGTCTCTTCCTCCATTTATTCTCTGGTTTGTTTTTATTAATATTTAACATCTTCATTTGAAGGTTGAGGACTCAATTCCTCAATTCTCACTTTTATACAAAACTTTTGCAGGCTTGATAACATAGGATTCCTATTGATATACCTAAAGAAATGACTAAATTCCATGTGATTATTAATATTATGAGCCACATATAATAGAAAACCAATTGTAAATTTCTATCCTATAATAGATAATTGTGAAAGAGCCAAATAAACTAGAAAAGGAATATCATATTGGTGAGACCTGGTATTGCACCAAGAATATTGCAACTCCCAATGGCTCCTCAACTCAAATTATCAACCCGAGGTTCGTACAAATTTCGAGGTGATAGTGATATATGCACAACATATAGTATTCCACTCATGCCACCCTCAATTATGACATTAGATCAAAAAGTGCTCAAAGACCCTTCCTCCTACTAAATTAGAATAAAAGTTTGATAAAAGGACAATTGGAAATTGCTTCTGGCTATGAAAATAGAAATGTAATTGACTCAACTTGTAAAACCCTAACTACTCAATTCATGAAAAGACACATGCTAATCTACTTGCAGAAATGAAGCTATGTTATGTTGAAGAATTCATCAAATTTCCTCATCTACTTGTAGAAAGGAAATTAATTTATCTTGCACAATTCATCAAACTACCAATCATAATTGCAAGTACCATCTACCTAGTTCATACTTGCTCATAAATCAATAACCTACTTGCATGATAAATAAAATAACTCTACTATGTTTTTGCAGTGAAGACAAGGAAGGTTTGGAGTGCCCTAGGAGCTTTCCCTAATCATATTATCATAGTTGGGGGTCATTATGCATCTATGCTAAGTTAAAGTTGCACTGGGGGTCGAAATTGATGAAGAAAAAGGCTACGACATGTTTTCTACAGGTGATTGCTATAGGAGGCCTGTAATGCTGTAGGAGGGCATTCGAGTGGTTTTTGAAGGTGAAAACATTGGCTTGAGGGTATGGAGAGGTGGATAGTAGTTGAATAAAATGAAATGATGTTGGTTTGAGCCCCTAGCCAAGCTCAATCCCTCTCGGAGGCCTGCCTTGCACTAGGATGAGTGCTCTCGGTGACCTAGGCATAATAAGTTATAAAACAGGGTTTTTGGGATAGATTTTGGAGGTGGAAGGAGAATATGAAAGAGATAAAGATGGAAGTGGTGAAGGTTCCCTTCCCTACATATCAATTAGCCCTACAATAAATCACATGGATGCATCCATTTATCATTTACAAAATGAAATAACTTGTGATGGAAAAGATGAGTTGAACTTAAATGCCATCTAATTCATGTAATACCACTAATCTAATCACTAAACCAACTTCTAAACTACAGAAAGATGATGTAAAACAGGACAACCAACACCAATTTATTTTCAAGAAATCATAAACTCAACCTTTTTGGGTTGTGGTTGTGAATACTTCCACTCATTCTCCCACAATAGAGGTGATGTAGAGGTTGCAACCACGAGATTTTATAGGTTAATTTCTATTAAAATGAAAGAAACTATGAAATACTTGGAATAAAGAAGAAACATTAGTATAAGAAGAGGGACCAAAGACTCTGGTTTGGGCCCAAACCCAAGGGTATCAACCCTCTGAAACTAACTCAGATGCCACTTAAAATCCAACTTCTCAATATCAAAAAGTGCAGGTCTAATACATAACATAAAAGTTGAAAATAACAATGTCAAGCTTGGAGCTCAATAGCTATACCTAGCTGAATAAAAACTTTGAATCCTAATGAGCTCTTTTTCTAGTTTATTTATACAAAAGGGTTGCTGAAGTAGCTCCCTTGAAACTAGGAATGGTTCCCTCGATCTAGAAAACGGTGGATCTTGTCCTTCTTGATCTTCACTTGGACTAGGAGTCACTTGGCTGCCAATGAACTCGAACTGGTGAGAGAGGATATGGTGATCCCAAGTTGAGTTTAGGGAGTTAAGGAGGTGGAAAAATTCCCTTGATTCTCTCCTAGTTGTCTCCATTAAGCCCCGCATAATAATAGCCTAAAAAATGCTTCATTTCACTGCAATTAAACCACATGAGGCCACATACTATGAAAAACACCTTTTATTCCCCTTATTAAACATGATATAATGAAAAATGTGAATTAATTCAAGAGAAGGATAGTTTTAAGGATGGAGGATGGCATATTAATCTTCAAAATGTACCTATTGATGGGACTCATCGTCACCCCCCTGCTGAAGGTGTTTCTCATCCTCTGAGAAACTCAGTGATCCATGTGCAGCTCTTTCATGGCCCTGATGGCCTCCTTGACATCCCAACGATCCTCAGATGGTGTTCCCTCTTGGGGGTAAAAACCTACATTCTTCTATATTTATGTCCATTCCTTCTTCTCTCCTTCTTCATCTCTTCCTTCTTGTAAACCTAGAAACAAGGGTGGACTGAGCTTGAGTCCTGTCCACCCAATTTTCATCCTCCGCGTGATCCTCTTTTATAATGGTTTTCTCTCCAAGGCATTCCTTATCCTTTCAAGAGAGTGATATTCTGTTATATGTAGACTGTGGGGTAAGGCATGCCATCTCCTCTGGCAAGATTGCAACTTTCTGTTCCCAACAACTTGAATGTGTCTTCAATGTGTAGAATGGCTTGCTCCCAGGTAGAAAGGGATTTATGTGCTAAAGAAACATCACTGGAGATGAGTCCATGACTGCTAATGACAACCCTTGGGCTCATTAGCTTTGCCTTGATATACAATGGTTCATTTTCTTCCTTTGTCATTACCATTTTCACTTTCTCAGCTCTTGTCTCCTCATGAGTAATCTAGGATGCTAAGGCTATCAACTGCATATCTACCAATCTTGCATTAGGATCCCAAAAATTCATATTTGTCAAAGTGAGGTTGTGCATGTAAAATTCAGCCAATTTTTCATTGTCTTCCATGTTAGCTTGGCTACAAAATTCAATGAAATATTTGTAATCCTGAAAGGGCATAGATCCATGTTGTGTGAAGGTTTTAATTTGGAACTATAGCCATTGTTCTTTGAGAAATATGGCATAAGTATTTGATGGTTGTTTGCATTGAAATGCTTCCATGGAGAGACTTGCCATGATGACAAGTTGTGTTTCTTCCTCCTGTACCCTCTCTCTTAACCTCATGTTTTTTTCCTATAGTTGCTCCTTCATTATAGACTCCCTCGTTCTCAGCTCACTTAATTATTTTCTCATTTCAATGACCTTTTCTTTCATGAGGCGTACATCCTCTACCTTATTAGATTTGTTAATTTTCATCAATTTGTGGGTTCTATCTCTTTCTATCTCTAGCTCATAAAGGAGTGGGACTGCAAAGTTTTCAGGGATAATCTTCCCTCCTTCACTGAATTTGTGGTAGGAGCTCAAGCTAGGTTGTGGGCTAGGTTCTTTATGCTATTGTAGGTATTTTCCAACAATTTTTTGTTGGCATTATGATACAGGTGTTGTCCTTGATGACAACTCACTCAGATGAAAGATCACAGTAAAACATGTCAACAACAAAGAATTATAGATCAGACTACAAAGAATGAAGAAAGAGAGGTATACGCAGGTTCACCTTGACGAAGTTGCGTATACGCGCAAGTTCACTGAACACAAGTAGCGTATATGTACAAACACACTTTCATAGAAGGAAAAGCGTGCATGTCTTGGAAAACTAAGTATTTGGTCCAAGGTATTTTGATCCAAGGTATTTGGTCCGAGGTATTGACCCTAGGTATTTGGTCCAAGGTATTGGTCCTAAGTGGTTTTGGTCCATGGTATTGAGAAAGGCCTAAAACTATACAAGGAGGAGAATATCATTAGGCCAGGAGTGCAAGTATCGAATATTTGATGAAGTGTGATATGTAGTATGCAGGTTATTGGCTTATGGTGATGTGCTTGATCTGAACCAAGGATGAACCTTAGCGGTTGATGAGGGATAAGATCTAATGATGGATCGGGATCTTAAAGGTTGAAATGAATTATAATTATGTGGTTTGATCATGTATAGTCTATATCTGAATACTGATGCATGTGTTATTCTATAAATATTATGATCTGGGTATAATTGAAGTCCGGAATAGCTGCAGAATTATGAATTAATATTTGCAGATGTGTACACTGGTTGGCTTTGATAAAAGCACGTATACACGCTAGTTCGACACATGGAAGTAGCGTATACCTTATGAAGTATGTTTCAGTTGTTTTTGTTTGTTGTTGCAGAGTTCTGGGTTCTGCTTTGGGTTCTAGTGACTATATTCTGGTGACAGTATTCTGAATGATCAGATTGATTGTGATTTGCTACAGTGACGATGGGTTATCAAAGTGATTGATTGATTCAGTTGTGGTTGATTCAGAAAGTGATGATTAAGTTTCAGTGATTGGTTGATGCAAATGTATTTGATGATTGTATTGAAGTTTTGATGTTGTTGATGGATCCAGTCTGAAAATTTATGAAACGTGGTCCTGGAGGAAGAAATAAGGTTGTAGCCTTCTGTAGGTCGTCGCCTACATACTAGTAAACATATCGGATAGTACAAGATCTAGGGGGTTGTAGCTCCCTTCCAGTAGAACTTGGAGAACGAGAGAAGATTGTAACCTTCTACAAGTAGCACCCTGCGTACTGGTATGAGTCTGCACCAGTACAAGATTGTAAATTATTAAAAGAAGATAGAGACGACATCAGTAGGTGGTTTTTACCCACATTGGTTTCCACCTTATATCCTGGTGTTCATGTGTGATGCTTTATTCTTCTTTTACTGCATTGTCTAATAATCTATGATATACTGGTTAAAGTTCAATGCATGATAAATTGGCTAAATCAAAAGTTCTCTGCATATACGCTGGTTGCTTTAAGTATAGTCGCATGTACACGCCAGTTCACTTGGCTGAAATAGCGTATATAAATCTGTTTCGGAAATAAAATTATTGATCTGATAATACTGATTCAGCCCCCTCTCAGTATTATTTCCAACAATTGGTATCAGAGCCAGGTACTTCAAAACAAGCTTGATCGCTTGAAGGGAGATCCATCATCATGAGTAATCAAGAAAGCGTGGGATCCATCAGAACACCAATCTTTGATGGGAGCAACTTTGTTTATTGGAAAATAAGAACCATAACCTATCTACAATCACTTGGAACGGATGTCTGGGAAATTGTGGAAGGAGGATATACATTTCCAACAACAATTCCTACAGATACGACATGTAAAAAGCAATATGAAACCAATGCCAGGGTTGTCAATACTTTATTGGGAAGTTTGTCACAATCAGAGTTTGTCAAAGTCATGCAGCTCAAATCAGCCAAAGAAATATGGGACAAAATCGTTCTGAGCTACGAAAGAGACTCTTAGGTAAAACGTGCTAAACTTCAAACTCTCAAAATTCAGTATGAAACTCTTAAGATGCACAATGATGAAAGTATAGCTAGTTACTTCTTACGTATAGATGAGGTTGTTAATTGTATGAAGAATATGGGTGAAGATATAAAGGAAGTTACCTTAGTTGAGAAAGTTTTGAGATCCTTGTCTGCTAAATTTGAATCAAAAGTGTCTGCCATTTAAGAAAAACAGGATCTGCAGACTATCACTATGACATAGCTTCACGGAATCTTAACTGCCTTTGAGATGAGAAAAGGAGTTCCATCAGACATGAGAGAAGCCGCATTTAAAGCTTCAGCAAAAGGAAAGGAAGAACACAATGAATCAGGACATATTTCAGAAGAACAAGATGAGGTAAACTTTGTCAAGAAGCTTCAACGGGGTTCCGGAAGATTTAGAGGTAAGATACCCTTCAAATGCTTTGCCTGTGGCAGAGTCGGTTATTATGCTGCCAAATGTCCTCATAGAGATAAATATGAAAAAGGTAAGGAATATGCAAAATGGAATAGAAAACAAGTTGTAAATAAGAGGAGTTACTATACTCATGAAGATAGCGATGGTTTATCAAATAGTGATGAAGATGAAAATAGTAATGACTATAGACTTCTAATGGCTTATGACAATGATAATTTTTTGGATGCTTTAGAAGAAGATGGCCTTCATGAAGAAATCTCTAAACTCAAAATCTGTTTAGAAGAAAAGAATATGATTATAGATACCTTGGCATACCAACTTGCTGAAAAGGAAAAACACAATGAAAAACTAGAATGTGAAATTGTGGGTCTAAGAAAGGATCTTGAAAAAAAGAAATCTCTCAATCTTAGATTTGCTAAAGGATCAGAAACCTTAAATGAAATTATCAAAGTGCAGCGTTCTTCTCTGATAAAGACAGGTCTTAGATATACTGAAGAAGCATCTCAATCATAGAAGCCGTCAACCTCCACTAAAAACTATCTTGATGCAACAAAGACCAGTGAACAATATGACAATCGTCAGCAAAGGCATAAATCAGATCACTAGGTAAATCAGACTCAATTTATTCCAAGGATGAATAGAAGCCACAACCAACCTCAGGTAAATCATACTCAATTTGCTCCAAAGATGAATATCAATAGAAACTACAATAACCGGGTCAATAGATTCGATAATCATAGGAACTTCTTTAATGGGAAATGTTTTTCATGTCATAATTTTGGACACAAAGCTGCTCAATGTGTTGCTTATAAAACCATCATGACTAGAGAAGCACGAAATCAAAGGAAGGTAACATGGGTCAATAAAAGTTCCTATAATAACTTTTCTCTTCTTGAAAATGAAATAGAATGCTCAATCTGTAACAACTTTGGTCATGAAGAATCTAAATGCAGGAGCAAATTTCGGCAAACATCTCAAAAGGAGCAAACTCCATTAAATCCCAAGATATGGAGAAGGAAATAATTTCAAACAAAAAGATGTGGTATAGCCTTGTATGCAAAAGGATAAAAAAACCAGTGGTACATTGACAGTGGATGCTCAAAACACATGACATGTGACAAAGAAAAAACTTCACTCATATAATGCCTTAGAAAAGGAAAAGAATGTCTCATTTGGAAACGACACTCCTGCTGTCATAAAAGGTAAAGGATCTGTTTTCTTGAAAGAAAAGGTTAAAGCTAGAAATGTTATGTATGTAGACGGTTTAAAGCATAACCTGTTGAGTGCCAGTTAAATGTGTAATCAAGGAAATGAAGTGGTGTTTTGATCAAACGGATGTGTTGTTTGCGAGCTTGATACAGGGGAGACCGTGATCAAAGGTACAAGAATGCCAAAAATGATGAAAACTGGCTGTGGCATAGAAGATTGGGACATCTAAGATTTTTTCAAATAAGAAAAGCATGCAGATTCAAGGTTGTTCATGATCTTCCAGATACCAGCATCCCTGAAAATACAATATGAAAACCATGTCAAATCGGTAAGCAAACTAGAGCTCACTTAATTGAAAAAGAAGGGTCAGCTAGTAAGCCTCTTGAACTTGTCCATACTGATTTATGTGGACCATCAAGAAAAAAGTCACCTCGTGGAGAAGAATACTTTATTTTGTTCATTGATGATTCTAGAATGTGTTGGATAGGTCTGCTAAAGCATAAAGATGAAGCATTTGAAAAGTTCCAAGCCTTCAAAGCTTTGGTTGAAAATGAATCAAATCGAAAAATCAAATGCCTCAGATCTGATTGAGGAGGGGAATTTACCTCGAATGAATTCTTTGACTTTTGTGAATAACAAGGAATAAAAAGGCAATTCTCCACCGCAAGGACTCCTCAGAAAAATGGAGTGGTTGAAAGAATGAACAAAATTGTTCAACAAATGGCTCGAGCTATGCTAAATGAATCTGGAACTCCTGCAACCTTCTGGGGTGAAGTTGCATTCGTTGCTGTAACTATTCTCAACCAAGAAAATGTTCGGGTAAATAACACTCAAACTCCACATGAATTTTCGTATGGTAAGACTCCTACTGTAAAATACTTTAAAGTTTTTGGAAGCAAATGTTATATCAAAAGGACTGATGAAAAACTTGGTAAGTTTGAGCCCAGAGAAAATGAAGGTATTCTTCTTGGTTACTCTTCTCGAAGTAAAGGATATAAATGTTATAATAAAAGACTTGGGAAAATTGTTGAAAGTATTGATGTTGTAGTTGATGAAGTGTGCAAAAATCCAAAATAGACAAAAACAGAAGATTATGACAATGAAGAAGATGGGGAGTATTTTCCCACATCAAATCACAATGATATTGAAGAAGAAACCAATGAAGCACCAGAAGAAGAGATAACAGTAGAAGAAAAGACTCTATCCAGGTATATTCAGAAAAATCATCCAAAAACTCAAATTTTAGGGGAAAAAGAGGCAGGTGTACAGACAAGAAGAACTATTACAGAAACCTCAAGCTATCTAGCATTACTATCCTCCATCGAACCTCAAAATGTAAATGAAGCATGCAAAGATGAATGTTGGGTCAAGGCCATGAATGAAGAACTTGAGCAAATTGAAAAGAATAATACTTGGGAATTAGTTCCTAGACCTCATGATAAAAATATTATAGGAACTAAATGGATATTCAAAAATAAGCTGAATGAAAATGGAGAAGTCATTAGAAACAAGGCCAGACTTGTTTGTAAAGGGTATGCTCAACAAGAAGGTATATATTTTGAAGAAACTTTTGCACTTGTTGCTAGACTTGAAGCCATAAGGATGTTTCTTGCTCTTTCTAGTTTTCAGAAATTCAAAGTATACCAAATGGATGTAAAATCTGCTTTCCTTAATGGAGATTTAGAAGAAGAAGTTTATATTGAACAACCAGAAGGATTCATTCTTGGAAATGATGCAAAACTTGTATGCAGACTCAAAAAGGCTCTCTATGGTCTGAAACAGGCTCCAAGGGCCTGGTATTACCGCCTTGACAAATATCTACACCAACAAGGTTTTTCAAAAGGTTCAGCAGATAGCAATCTATATACAAAGATTGACACTGATAAATTTCTAATTATTGTTGTTTATGTTGATGATATCATTTTTGGTAGCAATGAAGAATCCATGAGTCAGAATTTTGCTTCAGTAATGCAACAATAATTTTAAATGTCCTTGCTTGGTGAACTTACCTATTTTCTTGGTCTACAAGTTAAACAAAATAAATATGGTATTTTTCTTTCACAAACCAAATATCTCAAATAGATCTTGAAAAGGTACAGCGTGGAAGATTCTAAACCTGTATGCACCCTAATGGTAACAGGATGCAGTCTCAGCTCGAATGATGAATCAGCAGCAGTACATCAACCAACTTACAGATCCATGATTGGTAGTCTACTTTATCTAACAGGTACCCGACTTGACATCATGCATGCAGTAGGAATAGTTAGGAGATTCCAAGCAAATCCAAAGGAATCACACCTTCAGACAGTCAAAAGAATTTTCAAATATCTTCAAGGAACACAGAACTTTGGTTTATGGTATCCTAGAGATACAGATCTCACTCTTCATGCATATACAGATGCAGATTGGGCAGGAAGTGTTGATGACAGAAAAAGCACTAGTGGTGGTGCATTCTATATGGGTTCCAGGTTAGTGTCTTGGTTCAACAAGAAACAAAGTTCAATTGCATTATCTACAGCTGAAGCAGAATATGTGGCTGTTGCATCTTGCTGCACACAACTACTTTGGATGATGCAAACCTTGTAAGACATTCAGATCACATGTACTCCACCCATCTCCATTCTATGTGATAATACAAGTGCCATCAATATTTCAAAGAATCCAGTCATGCACTCCAAGACCAAGAACATACCCATCAAATACCATTTTCTATGTGAACAAGTGTTTGAACAAAAGGTCAAATTGGCGTATGTTCCCTCCAAAGAACAGGTTGCTGATATATTCACTAAACCACTGCCCAGAGAGGCATTTGAATATCTCAGACAAAAGCTGGGAGTAGTTGCTGCATCATCTTGTTGTTAAATCCATTTTTTCAGAGAAAGGTTATTATACGCGTGTTTCATGAAGTATAGTCGCGTACACACGTAGTTTTCTGTGGGTCAAGGAGTGTATATGTTTTTCAGACAAGAAAAACAGTGGGCCAGGCTCTGATATGGGTGCTCTGACTGATATTGATGATTAATGTCTATATGCTTTGTTCATTAATTTTATCTGACTGACAAAGATGCCTTGATCATTGACCTGTTAACAATGCATAGGTAGCACAGGTTTAGGGGGAGCATTAGCCTTCACGTACATTCAACATTGTTGGCATTATGGTTGCTGAGTCCAGCTATGGCTTCAGATATTTATACCATTTGTTGCTCAAGTCATGTAAAAGTCTAGGGTGTGATATGTATTCTCATATATTTGAATGAGTCCTCTTGGAAAAATGATGTAATTTGTATCCCCACTTTACATGGGATGGATGATGTAATATTTCTTGTTTCTATCATGTATAAACAATTGGTATATCCCCACTTGGTTGGGTGGATGAGTCAAATTTGGTATATCCCCACTTGGTTGGGAGATGGATGTATGTATGAGTCATTGGTGATAGGAAGGTCATCCTCACATAATTGAGTTATAGAGTCATGTTATTCTTTTAGAAAATATTTTTTTGTAGACTCTGCTTGTGCTCAGGAAGAGCATGGATGGTTTCAGTACATCTCAGCATGTACAAAAGGGGAGCTCAATCAGAGAATTCAACATGTACTCGGGGGGAGCATGACCAGCATAATGTATGTCAAAGGGGGAGAGAGACTTGGTGTTGTTGTTGCCATCAAGTCCAAAGGGGGGGATTGTTGGCATTATGATACAGGTGTTGTCCTTGATGGCAACTCACTTAGATGAAAGATCACAGTACAACATGTCAACAACAAAGAATTACAGATCAAACTACAAATAATGAAGAAAGAGAGGTATACAAAGGTTCACCTTGACCAAGCTGCGTATACACAGAGGTTCACTGAACACAAGTAGCGTATACGTACACATGCACTTTCACAGAAGGAAAAGTGCGTATATCTTGGAAAACTAAGTATTTGGTCCAAGGTATTTTGATCCAAGGTATTGGTCCAAGGTATTTGGTCCGAGGTATTGACCCTAGGTATTTGGTCCAAGGTATTGGTCTTAAGTGGTTTTGGTCCATGGTATTGAGAAAGGCCTAAGACTATATAAGGAGGAGAAGATCATTAGGCCAAGAGTGCAAGTATCGAATATCTGATGAAGTGTGAGATGTAGTATGCAGGTTATTGGTTTATGGTGCTGTGCTTGATCTGAACCAAGGATGAACCTTAGTGGTTGATGAGGGATAAGATCTAATGATGGATTGGGATCTTAAGCGTTGAAATGAATTACCATTATGTGGTTTGATCATGTATAGTCTAGATCTGAATACTGACGCATGTGTTATTCTATAAATATTATGATCTGGGTATAATTGAAGTCCGGAATAGCTACAGAATTATGAATTAATATTTGCAGATGTGTACGCTAGTTGGCTTTGATAAAAGCGTGTATACACGCTGGTTCGACACATGGAAGTAGCGTATACCTTATGAAGTATGTTTCAGTTGTTTCTGTTTGTTGTTGCAGAGTTCTGGGTTCTGCTTTGGGTTCTGGTGACTGTATTCTGGTGACAGTATTCTGAATGATCAGATTGATTGTGATTTTCTACAGTGACGATGGGTTGTCAAAGTGATTGATTGATTTAGTTGTGGTTGATTCAGAATGTGATGATTGAGTTTTAGTGATTGGTTAATGCAAATGTATTTGATGATTGTATTGCAGTTATGATGTTGTTGATGGATCTAGTCTGAAAATTTATGAAACGTGGTCCTTGGAGGAAGAAAGAAGGTCGTAGCCTTTTGTAGGTTGCCGCCTATGTACTAGTAAACATATTGGGTTGTAGCTCCCTTCCAGTAGAAGCTAGAGAACGAGAGAAGGTTGTAACCTTCTACATGTAGCAGCCTGCGTACTGGTATGATTCTGCACCAGTACAAGATTGTAAACATATTTTCTTATTATTAAAAGAAGACATAAACGACAGTAGCAGGTGTTTTTTACCCACATTGGGTTTCCACCTTATATCTTCGTGTTCATGTGTGTTGCTTATGTGTGATGCTTTATTCTAATTTTACTGCACTGTCTAATAAATCTCTGATATACTGGTTAAAGTTCAATGCATGATAAATTGGCTAAATCAAAAGTTCTCTGCATATACGCTAGTTGCTTTAAGTATAGTCACGTGTACACGCCAATTCACTTAGCTAAAATAGCGTATATAAATCTATTTGGGAATAAAATTATTGATCTGATAATGCTAATTCACCCCCCTCTTAGTATTATTTCCAACATTTTTGAGGTGGTGGATACCTCTTTTGAATCTTTCTTGGGCTCGTGTAGATTCCCCTGTTCCTCATGTAGAAAATTCTTCCCCTCCTGTAGCAAACCCTGTCTCTCCTATAGCAAACCTCGATCCTCTTGTAGCTTCTCTTGTTTCTCTTCCTCAAAGGAAGATTGCGTCCTTGGCTTCTTTAAGGTGATAAAAATAATGGTAGACCTACTCACAGGTGTTATGGGTGACTTGTTTTTGGTTCTAGAAGGAGTGACCTCCTCAATTTTTCCCTCAATGTGTCCTATTTCTTCATTTTTTCTTGGTGACTCATACATAATTATAGGAACCCTTGTAGGATTTTTCGGCTTTCTTGTCTAATTCTAGTGCTCTTCCTGGTTCTGAAATACATTTGACTTGGTCTTGATTTCTTCCTCTTGGTCTTGATAGGAGTGTCCAATGTAGCTAAGGTTGAAACTACTTCCTGTTCATTATCTTTTGTTCCTTGGGGTGGAGAAGTCTTCTTAGGTCTTATTCTTTTTTTTCCTTTCTTCTCTTCCTCTTCTCCTTTCATCTATGCTTCTCCTTGCTCTATCTTTGTTGCCTCTTTCTCTTATGCCTTTGTTTCCTCTTCTTATGTTCTTGTTTCCCTTCTACCTCTGTCTTTCTTCCTTCTTCTTCTGATATGGCTGCCTCTTCCCCTTCTATATTTTCTCCTTCTTCTTCCTCTGTTTTTCCCTCCCTTCCTCCAACACTAGAGGCAGGAGTTTCTCCTAGTGTGAGGGATTGTGTTTCTATGGAAGTCTCCCTATACATGTCTACGAATTTGTTCCATAGGACAAGGATTCTCATAGTTTAGAGGATCTACCACTGTTAATTTGATGAGGCCACGGTGAGCTAAATGTTGTTGTTTTCCTTCCCTTACCTTCTGACTCATCTCCATGATTGACTGTAGAAGGAAATGAGGGACACTAAGTCTTTGAGAAAGGGGTAAGTCTACCTTGAATCTTAGCTCTTGGAGCAACCTGAAGTGGTAAGCATAAAATACACTTAATATCCCTTCACAAGATATGTATTTAAGGATATGGTAGGCTACCTCATCCCAAGGGTAAGGAATACTTCCTCTCCTCACTCCATTCTTGTATTTTACATGCTTCTATTTTGAAAGGAAGAAGTTTTTCCTAGCTGTGACACTTACTTTATTGTCTTCTTTGCTCCATCTCATTCCTAGAGGCAAGGTGGTCACTATGTTGATAGTTTCTGCACTGGGAGAAATGGCCAACCCTCTGACAATAGTTGTGGCACTGTCTTCACCTTGAGAGTGAAATGTTGTGGAAAATTCATGGGAAAGATCATCATCATACCATTTTAGTAGCTCAAAGAAACCCAACCACTAGTGGTTTATGAAGATGTCAACTATAGGAGGGTGTTGGTAAATTATCCTGGTGTCTGAGGGTTCACTTCTGTTAAATCCTCCCCTCATGTCTTCTCTATTACTCCTTGATGCTATGTAGGTGTGGAATTTCAAACATTCAAGTAGTCTCAGTGGTGAAACAATGACATACAAAATGGTGAAACAGTGGCACAGTGCTTGGTGATAGTGAGGAAGAAGGGTGCTCAAAGTTATATTCACCAAGCTATTTTATTTTATCTTAACCAAAGCAACTTCCAAAAGGATCCCTTATTGATCAATTGACTGCTATATGCTCTTAATTTCAAGCAAACTATCCATGAAATTGTTTGTAGAAACAAAGGAGGGTATCACTTACTTCTTATCGTAGAAATTCTAGGTGTGCATGAAGGTTTTGAGACAATATCAAGCCACTATGACTACTTTTTCTCCTCTCAATTCCTCTTGTAGCTCCTCTTGGCCCTCCTGTAGAAATTGCATGCTTGCCTGTAGCTTTCTCCTGTAGCACTGTGCAGGTAGGGTTTGAAACTCCTCAGTGGCACTCTAGCCACTCGATGCACTTGCTCATCCTTCCTCCACTGGTTTTTGGAATGAGTGATGGTGTGAATGAAGTCGAGCCAACACATAATATCCTTTTTTGGTTAAAATCTTGGAGCACTGTGGTGACTTGGCATTAACATGCGTTTCTTCTTTTGGACGCTTGTCCCCAGTAACTATAATCATCTCTCCCTCCTCTTGATTATCACACCACTCTTTGAGGGCACCAATTTGTTTTGAGTTGAAATTTCCATGTTGCATGTGTCACTTAACTCAAACTTGATTTGGATAGTTAAGTGTGGCCAAGTTCATTGGCCACCTCCAACCTATTAAAACACCTTTTCTTGCTTAAAACAAAATTTTGTCATTTTTATGCAGAGGGAGGAGGTTAGGGTTGCCATAACTAAGCCTACCTATGGATCAATCTGCTGTAGAGGCAAATAATTCTAGAGTTGGTCCATACATCATTATGATCAGGGGAGTTGACCTCTTTGAATTACTTCCTGTACATGTCTTCACTTTTTATGATGCCTTGATTGTTGTTGTTGTTGTGTGTTTGCAGGTGCCTCTTCTAATATCCAAGATGTTTTTGCTAATGGAAAGCCTCCCTGAGAATGAGGTGTCTCTTCATGGCTGCAAACTGAGCTTCATCATCCCTTTTGGTGGTGGAAGAAAACATAATATCAATGTTTATTGTGTGGTTATATAGGCTGCTACAAGAGGAGTTTCTTCTTGTAGCAATATTTTTTTCTCCCCTTGAAGTCTTCATTTGGCATGAGGAAGATGAGGGGAATTATGATGAGCTATGAGGATAAGTTTAGAATCATAGAGGAGTAGTGTAGACACTATAGAGATAGAAAATGATAGCTTCTATTTTTTTTTCTTAAGGTAGGACAAAGTGTAGAAGTTTGAGCAAACTTAGGGTGAAATGAGTGGATGGATGATGGATGGGTAATGGAAAAGTCATAGGAGGACCCTCTTTACCATTTCGTGGAGTCAAGTTGGTATTTTGGATTGTTTTCCTCCTCAGATCTCCCTCCTGTAGCTCCACAAGCTCCTCTTGTAGCATTACAGGACCTTCCTATAGCAATACAGGTCCTTCCTGTAGCATCAAAGAGAGGAGGTGAATTTCAAATTCCTTGATGATGGGATGTTGGGGAGAGATAGTAATGTGAATGGAGAGGATGGATATGAGGTGTATGGATAGAGGAATGGATGGTATCTTGTAGGTCTTGTCCTGTAATCATGAAATCTACCACTGTGTACAACTCTGCAAAACAAAATAAAGGTTAGCAAATAGGATATAAGCTTCTTCCTTTTTCTCTTTTCTTTTCTCTCTTTTTTGTTTTTTGTTTTCTTGAGACACACAAATTGCCTCAGAAGAGGTGTTGGGTGCAAGAATTGTGTTTGAGAAAACTCATCAACACTTAATTGTCAACCTGAGGGTTTCGTAAACTTAGAGACGAAGCACAGGCAATGCCAGAAATGGTATGCAATTTTCCTATCTCTAATCCTACTTCTTAAAGGAAATGCTTTGCAGAATCAAACAGAAAACAATCAGAAAGGTAATTGACACCAAAGCAACTTTAGTGCTGGAATGCAAAGAACAATTTGCATGTAAATCAAGTAAAGAAAGTCCACACAATGGAAACAATCTTAAATGTTGTAATGAAATGCTATGTTCATCTTCAGATGGATGGCTAATAGTCTGACAAGTGGGCCCTTGCAGAATTCTGTCTTCCTTCTGATCTTCCCTCCACACAAACAACCTGTCCTTGCACTATTACAATTTGCTTGCACTAGTGTAGGTACAGTATCTATGTGCAAAAGTATATGTGACGTTCCTTACTGAAGACTTATGTCTTAGTGAAGGTTCTCTAAGCCTAAGGGCTTAGAGCAATCTGTTTCTGTGACAAGAGACCAACACTTGTACCGAAGAAGAGCTTCCTTCACCTAGTTTCCAAATTACTTTCGAAAGGAATGAAAGATGTGCTGAAAAAGAATTGCAGCTGTAAATGAAATTCTGAAGTAAATTATCTATGAAAAAGGAAATGCTTCAATTCATTAAACCTTTCAAAGGAAATAAACTTCATGAAATAAAAGCACCTCAAAAGAATCAAACAATAGTCTAAGTGTTTTGCATGTGTTAACTAACTTTAGTAATTCATTCAAGAAATGTGTATGTTCTTTGCAAGTATAATATGTTTATGGTAATTTTATGCAACTGTTAGCAGATCCTCTAAAGATGTACTTTTAATAATGAAAACAGTCACTGAGTTAATGATTCATTCACTTGTGGAATAACTGGAAATAATATGCAGAGAAGTCATTCATTGTTCATTGCAAAAGAATGATTAAACCAAAGTGTAGGTAATAACATGCACTGGTGCAGGAAAGAGTTCCTTGCACGATCTGATAAAAAACGAGTTAAAACAGAGATTGAGGATAAAGGAAATGCAAGAAATATATCTCATAAACGAAGTAAACACAACTGACTCTCAAACTACGGATCCGCTTCACACGTTAGCTACAAAAGATATCTTAAATCAGAACTTGAAAGATAAATATTAACACTACAACATCACACAGCTGCAAATGAAATATCCACACCTTCTTTCTGAATAACGAAAGCGAGAGGGGTAAACGAGCTGGGTTTGCTGGGCCCTAGCCAACTAGCTCGTTCCCCTTCTAAGGAACGAAAAAGCTTAGCACTTCAAATATACATCAAAGATAAATTAGACGCTGTGTATGCAAATCATGGAAGTTTTCTTGTATTAATCGATTCGACAAATATACATAATAGAGCAGTCCAGCCCCAGAGCTGAGGCGATAACTAGATTACATAAAACAAAATTACAACTGATGGTTCACTGCTTAGCCTCCTCCTACCTATATCTATATTTTATATATCCTTTTGGCTCTAGCCGTTTTCACTAATTACAAACATTTCTTGTTCAGTCTTTTCGGCCGAATGAACTTAGAAACCGAAATTACAAACTTGGCCAGTAGTTATAATACAAATGAATCTCGCTTGACCATAACCTAACTTTGGAAAATATTCCCTGATTGCACACCACATGTTATCCTACTTCAGTTCATCAACAACTAAACTCGGAGTCAAGGATCGAGACCCATCCTCATGGAAGATTTGGCTTCTCGGAAATCTCGGACAATCTTCGTGGCAGTGCAGGAATCTACCTGCACTAGTCATACTCATTCATAATTAATACTAAGTTCCATGATTACTCTAGGAAATTAATATGAGTTACAAGAGATATGTAAATAGGCATGAAATCCATATAAAATGATTAATAAAGTGTTGTAATAAATGTTAATATAAAATATGAGCATGTGCAGGAATGGGTTACTATGTTTTACTAGTGCAGGAAAGAACGGTCTTTTATTGAGATAAAAAAGAGGTTGATTTTGATGGAAATGGGGTAGAACATAGGGAAATTTAGGATACCAATAGGAGGTTTTCGACTTGCATGCCTACCCTAGGTGCCTCAAGGAAGGTTTTCACCTAGGGATCTTTATTATTTTTTTCTCTTTTTCTTTTGTTCTCCTGGTCTACCTCAGAGAGGTTTTCAACCCAAGAGTTGGCCTCAGATGCTTCATAGAGCTTTTCATCTAGGCCTCTTATTTCTTTATTTATTTTTAATTTCTTAAGAGTGTGTGGATTAGAAGCTATGAAACTCCCAATCACATTCAATTCTTTGTTGACTGAACTGATAAATTCCTCCTTGGACAAAGGTCTTCTATATAAATTCAACCTGTAACCATTTACAAGCAAGGGAATGCCTTCCTCATCAATGGTTCTGATCTGGACAGATCCATTTTCGTGACACTTTTCCACTAGGTATGGGCCCAACCATCTTGTCATTAGCTTCCCTTTAAAATATTTGAACCTAGAATCATATAATAAGGCTCAATCCCCTTCTTGAAAAGTAATTTCGCTGATATGATTGTCATGGAAGACATTCCTTTGCAACTGTATGACTTCAGTGTGCAAGAGAGCTTGCATTCGGAACTCATCTAAGCCATTCAGTTGGAGTAGCCTTTTTTGTTGTGCTGTGGTAACATCTAAGTCCAACTGAGCTACCATTCTCAAAGTGTTATATTCAAACTCAATATAAAGCGAAGCTTTCTTCCCATAAACCAAATCATATGGAGTGAATCCAATGTTGGTTTTCCAAGTGGTATTGTAGGACCAAGTTCCCTCTACTAGTCTCTCAGCCCAATCTTTCCTGTTGCTGCTAACAACCTTAGTGAGGATGCTCTCTAATGCTCTGGTTGTGACCTCTACTTGCCCATTTTCTTGAGGATGATAGGTAGTGGATGTCTTGTTCTTGATATGGTGCTGCCTCATGAGATCCTCAATCAAATTGGATGTGAATTGTGCTCCTTGATCAATGACTACCTCCCATAGATACCCAAAATTGTAGAAGATGTTCTCTCTTAAACATTCTGCCACTTTCTACTCATTTTTTGCTTTGACTGACTTTGTCTCAACCCACTTTGTTAAGTATTCAGTGCACAACATGCAATACTTTTTCTTCCTTGACGGTGGATTAATTCGCCCAATTAAATCCATGCCCCGCTTATTAAATGGATCTATGGCCATTTGAAGTTGTAGGGGCATTTCATCCCTGGGTGTGGGTTTTCCTTTCTTTGGAATTGATCACATATAGTGGTATATCTCCTTGCATCTTGACGTAAGGTGGGCCAATAGTAACCAACCTGTAAAACTTTAAAGGTTGCCCTTTTTGCAGTGAAATGACCTCCACAAGGACCATCATGACACTCTGAGAGGATGTCAAAGACCTCCTCCTCTCTTACACATCTCCTCAATATTTGATTTGGTCCCAATCTAAAAATATTGCCCCCAATCAGAGTGAAAGGAGAGTGTTTCCTTACAATCTTTGTTTTCTTGCAGGATGATAGATTAGGAGGCAACCTCCAAACAACCAATTTGTTTTCTCAGAAAACTAGGGGGAAAGAACCGAGATAGAAAACATGAGCTCATTTGGTAGTTGATCATCCACCATCTCTTCATTATCTGTAGGCAAGGTTAACTTGGACAAAAAATATGCAACCACATTTTATTTTCTTGGTTTGTCAATGATAGTCAAATCAAATTGTTCTAGAAATAACAACCACCTAATTATCCTTGCATTAACATCAAGCTTGTTCATCAAATATTTAATGGTTGCATGTTCAGTATGAACAAAAGTTTGGTACCCAGTGTGCCTAAATTTGTTTAAAGAATGTACTACAGCTAAGATCTATTTTTCAGTGACAGTGTAATTCAACTCAGCTTTAGACAAATTCTTACTAATGAAGTAAATGGCATAAGGAAACTTATCCTCTACTTGTCCCAAGGCTCCCCCCACAAATTTATCTGATGCATCAGTATGGATATGGAAAGTCAATCCCCAGTTGGGACCTCTTAGGATGGTTTCAGTATTAAACTTTTCTTTCAACACTTCAAGGGCCTCTTAAAAACTTCTCGTCCAACAGAAATCTGCATCTTTGGCTAGTAAACCAAACAAAGGTGAAACCACTTTACTAAAGTCTTGGATGAATCTCCTATAATACCATGCTAGTCTCAAGAAGCTCCTTACATCCCTTTTATTCTGATGGGTAGGGACCCTTTTGATGATGGCAATTTTGTTTGGGTCTACCTGTATCCCTTCCTTGGAGATGGAATGGCCAAGGACAATGCCCTCATTCATCAAGAATTCACATTTATTAGGGCTTATACAGATATTAATTTCAATGCATTTTTTCAAAACCTTGCACATATTGGAGAGAGCTTCATGGAAGTCACATCCATAAGGAGTGAAATCATCCATGAATATTTCCACAAAATCATGAACCAATTCAGCAAAAATACTCAAAATTTCCCTTTGGAAAGTAGCAGGGGCATTCCACAAACCAAATGGATGAAATATATAAGCAAAGGTACCCCAAGGACATGTGAATGTGGTCTTGTCTTGGCTTTTGCGGCTAATCTAGATTTGATTGTATCCACTAAATCCATCGAGGAAGGATTATAATTTCTTCCCTGCAAGGCCATCTAAAACTTGGTCAATGAAAGGAAAGGGAAATTGGTCCTTTGAATCCTTCTTGAGATCCTAGTAATCCACACAGATGCTCCACTTCCCATTATTATTAGGAACTAACACAAGAGGTGATAGCCAGTCACTATCTGAAATAGTGTATATGAACCCTGCATCGAGTAGTTTTTGCAATTATTCCTTCACAATGTCCTTAAGGGTGGGGTTCATCCTCCTCTAGGGTTGGCGCACAAGATTTCATCTCTCCTTGATGTAAATATGGTGAGCATAGACCTAAGGATGCACACCTTTCATTTCTTTATAGTCCCAAGCAAAAGCATCCAGGTGTTGCCTCAGCACTTTGCACACATGTTCTTCTTGTTTGAACGAGAGAGAAGGGTTGATATTTATGGTTATGGATGGGCCAAAATCTAAAATATTGACATGGTCTAGACTTGTGTCAATAGGGAATAATTCATCCCAAGCATTACTCTCAGACCCTTTCCTCAACTCATCAATGGGTATGGGAGTGGGATGTTGATTCTGAAGGATATGGTCAATGAGATCATCTTCATCAGCTTTCCCCCCTCTTGTAATGATGTCCAGAGTGCATATTGGGTGGGGGGTGGTGTGATACAGTTCATCTTCTTCCTCCTCTTCTAGCCACAAGGGTAAGTCATGCTCAATAGAAGGCTGAGCAGGAGGATACAATACCAATTGTTTAGACAAATGTCCATTCTTAATGGTCATGTTACCAACCCTACAACTAATGTAAGCATCAGAAGTGGCTAACCATGGCCTTCCCAAGATGCGTGGATAACCATTAAAATTGGTTTTGGTATGGAGAACTAGGAAACCAGTAGGATACTCCCAAGAGTCAATGGATACCATGACATCTTCAACAACTCCCTCAGGAGCTATTGTGGATCTATCTGCAAGCTGCAACACTGTGGTGGTATTTCTTAAAGTCCCTTGAAGGTTAAGATTTAGCATGATTTCTTTAGTCATCACATTGATTGCAGCCCCAAGATCAATCAAGTTGTTAGGGACTATAATTCCATCACTGTGCACATCTACTACAGGGCTTCCAGTGTCTAGATATTTCAGGAAGATCACCCTCCCAAGCAACAAATCAGATAATTGCCCAACAAAATTTATGGTGGGGGTGTCTCTTTTTCTTCTCCCAGGATGTTTGAAACATCTCTCCTTAATGA
Organism: Pinus tabuliformis; assembly: GCA_031772625.1. Lineage (NCBI taxonomy): Eukaryota > Viridiplantae > Streptophyta > Pinopsida > Pinales > Pinaceae > Pinus > Pinus tabuliformis. Next base: position 1,445,585,580 of record CM062818.1, on the reverse strand, counting down.
GCTTATTGTAAATGGGAACATCTTTAATAGCTTTCGAGAAGGGGTATTTTAACACATAAATTCTTCGATTCTCCCAAAAGTTTAACCTCTTTTGGGGTGTGTTGGCTAGGGTCGATCAACCTCTCAGAAAGAGGAGGTGAATTGACTTGAGGAACACTCTCTTCCTTCTCTCCTTCAAGCTATTTAGGTGGAGAAGGTGGGTGGTTATCCATAAGCGCTCTCCCATACCGAAGGTTGATCTCCTAGATTTCCATAGCATAAGCAGGGTAAGATGTCTCTTGGCTGTAGACCTGTTGTGCTTGCTTGTTGTTCGGGTTCAAATTTTCTTGAGAAGGAATTTATGGTTACTTAGGTGGAGTAGGATGAGTGAGCTATGGTTGAGATTGGGGTGGAGGAAGTAAAGTAATAGGCTGGTTAACTTGAAGCCTCAACCCTTGTGATGGGTTCCGCCATAGAGAAGATTTGGGTGGATATGGTTGAAAAGGATGGTTGACAGGTTGAGGAGGGTATGGAGGAGCATAAGGCCAAGAAGGGGGTGTGGCCTAATATGGGTGAGTGGAAGAGTACCAAAGTTGTAAGGGTGTATTCTGATTTGGATTATAATAAGAGTAGTGTGCACCTTGCATGCCTTGTTGATATGGCCTAGGTCCTTTAGGTTTTCTTTGATTGATGAAACAAAGTTGTTCTGATCCCCCTTATGCCCCTAGATATACAAATTTTAGTCCTGGAAAAGAGGGGTACTTTTATGTTTTATGATTTTATTCACAGACTAGGCATACCTCTATGATATTTAAGGGGCACTCATTCCTAGGATGTCTTTTAGTGCATCTTGACCAAAAAATAGCTAGTGCCCTTTCTGGTTCCTCCTGCTTTGTTTTGATTTTCATGGTATCCATTTGTAGTGAAAAGGCATGCAACATTTCACTCTTGAAATCCTCCGAAATGTTTCCTATGTCATTCTTAATGGATGTGGTGGAGGGAGAGGAACTCACCAAGCCTTTGTGAGCCCTACCTTCTTTCTAACAACCCTAGAGTGATTCTTGAACACAATTTTAATGTCATCGTAGGATAACTGATAGATATCTCCCTCGGACAACATGTTGAGGGTCTCCAACATGTCTTCCCTGATCCCTCAGAGAAGAACTAGTTTGAGTGATTCAAGATTAAGGGTGCAGCTAGCCCTCATATAACTTAGTTGAAATCTCTCCTCATAGTCTTCCAGGGATTCATCAAGTACAAGAATCATCTTAAAGATTTCTTCCTTGGTTTCTTTGGACTTGCAGTAGTCCTTGTACTTGTTATTGAAGGCTTGTTGCATTTGGAACCAAGTAGTGATGCTACCACTAGGAAGACCCATAAACCAGTGCAAGGATGCATCCTTAAGGGTAGAGGGGAATGACTTCAACTTCTTGTCAGGCGGAAAGAGTCGATTGTGCGGACGCAACCAACCTCCCTAGGAGCCTAAGACTCTCTAGTGACAAACAAGACAAACAAGAGCAATCCTTCTCTAAACATGCATTTACTATATAAGAAATCAAGTGTTTAAATCCTACATGTAGTCCAACGCTGTTGTAGCAGTCTAGCTCCGCTGATCTGGATGAGCTCCTCCTTCACTTTGAAACCTGCATCCACTAACAATCAAACGATTAAATAGCACTTGATAATATCATAGAATAAAACATATTTAACACATAGACCAAGGAGTACATGAAACAACTCATAAATAACAAGTTATTGAGAAGAATGGACTCATTTGCATTAATAGGAAACAAAAGGAACAATTACAACCTGAGCCTTGGTGTTGTGCAAGTCCCTCCCAGGGTCCATCAAGAGTTCTCCTTTACTTTGACAAAGCTCACCCACTTCCAAATAGAACAAGCAAAGATGGCAATCTCTCCTCACAAGCTTCTAAATGGGAGTCCTAATTCCTGCAGCATCTACCCTTAGAAATGTTTAGCTTCCAACCTCCTCTCCTTCTGGCCCAATGCCTGTATTTATAGTGATCTAAAGGAAGTTATTTAGGTCCACCATCAATGGGATAATCCCCTCTTTGGATGGGATAGCTCCCTCATTGATGGGATAAGTTCCTCTTTGATAGGGGTACATGAACCATCTGGAGGCGCTCAATACACGTCGAACAACCTTCTAGAATGCTCTAGAAATGACCACAAGTAAATTTTTGAAGATGAAACTTGCACATTTTGACCTTTACAGGGGGACGCACTTGCCCCTTTACATACAGAGCGTACAAGGACGCAGCTTTTGTGAGCATTGGGTGCGTACCCGCAGGTAAGGTTGAGAGAGCCTGCGTACCCAGAGATAAATACATTTATAAAGACTTTCTCTCTTTTTGGAGTCTGACATGGAGAGCAGAGACATAAGACTTGCCTAAGAGGATAGCATGACTGTTGATAGAGCCATACTAACTGTAAACAGCCATGGTGACATTTTTTAATGTAACAGATTGCCCCCTAAAGTGCGAAGCCTGGAATAGATTAGGGTTTTGTATTATCTAGGAAGGGTGAAGTGCTTTATCATTTCAAGGATTATCTCGTGGAGAGCCTGGTCAGAACCTGCAATTTTCAACACAAAATACATGTATAAGATTATATCATCACTGAGGTAGGCATTCCCATACTCAGATCAAAACTTTAACTAACAGACTAACTACTCTGATACAGGAATGATCTTGTAGTACATCACAATCATAGACTTTTGTAGACACAGTATGGGTACAGCCATCTGTTTATGATTAGTCTACTTAGACAATGAATACAAAACTCCTTGCAACCTGGATGGTGGAAACTAGATCCAGGGTCTTCATTTCTGCTTCTCGAATTGGTACGATTCTAGCCATGCGAATAAATGAGTTGATGTCGAACATGGTAGAAACCACTTGATTACCAGTCGATGATGTAAACTGTTAACAAGTGTGAGAGAGACCACCAGTAATGTCAATGGTTCTCAAAGTACCCAGTACAATCCATGAGATGTGAATAGATGAGTTGATGTCGAACATTTCACGGAGTCCTCTGATCGAAAGTCAATAATGTAAACTGACGTCAAAGGCGAGAAACCTGCCATTGATGCATGCAGACTTCAAGGTACTGACGATTTCTAAGTCATCTCTCTAGATAATGTGTTGATGTCGATAGAAAGCGACCCGTTGCAGGCAAGCCCACAACACGAAATCATTGTTCAAGTTGAAGAAATGTTGCTGTAAGGACTGACTCAGGGATGGTCAAACGGATGACAAGTATTTTGCAGATGAAAGTTTTGCTTGCAGACCTCTTGAACACATAACGACACGACATATGGTTTGGTGATAAACGACTCAAAGTTAATCCCCAGAACCCGGCTGAAGACTTTCAAAGTGGTTTGATCAACTGTGAGGTAAAAGATTTCCCAACCCAGGTGAATAAAGAGTGTCGTGTTCAAGAGTGGTAATAAAGTTTCTTCTGAGACAAAAGATAACAAATAGGCTCATTCTTCTCTCTTTTCCCCCACCATTTCTGGCAAGTACCTCTTTATTTTTAACAAGCTTGAGGAGGATAACATATGCTTGATTATAAGCTCATCCTTCAGATGAGTCCAACCTAGTTTTGATTCGAACCCTAGGAAGGAGTGGTTCGTTCCTGTTTGTAATTGAACAAGTCCTTTACTGTGAAATGTTTAACGAGCCCAGTATAGGAGAAACTCGGCGTTTTTCAATTTTAGAGAGTCTGAAAAACTTAAGAAGACTCCAAGTTGAACTTTTTCGTAGATTTGTGTCCCTCAAACCCTGAAAAAGTATAAAATAATACCTGGGGGAACTGCTTGATCTTGCGACCAAGGAGTACTTTCATAATTAGTGCCACTGACTTGAAAAGTAAAAAGCGATCAAGAACACGTCGTTTTATTTCCAGTATTGAGTTTGAAACGACAAAAACCCGACAATCTTTTCCTGATTTTACGGTCAGAAAAGAGCTATAAGGGGACCGTCTTTTAATTCCGTTTTAACGAGTGTAAAAGAAACGCTCGGCAATCTTTTCATATTTTAGGAGTCAGAAAAGGGCTTAAAAGATGACTCTGATATTTTGGTTCGTGAAAAATGACAATTTTCTCTCTAAATCCCTTTGTCCTGCACAAAAACGACACATTACTCATACCTGTTTAAGATAGGCAAAAATGCATTGAAAAATATCCTTCCATGGTGAAAAATGAACAAACCTAGCATTCATTCATCCAAAGAACCTATAAAAAGACTTTTTACCATGTCATTTTTACCATTTTACTGTTGAGGTTGAAAAAAGGGCTTTTGGCAAGAAACTTCCCGTGGTCGCTGCGGAGAATCCGACCATCAGAATCGAACGCCGTCTCTTCCAGGTATTTCACAACATCCTCCTCTTCAATTTCATCTGATTAAAATCTTGTTTTAGGTTTTAGTTTTGATTTTGGGGGGTTTTGGGTTTTAAAATCCACTCTGCGGGGTACGCAGGTGCCCTAAGGGTGACCTGCGTCCCCCGACTTTTTCCCACACAGGAAAAAGGTCAGGGTACGCAGCCCACCTTCAGGCCAGCTGCGTCCCGACGCTCTGTGTCCTAAACGCGGGGTGCGTCCCCCGCGAAAGGCGGAATTTGAAACCCCAAACTCCACAAACAACCATTTGAATTTTCCCAAATCAATTCTAATCTTCATTTCTTGGTGTGTAGGGCACTCACCATGTTGGATTGGAGAGAAAGAGAGCACGAGGACGTTGATTTAGCCGCAATTAATCATCAACCTTCCATTGATGCCCTAAAAGCATGCAGACTATATAAATACTGGGCCATACCTGGCATGAGGGCTCAGGTGAGATTCTTGGAGTGGCTGGTTGAGAGATGGAACATTCATGAGCAATGCTTTTACATCGGAGGGCACCAGCTCGAGATAGAGCCCTCTGACATATACTTTCTCACTGGCTTGCCAAATAGGGGTGAGCAACTCAATCTAGCCGGGACTAGGCTGGGTGGCCAATCCCTTGCTAGTCTCCGGGCAGATTGGTGCATACCCAATCAACATCATGCGAAAGGCGTAGAAATCAAACACATCTCTCTGCGTGAACTCAAGGTTATAGCTTTCACGGTTACCAGAATTTGCGGCGCAGCCGCTTTACATATTGCCACCGGGTCCCAAATGCGGATGGCGATTGACTGTTTCCAAGGCACCATTTTCAACTGGTGTGATGCTGTGTCGGCCAATATGAAGGGCCAACTGACTAGGGCAAAGAACAGACAACTGAAGACCTTTGGATATGGGCCTCTAGTTGTGAGCTTTGCCTTAGAGAGAGTTCCGATGCTGATCCCTCAGCAACTCACTGTTGATATCTTGGGTCCTCAGGAGCCAAAGCTGATACGATGGGTTACGGTGATGGCCCGGCATCTTGACGAGGGCACGGCAGTTGTTCGATTCCCTGATAGTTATTTTCACTGGTTAGAGGACCAGGTTTTTTCGATCCAGGAGTTTCCGTATGCCGGAGTAGATTTTCGAGGTGATCCGGACATGGTTCTTCCATAGGGAGAACAATGGGACGACAGAGGTACTTTATTTTTCACAAGTTTTCAAATTATATATATATTTTTTGTTTTTTTTATATATATATCGTCTTAAAACTGACAGTAAAAATTTTCAAAATGCAGATGTTGGTCCACAGCGCCCAGCCAACCTCCGGCCTTTTGAGAGGAGACATCCAGTTGCACCGGTACCGGCTCCACAGGACGCGGCTGCAGAGTCACTAGCTGAGTTGGAGCAGGATCTAGAGTGCCTGACGGTGGATATACCTGAGACTACCATAGATGATATTCCTATCAGACTTCAGCGCTATGTAGTCGCAGTCCCTGGGCAGTTTAGGAGGTTCTTGTGTAAGGTAGCCCGTGCAGTGGTGTCGTATAGGGAGCACCACCAGTGATTGGATGGTCGTTTTGTAGACACATGTGACATTTTTGACTTTTTGTACTTATCATTTTGCCGATCATAAGGTGTTTTTCAACCTATGATTGAAGACGATGTATATTTTTTGACACACTCCTATCTATATATATATCATTATTACCGGCTTATCTTGTTTAACATATGTGATGAAATGTTTTTTAAATTTACTTGCATGATTATCGTAAATGTCTGTCCAACATCCGAGAAGCAATTGCATCTGCTAATGTATTTAAAGACCTTGGAATATGCTGATATTCAATGTAATCAAATTCACGTTCCAAGAGACGCACTCTCAAAAACAACCTTAATAACACAGGATTTCTAATGGCATATACTCTATTAAGCTGTAATACAACAAGTTCAGAATCTAACCTCACTATCAAACATCGAATTCCAAATGAAATAGATTCGGATAATAATTCAACCACTGCACTGTATTCTGCAACGTTGTTCGTTGTTTGACCGAGGCTTACCCCATGCATAGAAACTAACTCGTCAGAGGGCGAATAGATAACCCAAGCTGCGGAAGAGATATTCCGTGTACTACGACAAGCACCATCAGCAAATCCAATGTATGTTTGGAGAGGCGTCGTCATCTGCAATATCAAGAGTAAAACCAAGATAAGCCAGAATAACGACAAAAAACACATTCTCTAAGCTAAGCACACTAACTAAACTAACAAACATACTAGCTAGAAAGAAAACCTAACCTAACTAAAAATTCTCCATACCCACCATTTAAGCATAATACCTCTTTAGGTAAAGTCCATTTCTGGGTTTACCCAAAGAGTCCCCATCAAAATCTACCAGCTCATAAGCCCCTTTTGCTAGCTTTCGCTTTACAATGTAGGGTCCATGCTACATAGGAACGAATTTTCCAGCACCTAGCTTATCGTTAGCTTGATCATATAATAGCACTAGGTCTCCCTCTGAAAAACTTCGAGGGGTCACATTTCTATCATACTGAGCTTTCATTCGCTTCGCGTGAGTCTCGATTGCCAATGCAGCGTCATGTCGAGTCTCATCTAATTTAGCTAAGTATAATAAACGTTTCTCCTCTTCGGAAGTAGCTGGAAGTAATTCGACAGCCATTTGAAGTGATGGGATTTCGCATTCAATGGGTAACACAGCTTCCAAGCCATAAACTAGCTGGAAAGGAGTGAACCCTGTTGAGGTTTTCACTGAGGTTCGGTATGCCCATAGCGCTGAAAATAACATGTTATGCCAATTCGACCGATGAATACCAATGGTTCGTCGGATCATGATAACCAGAACTTTGTTGATAGACTCAACCAAACCGTTGGCTTGCGGATAGTAAGGAGTAGAGCTATCGTGGCGCAAACCAAGCTGGCTTGTAAGCTCAGTCATCATGATGTTTCGAAAATGGCTCCCATGGTCAGTGATGATTGCTTGTGGGACACCAAACCTAGTTATAATATGATTGAATACGAAAATTGCAGTTGTCTTGCCGCTTGCGTCGAATGTAGGCATCGCCTCGGCCCATTTAGTAAAATAATCAACCGCGAGGATGATATACGCATGCCCCCCCGGCCGAGTGAGGGTTACAAGTAATAAAATCGATACCCCATTTGGCGAATGGACCAACGGCAATTATAGGGTGGAGAGGAGCAGGTGGTGCGCGCATCTTGCGATCAAACACTTGACAGTTGTGGCACTTTCGGACTGCAATGATACAATCTTTAAACATGGACGGCCAGAAATAGCCAGCGTGCAACACCTTCTGAGCTGTGGCATACCCAGACATATGACCGCCACATGCTCCAGAGTGGCAATCATTCAAAACCCTCTCAGCCTCTTCGTGAGTTAAACAACGTCGAAAAACTAAGTCTGCCCCCCGACGATAAAGTGTATCTCCAATAATCTTGTATTGCTGGGATTGAAACCGAATTTTTCGACGTTCCGAATTTGAAGCTTCAGGCCGAAAGGTTTGGGTCTGGAGATAGATGATTACGTCCCCGTACCACGGATCTAAAGTACTGATAAGAAACAAAGATTCGTCCACAATGGACTCCTCTGCCACAGTTTCTGTGTCAGCACGCGGGAAATCACACATCAATTCCGCAAAAACTAAGGATTTCTTAGACTTGGACTTCTCAAACTCCAAGTCGAACTCTTGCTGGATAACGATCCATTTAGAGTACTTGCCCCCTAGCAGTTGTTTTGTCAAAATATAAATCATAGGGTTGCAATCCGAAATGACGGTAGTTTTACGGAGAAGAATGTAGTGACGAAAACGCTGGACAGTTTGAACGGCTGCCAGGGCCAATTTCTCCACATGGGATTATTTTAGCTCAGTGGGGTTTAATGTCCTACTAAGATAATATATCACATGTTCCGCTCCGAATTCATCTTCTTGAACTAACACCATTCCAATAGTGGAATGCGAAGCTGCGAGGTATAAGAAGTAGTCCTGGTTGTAGTTGGGAGGATGCAACAACGGTGCATGGGTCAACGCGTGTTTAAGTGCATCAAAAGATTGTTGGGCAATCTCATCCCAAAAGAATTGAGCGTTCTGTTTCAACAACCGTGTAAAACCTTTAGTGACCTCGGCGTAGTTTGGAATGAATCGACGTAAAAAGTTCGCTTTCCCTTGCAAACTTTGGAGTTGGCGCAAACTCGAAGGAGGAGGCAATTTGATGATAGCTTCAACCTTCGAGGGATCGACGCGAATGCCGGCTTTTGAAACAACAAATCCCAGCAATCGACCCGTCTCTATACAGAAAACACACTTGTGGGGATTCAACCGAATTCGATAATGCCTACACCTCATAAAGATTGCTCGTAAGTGGACAAGGTGATCAGCTCGATGTAAAGAATGAGCAGGCAAATCATCGAGGTACGGTTGGACAATGTGCTTGATGTCATGAAATGCATAAGACATCGCCCGTTGAAAAGTGGCTCCGGCATTCTAAAGCCCAAAAGGTAATTTGCAATAAGAAAATGTCCCCCATGGACAAATGAATGCCGTTTTTGGTTGGTCGGCAGGTAGAATATTGATTTGATTATAGCCCGAAAAACCATCCATGAAGGAAAACATTTCACTTCTGGTACAATCATCAATAATTTGATCGATATAAGGCGTAGGATAGTTGTCTTTTGGACAAGCTCGATTTATATCCCTATAGTCGATACAGATTCTTATTGTTCCTTGTTTCTTGTTGACCGGAACAATATTCGATACCCAATCCGTTAACGGTATTGGATAAATGAAACCTGCTTTCAACAGCTTCTCGACTTCTGCTTTAATCGCAGCCGCTTTTCGAGGGTGAATCTGACGCAACCGTTGCCGGACGGGTTTAGCATCCGGGTAGGTCTTTATTTCATGAACAACAATGGCAGGGTCGATTCCCGGCATTTCCTCGTAAGACCAGGCAAACACATCGCAGAATTCTTGGAATAGGGCCTTGTAAGTTCAGATTTCATCTTCTATACATGAGGCACCTATATGAATGTTCTCCTCAATTCCGGGCTTCACTGAAATATAAATGGGAATAGTACGAGAAATATTCCCTAAATTCAACTCTGAATCAGAATGTTTCGTTGGATTCTGAGCGTCTTTGACATATTCAGCGGTAAAGATAGATGAAAAATCATTTTCAAAAGCATCATCCTTAGGTAAAAACGAAGATCTGTGATGGAGATCTTCCCATGGTAGATCGTCTACACTTAGGATTTCGCGAAGTTGTTCGTCAGATGACACGACTTCGGGAAACGCTATCCGTTCTAAGGTTGAGGTGAAAAGTGATTCTTCACTGACCACATTCATTTGGTTGAGCTCGGTTGAACGCGAGTTGGTAAAATACATGACAGCTTCATAAGCAATTTCATATGGACTCAAAGGCATAGCATCACCGAATGAGTCTATCTCAGATTCAAATGGGACGATCCAAGGATCATCATAAATAATGTTTTCTGATGTGATCATATGAATTGATGCAAATGAAGGGTCTGCGTTGATTGGAGGGAAAGGAAAAGTTCCCAGTAAACCGGAATCTTTAACTAAACCTACGCCAACGTCCCTATAAGGGATTGTCGTCTTACCGACATGCTGGATACTCTCTGAAGAGGCTGGGTCGGATGAAAAGTATGTCAGCTGATCAATGGTCACGATCTTACCGTTATATGGAAACTTTATTACTCTGAAGACCGATGAAACGACTGCTGTCATAGCATATGACCAACTTCGACCCAAAATAAGGTTGTAGTCTAGAGGGGCATCAACCACCTCCACATCCAGACTAACGGTTTTGCCTTCTACCCCTATAGGTAATTCCTGTAGAATACCAAACGGACGGAACCCACGGCCATCAAAGGCCTTAAGGATGGTCGGGGATTGGTTCAATGAAGGAGAACCAAGCGATCTCCAACATTGAATCGACATAATACACGTAGAAGCTCCCTCATCAATCACAGTCCGATGAATAGGCCTGTTTTTGACTATCACTGGAATTTGGAAAGCCATTTGATGGGGTAGACGCGGTGTACTATTTTCTAGATCGAAGATTATCAGGTTCGGGTCCTGAACATCAACAGCTCTGATAGCCGACAAAAGTAATTTTCGTTGTGCTGGGCATGATTGCAGCACTTCTAAAGCCGACATTGCTGAGGGTGAAACAGCTAAGTCCTCAACAATGTTGTAATTCTGTGCCACTCTCGCATGTGGATTGAAAGCAGACCTTCGAAGTACACCCTTGGCGGGCGGTTTGATTACTAAGTCTGGGTTAGGTTTTTCGATCTGTAGTGGATCAGAACCAGGAGCTGAGGTTGATGGGATAGAATGAGAAGATTCTGCTTCCTTACCATCAACAGGATTCTTACTACCATAATCTTGCGATCGAGTCGCAATCCTCACATGAGACATCATCAAAATGGGTTCTTCACTGGCAGTCGAGGAAGAACCTATCATCTTACTCTCCTGCTTTGGAAATGGATCTTTTAACACAGCAGGAGTGGGAGAACCTTTGACTATTTTCACAACCTCGGCCCGATGAGGGAAATCTCTCGTAAAATGATCCTCTTCACAAATAAGACAAGGATATCGAGGTTTGCGATTTTCGTCATTGGTTTCCGACTTTTCTGTTTTCTCCTTCGGAGCCTTGTCTGCTTTAGCCTTCTTCTTTCCTTTCTTCTTTCCACCGTTTTTTGATTTGGCCGTAGATGACTCTACAGCGTGAATATCGACGGAAAGTTCAGGAGAAGACTCTCCTGTCGGGGAATCGGGCAAAGTGATTATAGGAGTAGTTGAAGCCTTGGAAGACTTCTTCTTACTCTTTGTGTTCACGATGCCAATCATACCATCAGTGGCATGAGATCCCGAAGGAGCAGCAGCGATTTGATTCGATTTTGGAAGATCTGGAATCTTCTCGTGTAACGTACCCGACTGAGTATAAACTAAGTCAAGGTATTGCGCCTGAGCAATGACTTGCTCCTCAGTAACTACTCCGACCTTAGCTACATCTTCAGTAATCTTCGGTAATAATGATTTAACAAACCATTCAACTAAGATTTGGTCCGGGATAAAAACTTTCACTAGCCTTCTTCGACGTCTCCACTCATGAATGTGATCAGAAATAGACGTGGACGTCGATTGTTTTAGTGAAGTTAATAACTCCGTGCCGTTATCGTATCTGACCGGCAACTGAAGTGAGTTAAGAACGAGGTAGCTAACTGGCTGAAATTGTAAAAAGAGGCCCGTGGTAACTCAATGTACCATTTGGCCGCGAGACCAATGAGTGTACGCTGGAAAAGACGTAAGCGGATCGAATCATCCGAGATAGAATTTGAAGCACACCAGAGGTGGTAAGTCATCACATGATTGGACGAATCCTCTCCAGACTTACCTTCGAACTTGGGTATATCACTGGGAAACTTATTTGGCATTGGCGGCCAGAACGGAAGATATTGAATTGGATCGTTCGTTAGGCGCGTCAAGTCTGGTAAATCCAAAGTTGCGATAAACGGTAACTGCCGGTTGGGATCTCTAAAACTCTGGGTCACAAGACCAGTCCCAGGAGGAGGATATCCAGGATAACTAGGAACAGGAGTCGCATTAGGGATATTATATCCTCCTGGAAAACCAGGATTAACCGGACCGTACTGGGGTTGTTGAGGTTGTTGATAAGTGTACCCAGGATACGGTTGATACTGGTAAACCGGCTGTTGGACAGCTTGCCCATGTTGGTACTGTCCCTGGTATGGTTGTTGAACAAATTGAGGTTGAGTAGTGACAACCTTACTTATACCAGGCTGACTTGTAGGCATCTGGACCGTGGTTTGAATCGTAGATCCAGACAACGGTAAAGATGTCTGAGGAGTGGTTACAGACAGTAGAAACCGGAGCCGTCGATACTCCAGAAGTAAGTGTGGTAGATGTAGCGGTAGTTGCAGCAACTGTTTGAGATGGAGTACTAGGTGCAATTGGCGGCTGAGTAACTACCGAAGTTACAGAAGTTTGAACATTTGACTGGACAGGTTGCGGTTGCTGGGGTGGACCAGAAACTACGGGTTGTCCAGCTTGAGGTACCAACTGTATACTTGGCTGCAACACCTGTTGACCCTGTGATGGATCCCACACTAACGTTCCGGGGTATTGACCCATAACAGGTTGAAGATACTGAGATCCATAACCAGATTGAGGATAGGATTGATAACTGCAAGGTGCAGTTCCCATACCTTGAACATATGACTGACCTTGAGGTGGCTGATAACCTTGACCCGAGTATTGACCTCGAGGTTGATAACCTTGAGGGAAATACGGATACTGGGGTTGACCTTGACCTTGAGGTTGATAACCTTGAGGTTGATACCCTTGAGGTTGCCATCCTTGGGGTAAATATTGATACTGAGGTTGACCCTGGGGTACATATTGAGGCTGGGGTTGACCTTGAGGCATGTATTACACCATAGGTACATACTGACCTTGAGGTTGCCCCCCAGACACGAATGGTGTACCTTGAGGTTGCCCCCCAGGCGTTAACTGAGGCTGCCCCCCAGGCGGTAATTGGCCACCTTGAGGTTGGGAAACGGGAACTGAACCTGACATCATGTAAATGTCTCCTACACCCAATGGTACATTACCACTGTTTCCAGCTAATAACCCATGATCAACGGGTTGAGGAGATGCCCCCGCAAAGGTACCAGAAAGTGATTAATACCTGGTGGGAACAGAAGGACCGCCGTGTAAGAAAGATTCAGGAGTTTGAGTAAACACGGACGACTGACCAGACATATTTACAGGAGTATAAATACCTCCAGGTGGAAAGGGAGTACGAGGTGTAGAAAAACCTACCCTTGAGTTGTCTAAATAATTGGTTAACGAAAGGTACCAAGTAGTACTTCTAGGAGGACTGTAAAAGATAGATTCACGCTCCCTGAGATCAATAGTAAGTTGATCTTCAAGGTTAGAGATGCCTATTTCTTCCTCTAGAGCAAGTTCTTCGATAGCAATCAGACCAGTAGGAAGATTTTCGGTGATAACTCGTTCTACTCTTGGTGAATCTGGAACACTAGAAGTCGGAGTAACAGGTTCAGATATTTTAGGTTCTTCGCCTGTATCACTAGCAGACGAAAAACTACCAACAAGCTCAGAAACTGTAACAGCTTCGGGATTATAACCTATCTCTAGGCCTTGGTAATTTGAATGGACTACCAAGGAAGATTCTCCTTCTTCAGGTGAACCTACTCTACTGCCACTAGGAGGAGTTACAAGGACCTTCAAACCCTCTAGATTACTGGGGTCGTCTCGAGGAGGTCCACCCCTAAGTCTACGGGATCTTCTCAACAATTCGGCCACAGAAACAACTTCAGGAGACTGGCCCCGAAGTCTACGGGACTGTCTCGGTAATTCCGCCACAGCTAAAAACTTTTAACTACTACACACGAAAACAAAGTAAAATCTCAAATCAAACCACCTAAAGTCTCTAAAGAACCAAACAAATTTGAATCACATGCCTAAAGAATCTAGGGCGTCAAACCAAGCACAAACAGTAGCCTTCCAGACCGAAAACGCTAGTTGGTGATGAGACCCAACATCGCCGGATTCAGTACAGAAGTGGCGGGTGGAACAGTTACCCCGGCAACCTGCTTAATGAATAGACCGGCATAAGTTCCTCCACTTTAACCGTCTCGAGTGAAGTGAACCCCCAGGAAAATCCAAGTGAGTCTAGCCGATGTCTACTCCAGGTACAGTGGGATCTTCCCTCCACCGTCACCTCGGTAGAATCCTAAAGATAATGGTCACTAAGGTTACCAACCGCAACAAATGCACCTGGGGGAACAGTCTACACTCCGACAGCACGCAAGGGCAGATTATCAAGCTCAATCCCCTTGCCGGTTCCTTGACAATAATCCAAGGTTTACCGACAAGTGACCCCTGGCTCCTCGACAATGGTTAATCCGAGGTTTACCGTTTGTAATACGTGTGTGTCTGGCGTCGTTCCCAATGAGGGGGGATTGATCCCCTCACTGGTTCGGACACGAGCTCGTGCTTCTCCTTTAAGAGGAGCTTTCCCAGAGTACAAATGAGACAATTGGATTTATTCTATCACAAGATAAGCTACTTGTTTGGTTTTGTTGTCTTGGAGAGTTAATTACTCTCCTACTCCAAGACACTAGCCTGATCTAAATTGGTGTTTCAGAGCCCTAGTAAATAAAAGTTACTACGTCGATTTTACTTTAAGCGTTAATTTTATGGTTTTCCTTAAAGACAAAAGGTAGCGGAAGTGAAACCAATGGTGTGTAGACTCGACTCAAACCACTACAAAGATGCACCTAAGATGATTTACGCTACTTTTCTCTTTCAATGAAATTCCTAACTAAGAGAGTTGAGAAATGCAAATTTTATAGAAAACAACTTTCTTAGTAAAGACAATCAAAGAAACAATTCTGTTTATCTTTTCAAGCATACAAACATGACCACTCCTTACGTGCACGAAAAACTCTTTTTCTTTCAAAACTCTTCAAAGCTACTTGAAACAAAACTTTTCAAAGGAGATGTTTTTGTATTTTCTCTTATTTAATAAAGCATATAAATCTATTTTAACGAAAATCAATCTCAAAAGCTATAAAATCTATGAAAACTTGACTCACAAGCAAATCAAAAAGAAATTTACTCTAAGAAAACCTAACGAGGCAAAAGCCTACAAGGATGATTCTAGGTTGTTTTACTTGACCAAAATCAAGTCAAGGACCAGCTAATGCAGAATCAAAAGACCAGTCAAAACAAAACTCAAATCTTTTTGTTCTTTTTGTAAAATGGAATTCAATACTCAATCAACAAGTACTTCGAAATTTGCCAAAGAGACCACTCAAAGGTAAGTTGCTCTCACAGGTAGACTTTATGACAGGTCTGACTTCTAAGAAGGCTGACAAAACCAGAGAGATCTAAGGCTTGACAACTTCTACCGCCAAAGTCACTACAAGACCTACTCAAAAATCAAACCCTAGGGCTTAAACTTCTATGAAATCCACTAAAACAATCAATGCTATCGAAACAATTTCAGGTGAAGATCTTTGACAAGAGACTAATGGATCTGGGTAGTAAAAACTAAGAAAAAGCAAAATCTAAGAGAAAAAAATGCAAAAAATGGAATTTTCTTAAATTTTAGCAGGGGACGCAGGCAACCAGTTAAGACAGGAGCGGGCCCGCTCTGTGCACACAGCAACAGTGCGTACAGGGACGCACTGTGCAATACTCAGAGGGTGCGTCCTACTGAAAAAAACAAGAAAAACTAAATTGAATCTAACCCTAAGCTAACCCACCCAAAAACAAAGTCACAGAGCCAAAAACCAGAAAATAAATGATTTTTCTCAGATCAAAGTTGCATACAAAGGAAAAGACTTTCACATCAATGGAGTCCCCAGCGGAGTCGCCAATTTGTCAGGCGGAAAGAGTCGATTGTGCGGGCACAACCAACCTCCCTAGGAGCCTAAGACTCTCTAGTGACAAACAAGACAAACAAGAGCAATCCTTCTCTAAACATGCATTTACTATATAAGAAATCAAGTGTTTAAATCCTACCTGTAGTCCAACGCTGTTGTAGCAGTCCAGCTCCGCTGATCCGGATGAGCTCCTCCTTCACTTTGAAACCTGCATCCACTAACAATCAAACGATTAAATATCACTTGATAATCTCATAGAATAAAACATATTTAGCACATAGACCAAGGAGTACATGAAACAACTCATAAATAACAAGTTATTGAGAAGAATGGACTCATTTGCATTAATAGGAAACAAAAGGAACAATTACAACCTGAGCCTTGGTGTTGTGCAAGTCCCTCCCAGGGTCCATCAAGAGTTCTCCTTTACTTTGACAAAGCTCACCCACTTCCAAATAGAACAAGCAAAGATGGCAATCTCTCCTCACAAGCTTCTAAATGGGAGTCCTAATTCCTGCAGCATCTACCCTTAGAAATGTTTAGCTTCCAACCTCCTCTCCTTCTGGCCCAATGCCTGTATTTATAGTGATCTAGAGGAAGTTATTCAGGTCCACCATCAATGGGATAATCCCCTCTTTGGATGGGATAGCTCCCTCATTGATGGGATAAGTTCCTCTTTGATAGGGGTACATGAACCATCTGGAGGCGCTCAATACACGTCGAACAACCTTCTAGAATGCTCTAGAAATGACCACAAGTAAATTTTTGAAGATGAAACTTGCACATTTTGACCTTTACAGGGGGACGCACTTGCCCCTTTACATACAGAGCGTACAAGGACGCAGCTTTTGTGAGCATTGGGTGCGTACCCGCAGGTAAGGTTGAGAGAGCCTGCGTACCCAGAGATAAATACATTTATAAAGACTTTCTCTCTTTTTGGAGTCTGACATGGAGAGCAGAGGCATAAGACTTGCCTAAGAGGATAGCATGACTGTTGATAGAGCCATACTAACTGTAAACAGCCATGGTGACATTTTTTAGTGTAACACTTCTACTCATCATAGGAATAGTCATAGGTCCTATAGACAACAACAAATTAAAACATGAAGGTATTAGGATCCTCAGAGGTTAATCCATGGAAGTGTGGAAGGGAAGTAGGGCTTTGTTGATGGTGTTGGAACTGCCAACATGTAAGGGGATCTCCCTAGTAAGAAGTCCCAATTAGGCCTCAGACCGTTTAGCGTAGGAGTCCCAGCAGTGGGTCGTATGGTAATGCCTTGACCGCGATGTCGCACATAGGCAAGTAAGATAACTCTGTCAGTGGCAAGGGTGTGACCGATGCAGTGAGTGAAGGAAGGTGTACGATAAGTTAACACATGGGGGGTGAGATGAGTGCACCCCTTGGCAACCTATAACAGTACTCAACTGGGAGGGAACACACGAGCGAAGATGCATCACAAGTTGGAAAGCAGGTTAGCCGACAATCCAAAGTGATGGTTAAACCAACAACACATCTGCAACAAGATTCATATAATTTCATACAAAGCAGTTCATGCACAACTATGTAAGTTAAACAACATATATCGCTAAAGCAACCAGAATAGTCCAACTACAATAACAACATATGCATGAAAATGTGTTAGCTCTTATTATATAAATAAGTGTAAGTTCCAATCATACAATACATCCATGTAAACCTACCAGCCCCAATAGTGGAACGTTATAGCCACATCCTCCTGCTCCTCCAAAGAGATGAACTAGTTCCTTGCAGTGGAGAAGCCAAGGCGCACTAAAATACTATCCAAGCTATTTCCAAGATAGTCTTATCAAAATCTTGGCTGACCAAAAGCCCTTACAATGAGTTATGATGGACCATTTATAGCAAAGGGTGGGGTGACCCTTGACATTCCCCTTTGTGGCAGTTCAACTACCCTCATGACTCTTCACCTACTCTATGACTGTTACATCCAACTATTGACACTTGACTTACACTCAACATGATTCAACATTACAATGCACATGTAGTCATGTGGGACAACATGGCTTGAGAAAGTCATGCAAGACATCACTGACAATTGGTCTGTTGTGTTATATTCTTTCCACGACTAGCCCACGTAGTTAACAAGGGGGTTAGAGGGGAGGCAGAGCCCCCCTTAGTTGCACTGATTGTGTAGCGGGGAGGGGGTCACAGGGGGTTTGAGGTGTACCTGTAATCCCACTTTATGGGGTTTGGGGCAGCGCCCCGGAAAATTTTGGTTTTGGACCCTATGTTAGGTTGGGCAGACCCACCTATGGTTTTATGCATGATTTTCACACATGTTTTTTGGATGCGATGGTTTTTGGTCCATGGTATTGGATGCTTCGGCATGTATAAATATGTATTATAACATTGAAAGGAACATAATGAAAAATCAAGCTGGTAGTCCCAGTTTTGGGATCCAGGGAAAATCTCTGTGTATATGTGTTATGCTCTCGCATTGTTTATTTTCTATGTTTTAGAATTTGTATGCAGGTAATTTATGTACGGGGTTAAAACCTACATTTGGTATCGAAGCAGTTTTGGCTTCAAGGGGATGCCTTCGTTGCTGAGGGGTTTCGGTCGGGCCTGTGGTAGACCCTGTTCAGTGGGAGATCTGCGAGATCGATTCTAGTGGTGAAAGAAGATGGTGAGCAGTGGAAAGATAGAGATCGAGAAATTTAATGGTCAGAGTTTTGAGTTGTGAAAACTCAAGATGGAGGATTTGTTGGTGGATAAAGATCAGTGGATTTCGGTAGATCCGGGTACTAAACCAACGGGAGTGTTCGATGAAGAATGGAAGAAGTTGGATCGGAAGGCAAAGAGCACAATACGATTGTGTGTCTCAGATTCAGTATTGCTGAATGTATCAGGGGAAGTTACGACGAAGGCTTTGTGGGACAAGTTAGGGACTTTGTACTAATCTAAGTCTCTGGTGAATAAACTGTTCCTGCGGAAAAAGATATATAACCTGAGGATGAAAGATGGAGACTCGGTGACAGAGCATCTGAACGCATTTAATACTGTGGTAAGTCAGTTAGCATCTGTTGATATTAAAATTTCATATGAAGATAAGTGCATCAGTTTGTTGTGTTCTCTACCAAATTCGTGGGATAGTCTGGTTATTGCAATAGGTAGCAATGCAACTGCCTTGTAGTTTGATGAAATAGTCTCATCTTTGCTGATAGAGGAAATGAGACGGAAAAATATGGAGAGCTAGAATGGTGATGCCTTGTCTGTACGAGGACGGTCCCAGAACAGAAGCAAAAATAAGTCATCGAGTGGGAGATCTAAATCTAGAGGGAGATCTAAATCTTCAGGAAAACCTGTAAAGGTGGTGTGCTGGAAATGCAGAAAGGAAGGGCACTACAAAAGGGATTGTAAATCTAAAGCTCCTGATAAAGGAAAGGAATCTGATGATGCTCCTTCTGCAGAGGCAAAAACCACCTTAGATGAAGGTGGGGATGTGTACTTGGCTTCTTCAAGTACACATGTAGATCATGAGGCATGGTTGATTGACTCAGGTGCATCCTTTCACTTCACTCCCCATAGAGAGTGGTTCTGCGAGTATGAGAAATATGATGGTGGTGATGTCTTCTTAGGGGATGATAGGAAGGCTAGAATCATTGGTCGCAGAAAAGTAAAGTTGAAGTTGCAAGGTGGAAGAGTTAGAAGACTTCCGGGTATTCTGCATATTCCTGCATTGGCTAGAAATCTGATTTCTGTAAGAAAGCTGGATGATGCAGGTGTAAAAATAGTGTTCGAGAAGAATACCTGAAAAATGGTTCTGGGAGCATTGGTATTGATGCGGGGAGTTCGAATTGGAACTCTGTACAAGCTGCAAGGTATCACTGTTATTGATGGGTGCAACAGTTCTGTGGTTCCTGAAAGTGGAGAAGAAAATCTAGTGGTCTCTGGAGAGAAGACCATGTTGTGGCATCAAAGGCTTGGACATATTGGAAAGAAGGGCCTTTGAATACTTCATGGTAAAGGTATGGTAGAAGGTATGAGTAATAGCTCTCTGGATTTTGATTTCTATGAAAATTGTATATATGGGAAGCAGAATCAGGTGAGTTTCCCCTCTGGTAGTAAGAGGGCGAAACAGATATTAGAACTTGTGCACAGTGATGTGTTTGGACCTGTGAAGGTTCCATCACTGAGTAATTTTGTGTACTATGTATCATTTATAGATGACTTCTCAGGGAATACATGGATATATTTTCTTAAGAAGAAATCTGAAGCCTTTGACAGGTTTAAAGAATTTAAGGTTCTCGTGGAAAATCAGATAGAGAAGAAGATAAAGGTGCTGAGGACAGATAATGGTGGAGAGTTTTGCAGCAAGGAATTTGAAGAATTCTGTAAGAAGTGTGGTATAGCACGACAGAAGACTACTCCATATACACGTCAGCAAAATTGAGTTGTAGAAATAATGAATAAGACGTTGATGGAAAGGGGCAAGAAGCATGCTCAGTGGTGCCGGGTTAGGACAGGAATTCTGGCCAGAGGCAGTGGATACTGCATGTTACCTGGTCAACAGGTCACCTTCATCAGCGTTGGAGGATAAGACTACACAAGAGGTATGGACTGGTAAGAAACCCTCTCTTTCACATCTGAGGGTATTTGGATGTGATGCATATGTACATGTTCCAAAGGAGAAGCGAACCAAGTTGGATAGTAAATCTGAAAAGTGCATCTTTATTGGGTATAAGGCTGGTTTAAAGGGTTATAAGCTTTGGAACCCAGTTACACGGAAGGTTGTGTACAGCCGAGATGTGGTGTTCAAAGAGGTAAAAGATGTTATTAAACATGAAGTCCAACTAAAGGAACCTGAGAAGATAGAGTTTGAGCTTAAGGAGGAAGAATTAGACTCTATAGCAGAGGAGGAATCAAAATATGAAGAGCCACAAACTCCGGGTGTGAAAAGATTAGTTCGAGAAAGAAGGCAACCAAAAAGGTATAGTCCATCTGATTTCTGTTCAAATTTTGCTTTATCTATTACTGACGATGATCCCAGAACTATGAAGAAAGCAGTAGATTCAGAGGATGGCAAACTCTGGATAGAGGCCATGGTTGATGAAATGGCATCTTTACACAAAAATGAGGCTTGGGATCTGGTGGAGTTGCCGGCTGGAAGGAAACCCATTTGCAGCAAATGGGTGTTCAAGAAGAAGACAAATGCAGAAGGAAAGGTGGAGAAATACAAAGCTCATTTGGTAGCAAAAGGTTATTCCCAGGTGCCGGGAATTGATTTTGGTGATATTTTTTCTCTTGTTGCCAATGTAACTTCTATTAGATTACTTTTATCTGTTGCTGCTTCTTTTTATTTTGAGGTAGAACAGATGGATGTGAAGACAACATTTCTTCACGGGGATCTAGAAGAGGAAATATACATGAAGCAACCTGAAGGCTTTGCAGTGAAGGGTAAGAAAGAACTGGTATGCAAGTTAAAGAAGTCTATGTATGGGTTAAAACAATCACCAAGGATATGGTATCAGAAATTTGATACATTTATACGGGGAATTGGCTTCACGAGAAGCAAAGCAGATCACTGTGTGTATTTTAAATTAATTGGTGACCGTGTTATTTATCTGGTCTTGTATGTGGATGATATGTTTCTGGTTGGAAATGACAAAGAAATTATACAGGATTTGAAGACCCAATTGTCCTCCAAATTCGACATGAAAGATCTTGGTGTTGCAAACTATATTTTGGGCATGGAAATTAAAAGAGATCGGGCAAAGAGGAAGCTTTGGTTAAACCAGAGGAAGTATGTCGAGACAATACTACAGAGGTTTAATATGCAGGATAGTAAATCGGTGAAGGTTCCTATTTCTGTAGGTGTGAGGTTATCTGCTGAATAGTGTCCCAAGACACAAGAAAAGGAAGAGGACATGTCCCGTGTTCCATATGCAAGTGCAGGCGGTAGCTTGATGTATGCAATGGTCTATACTAGACCAGACATTGCACATGCAGTGGGAGTATTGAGCAGGTTTATGTCAAAACCAGGAAAGGAGCATTGGACAGCAGTGAAGCGGGTTTTCAGGTATATGTGTGGCACTAGTGATTATGGTTTGTGCTACCAAGGAAGACTAGGATTGGACAGAGTGTTGGATATTTGTGGCTTTGTTGATGCAGACTGGGCTGGAGATCTGGATCAGAGAAGATCTACAAGTGGGTATGTGTTTAACCTATTTAGAGGTGCAGTTAGTTGGATGAGTAAGAAACAATCTGTAGTGGCACTATCAACTATAGAGGCAGAATACATGGCAGCCACTCATGCAAGCAAGGAAGCAGTTTGGTTGCAGAGATTGTGTTCAAGTATGGGGTTAGTACAAGGAGCTATAAGGATAGACTGTGACAGCCAAAGTGAAATTTTCTTGGCACAGAACCCCGCATATCATTCAAAGACAAAGCACATTGATGTTCAGTATCACTTTTTGAGGGATATGATAGAAGACAAAAAGGTGTTGCTGGTAAAGGTGGACACTTTGAAGAATACTGCAAATGCATTGACAAAATTTGTGAGCTCTGAGAAGTTCTCTTGGTGTAGAGAGACAATGGGAATTTCAAGGCTGGAAAAATGACTAAGCTCTCTTGTGGCCCCCTGTGGAAAGAAAACAACAAGTGGGAGAATATTGGGTTGTGTTATATTCTTTCCACGACTAGCCCACATAGTTAACTGGGGGGTTAGAGTGGAGGCGGAGCTCCCCTTCGTTGCGCCGATTGTGTAGCGGCCCGGGGGGGGGGGGTCACAGGGGGTTTGAGGTGTACCCGTAACCCCACTTTATGAAGTCCAGGGCAGCACCATGGAAAATTTTGGTTTTGGACCCTATGTTAGGTTGGGCGGATGCACCTGTTGTTTTGTGCATGATTTTCGCACATGTTTTTTGGATGCGATGGTTTTTGGTCCATGGTATTGGACGTGATGGCTTTTGGTCCATGGTATTGGATGCTTCGTCATGTATAAATATGTATTATAACATTGAAAGGAACATAATGAAAACTCAAGCTAGTAGTCCCGGTTTTGGGATCCAGGGAAAATCTCTGTGTATATGTGTTTTATGTGTTATGCTCTCGCATTGTTTATTTTCTGTGTTTTAGAATTTGTATGCAGGTAATTTATGTACGGGGTTAAAGCCTACATTGTGATGAGACCAACTCTTTGACATGCTTGTGATGGTGAAGGTGGTGAGCTTATGCCAAGCTTGGTCGTCTGTGATGGTGTGCATGCACCCCATGTTGACATCTTGCTGAAGCGAACTCTTGCTTCCATTGCAACTGGTGCATTGGTTCGACTCCTTCATCCAACTCATCTACTAACATGCGCATGCTCTTCTTGAGTGCTGCTGAACCAACAAAACACTGATGCATAGTGTCCATGCTATTATTCAAGTGTGTGCTGGTGGTCATGTGCATCAACTTGTCGAAGTACATGTTCAACTCCAGTTGGACTTGCTTCTTCTCTTCGCCTTGGTGAGTGTGTTGAATGGGTTGGATTCCATGCATGTGCACAATGACATGCATGCTATTGAATCCCTTACATGTAATCAACAACACTACTCAGCATGTCTGCTCCATGTCAACTGTTGGGATGGATATTTAACTTTTACGGGTGCAGTTTCATCCGTGAGTGCATGTTTCACCCACTGCTGTTCCTGTTCCTGCTTCAAGTTATTCGTCTGTCTGTGCAGCTTCATGTTCTTCCCGATTTGCTGCTTTAGCACATGAAACTATTTCTTTGTTCCATGTCGTGACGTCACCTCATAGCCTGAGTCTCCAAAGTTTCTTTCATTATCAGTGGATCTGCTTGATCTTGCAACTTTGTTCAGCCTCTGTGTTGTCAACAACCTTCCTCTTGCATTCATTGCATTCGCTACGTTCGCTGAATTCTCTACGTTCGGTATGCTGCCTTCAGCTGTTATTCATGATGCTACTTGCTCTGATATCTTGACGTTCTTGTCTACGAACAACTTGATATCTTCGTGAGTAAGCAAGCTCATAGACATTTGATCGACTGCATCTCCAAGTGTGCTTTGAATAGTGTCTTCGACTCTGCCCTCTTGGAAACCATTGTACTTGCATTGCTGAGAGGAATATGAAACCCTACAATACCTGGGGACATGGCAACACTCATGGCAAGAAATATGTCAGTCGAAAACCAAACTGAACTTGAGAACTGACTTGCAACATACATGTGTGACTGATCATAAAGGTTGCACAATTTCAGCCGGGAGGTCGGGAGACTGACTACCAAGGCTACATGATGCATAGTCTGGGCTGCTAGGAGATTGACTAACTGTTGGAACTACGAAATGCACAGTTCAGTTTGGCTGTTGACTACTGGAATTGCGCAATGCACAATCTCAGCTGGCAATGGCTGCAGGCTCAATGACTGCATTACGCAATTTTCTTGGCCAACAGTCACTGTCCCTCAATATTGCACAAAGTAGGCTTGGGGAACATCTGCTAGGCAGAAATGCACATTTCTGGAGAGGAAGGCAGAGCCTTCCCTCTCAGGATTGGGAAATGCTATCAAGTGAGGCAGAGTTCGGGCCAAGGTTGGCTAGACTCATCGAAGGGCAATTGAACGCGAATGTGAATGCAAATGCATGCTGATATTGTGTGTAAGCATAAGTGAATGATCATGAAGGAAAATGGTGAATGAAAGATTCAGAAAATGGAACAACATGCATGTGGGTGAGGCGAGTCGTTGAATCGACGACCATTCACGAAAAACAATTTCATGGATGTGACAGTAGTGAGATGTTGATGAAAACTGAAACAGTGCTAGGAAAAGCTAATATACATGTAAACGACAATGAGCGTTCAAATAAATCAAGCAAAAAAAACTCATACAAGCGAAAACACAAAAAGCGACAGAAATGCAACATAAGGCATGGGAAGCGGGCTTACCCCAAAACAATTGAGGTGAATGTGTCAACTACTCCTAGATGTGATGTGGGATGTCAAAGTTACAAGGTTGATGTGAGGAATGAGCTCTGCAGCGTCCAGTTGATGAGTTTCTATAAAATCGAGGTTGTGACGCGCATGCCACAAATCTAGGGAAAGCGACACTTGGTGGGAGGTTTCTGAAATGATCCTTGCATGTAACCTCCAACTACTAAACATAGATCCCTGAAACAAGGGATGCCTTTGCATGCTGCCTTGGGAGAAGCAGCCCATGCATGCAAGTCAATTTTGCTCGGTCTCGGAGGGAACCGGTCAACTCAATTGCACATGCAAGAGACTGCTCAACTGCTTGAAGGAAATGTGCATTTTTGGTTGGGAGCTAGGTTCACTGCCTAGGAGATTTGTGCAATTTCTGGGCAGATCAGGTGACTTCTGCCCAGATTTCTGCAAATTCTGGGCTGAGTAGCCCTGCTAAGGAAAATTGCGAAATTCCTGCTGGGAGTGTTGACTGGAAGAATTGCACAATCTTGGAGTCCAACAGGCTACCAGAGAGGATTGCGCAATTTATGGAGAGAAGGTTGGTTTCCCTCCAGAAATGCGTAATTTTCTTGGGGAAGCTGCTCAGCCTGCAGCTGGACCAATTTCGGGTGATCAGCCTGTGAGGGGAAAGCATCGAGCTATGATTGACAGGCTGCCTTTGTGCAAGCAAAACACTGAAGCTTGTGAACTTGAAAAAACAAGGCAAGCTGCTGTGAAAAGTTGGAAGGGAGGCTCCAAAACAAAGCTAAGGAAAATTTTTGGAGGGTTCTTGTAGCCACTACAACACTTGGCAACATGCTAGTAGAACTTCAAGTCTCTTAATGGACCTTGTTCGTCAAAAAAAAGTCTAACACCGCTAGAAGTGTTGTTCAGTTCTCAACTCCTCTTGGTTTCCATGCTAACTTGATTGTAATATTTAGCATATTCCAAGCTCTTGGTCAATTGACACACATTCCAAGCCAAGGAAACACAGTTGTTTTGATTGGCATTGAGAGGTATATTGGTGCACAAGCAGAAAAGTTGTCAGAGTCTTAGTTTCATCTCTGGTGTTGCTCCGCTGCCACCGGGCCTGGACAGTACCCCGGTGGAGTCACATAGGAACACAAGCAGGGCTTTGTTGCCATCGAGCCTGGTCGGTACCCCGGCAAAGTTACTTGCATCACCACTTTGTGCAGGAAGCCTTTCTCTTCTTTCGCCTGATTCATTTTAATTTTTTCAAACATTTTTCACTTTTTCATTTTTTTTTCATTTTTCATCTTCCTAACTATGCATGGCACTTCTTCATTTCAAAGGCGGAAGAGGGATCTTGACTTATTGAGAGTAGAAGAGGTTGTTCCTATAGAGAAGTAGTTTATTATACCTCTCACGTGCCTATTAAGGTTTTTCCCCATCACCTTACTCTACTTGACTGAGCTGACAAGGGTTAACCCAAAAACAACCGACTAGAGTAAGTGACACTAGTTAGTGTGCAAGCATTGTGTTTTCACCAAGGTTGACTTTGAACAATACGTATTTTCCTTCGACATATCATGGACTAAAAGTAACAAGTGCTTCATATAGAGGCAAGATGACAGATAACCAAGTAATGATAATTGCACAAGCCCTGTTGTTTTTCACCTAGCTCATTTCAAGAGTCATACATGGTTTCATGCGAAACTATCTAACGAATAAAACAAGCGAACTAACAAACAACAAAGCAAAGAAAGAGTGGAATAAAAAGTGAAAGCGAAGCAAGTAAACAAACAAGCAAGCAGACAAACAAACAAACAAAGCAAGTAATCAAACAAGCATGCAAGAAAACAATCATTCAAGCAAACAACTAAAAAGAAAACACTACTCCTAAGCTAATAGTGCATGGGTCATGTCACGTGAAGTGATACTTCCAATGCAGCCACTAGCGCATTGGTTGAACCATGTTGGTGAAGGCATGGTTTGTGAACAAGACAATTGTGTGAACTAGCAAACAAGAAATATGTAACAGTGAAGACATACGCACTCCGAACTTACAAGAAACCATAGAAAAAAGATGAGTGAGAGCGCATGACATGCATTATGTGGAGCTTCCATGGTACTATGATACACTACATGTAAATGTTGAATGTATGCATTCTCTTGACTGTGATATGCAAGCAAACGTGAGAAAGGTAGACCACTTGTGTTGTGCATGTGTGCTTGCTGTGTAAGATTCCTCCAACGCGTGAGCGATGGGATCATGTAGTTCGAGTGGAGGAAGTGAAATATGGGTGTTTGGTTGATCTTCAATGCAAAGCAGAGAGTGATGAGGAGCCTTGAGTGTTTCAACAATTTCCTGACTGGAAGTGAAACCAACCTCAGGACAGCGAGGGCCTAACATAACCATCAGCTCGGGCTAAAGTGCCTCGACAGTCTAGGGGGTTTTGACCTCATTGACAGATAGATCATCGTAGACCAGTGTCTTGGATAGATTAATAATGGTTAAATCAACATTGTGATCAGATGAGGAAGTGAATAGATTACGACAACCAAGATCAGAAAATTCAGGATGTTTGTTGGCATCCTCATGATTTGATTAATCGGGCAGAGCAGTAGATGAGAAGAAAAGATGTTCACCCTCTGTGTTTTCAAGAGAGATAAATGATAGATTGAACGGATTTTCTGAGGAAGATGTGTCCTGTCGACACTATAATGATAGATTGATATCCAACATGTCTGTGAATGATCAAGAGTAGAAGCATCCGGAAATGAGTTTTCATAGGGGAAATCAGTAGTGGCAGAATCAAAAGGGATGTCAGAATGAAGTGGATGAGGTGCAGATGGAAGGGACTCATCCTTCACCGCTAGCTCTTCTTTAGATTCCCGCACACACTCATCATGAATGACGGCACAGGCTGGCTGCATAACACCAACTTCGTCGACAGCTTGATCCTCGTTCACAACAAGTGAGGAGTCCGGAATGGGAGAACACAAGACAATACAATCCGGAGGATAAACAAAACACGAAGATGGAGGTCGAGGGAATGAGTCCACGTGACAGCCAACAGGATTGCTAGCCAAATCTGCGCAAATATCAAGAGCAGGTGGGGTGGGAGATAATGACAGTTCAAGAGAGGTGTGTGCATGATCTCCCACATCACTCTGTGGTGGTGGAGCTATTGGATGAGATGAAGGCGGATAGTCACTTGTGACAACAACTGTTCCTACCTGTGATTACGCAGCTCCATCACCGAAGTGTGCTGAGCGGGGTTCAGATATGTGAAGAAGATACAAAAATCTTCTATCAAGAAATTCCCAATCAATATCATCTTCCAGGAATCGGTATGCAAGATTAAAAAAGTGCGTGTAAAACTATTCAATGGATTCATCGGGTGCTTTTCGTAATTTCATAATTTCTTTGTTGAGTGCTTGACAGTCAAAGTGATTGAAAGCATGGTCTATCTTTGCGACCAGAAGAACAAGAGAATGAATGGATTTTTTGGGCAGTGTGGCACACCAGTGCATTAGGTGCCCTCGAAGCATGTAGATGAACATCGCACAGCTCATGTATTCTTCAAAGAATCCATGTCTTTCGCATAAGCCTACAATGCCGACCGACCTTACCAAGGCTACGTAGCCTCCACCATCAAATGTTTTATGAGACAAATTATCCGAGAGATTTTTTGGGATGATGAAATTGTTTCCATAAGACATACATTCTAGAAGAGCAGCTCGATAGTGAGTCATGATAGATGTGTAGAGATTAAAAATAGATATAAGGACTCAGGTTGTCATCTGGCCCTCCTTCTAGCACCAAAATGTTGACGGTGCTGGACCCGCAAACATGTAAGGGGATCTCCCCGGTAAGAAGTCCCAATTAGACCTTAAACCGTTTGATGTAGGAGTCCCAGCAGTGGTTCGTATGGTAATGCCTTGACCGCGATGTGGCACAGAGGTGGGTAAGATAACTCTGTCAGTAGAAAGGGTGTGACCGCTGCTGTGAGTCAAGGAAGGTGTATGAGAGGTCATAACACATGTGGGGTGAGATGAGTGCACCCCTTGGCAACCTGTAACAGTACTCAGCTGGGAAGGGGACACACGAGCGAAAATGCATCACAAGCTGGAAAGCAGGTTAGCCGACAATCCAAAGCGATGGTTAAACCAACAACACATCTGCAACATGATTCATATAATTGCATACAAAGAAGTTCATACACAACTACGTAAGTTAAACAACATACATCGCTAAAGCAACCAGAACAATCCAACTACAATAACAACATATGCATGAAAACGTGCTGGCTCTTATTATATAAATAAGTGTAAGTTCCAACCATACAATTGTTTCGGGAATATTTAGTGTTCTTGGACAAATGCCTAACCCTCTAGATCTAGTAGTGGATCTAGAAACAACAGACAAAGTAATCTTAACCTTTTCTATAATCAACAGATAAAACAAGAGAGAAGAGAAACCTACTTGTATTTTTCGCTAGCTCCTTGTCTCCCTTGACCGATCTTGCTGCTCCTTTCCGTACTTAAGTCACTTGGAAAGTACCTACACAATCACAGAAACAAAAACCAATCAAAGCATAATGATCTATTGCTTATAAATAACATGGAATTGAAAACATGATATACATATGAATGCATTAACATATAACACAAGCATAAGGAAAAAGTCTTGAAAACTTTATTGATAAGAGGAAAGATTACAACCCATATGAGCTCGATCCAGTGTCATCCTTCCAATTCAATCCTTCATCACCTCATGAAAAGCAAGACACTCCAACACTATTACAATACTTGCACTCAATTCTAATCTCATATCACCAACATCTCCTTACAACTCAATATTTTTCAGCCCCTGATCTCTTAGATGAGTGATCTATTTATAGGTGAGTGAAGGAGGTTATGCCATCAATGGTGATGATGAATGCCTTTCTAAATTTAGAAATCAGTTCCATAGAAGAAGGGATAGGGGATTGATGTTTCCTAATTCCCTTTCTCATCCAAAAGCGAGCTCAAAGGTGTAGGTGGCATTTGAGAAACTTCTAGAGGCTTCCAATGGATAAGGAATCTTCAAACCCTCACGGAACTTTGCTCAAATTCACTCAGCGCAGGCCAAAGAGGGACCAAGTGCGCTGCATAGCACTCTGACATTGTATGATTTGTATTGCAGCGCACCCTAGTGAAGGCCTACCTATGCTGATCTTCTTAGAGGCAGTTTTTAGATGTTTTCAGTGATGGACTTCTTTGGAAATAAGGCATTCTGATGACTAACTTCTTTAGGTCATGTAACAACTTGTTACTAGGGTTTGATGAGTCCTAATAGTATCGATTCGTAAGTTGGGGTTGATGTGCCCAAATGGATCTGTAACAGTTTCCCCCTAAAGCATTAAGTTGTAAATATCTATGTCGGGTGAAATGCTTTATCATGAGGAGAGGAGGTTTCGAAATGGAAGGTGACCTGTGTCAAATACAATACATATATCATGATGATTTGATTTTTCTCATGGACTAGCTGAGGGAGGCATACCCATGCTCAACTTATAAACTTTCATTACATATACAAATATAGTCGTCTACAGGTATAGACCCATGAATGGTTGACCATAAATGTAAGGCCATTGTACATTTGATTTAGTACCCTGAAAAATATCGCAGCCTGGATGGATTAATCTACATCCAGGGTCTTCAATCTCATCCAATCTTCCGCTTAAGTACAAATCTAACCATGTGAATAGATGTTCTGAAGTTGAACATGGAAAGACATCGTCTGATTACCAGCTAATGATGTAAGCTGTTAACAGACGCGAGAGGAATCACCAATAATGATGATGACCCTCAAGGTACTACAATACATTTCGTATGGTGTGAATAAATGATTTGATGTCGAACACCATACAAATTCTTTTGGTCGAAGGTCATTGATGTCAACCTGTCGCTAGAAGCGAGAAATCTGCCATTGATGTATGCAAGCTTCAAGGTACTGAAGGGGAGTTTCTAAGTCAACTTCTTGGATGATGTGCTGATGTCAACAAGAAGTGACTCGTTGCAGGAGGGCCTTGATGTATCCCACATCTACGACACGAAACGAAGTAAATTATTTTTGGAGATGAGAATCGACTGACGACACAAATTTTAGGAATGGCGGCCATGAAAATGAAAGCTTACGGCATTGCAAAGGATGAAGTTTGAACTGAATGACTTCTCTTGAACATATAGGTGGCACTGAGATGAATTGGTAGCGTTGACCCAAAACAAAGCAATGGATGGTATGATAGACTAACAGTGTGATAACCATCAAGCTGAATGACCCAACCCACATAGTCACAGTGCTGAGGTGAAAGTGTCATGTTCAAGAGCGACTCGCTACCACAAAGTTTTCTCGACTTTTTCCCTTTTTCCCCAGTCATTGCTGAACAATTCCTTTTTATTTTTTATCAAGCTTGAGGAGGATAACATATGCTTGTTGTATAATTCACCCTTCGGGTGAACCCATTGCTGTTTGATGCTTTAACGAGTCTAGCGAAGGTGAAAATTGGTCTTGTCTAGATGGACAATTTTGTCGCTATTTGATGTTTTTAACGAGTTTAACGACAAAGACAACTCGGTCCTTTTCATGTTTAGATATTTTGGAAAGGGACGAAAAGGAAACTCCATAAGTTCTTTTTCGTAAAATAATCTCTCAATTCCAAAAAAGCGTAAAATAATACAAGAGAGATGTTGTTTCCAATCCTTTAACGAGCTGGAATAGACAAGCGCTCGACAATCTTTTCATATTTAGAGAGTCTGAAAAGAGTTTAAAGAGGACTCTATGGGGGTTTCTTTTCGTTTTTAACAAAGCTCAAAAAAGAAACAAAAGTTTGCTTTGTGGTCAAAGATGTTCAATTTACACTTAAGCACGTCAAATTCTACTTTCAGCTATTAAACCTGCTCAAAACTCCACCAAAGAGGATTAAAAATACATGTTCATGGATAAAATGAATAAAAATCAATGTTTACTCGATTAACGTGCAAGTAATAAACATAAAAACAAGTTTTATTATTCATTTTCACCATTTTACTTTTACCCTTTGATTTTGGTGCTCTGGAGCAGTTTTTACCTCAAAGTTCACTAGCTGATTGCGGAGGATTCTGTGGATCGTTTCTCGTGCCGTTTGGACTAGGTAGGAGCTATCCCTGTTCTCTTCCATTTTATTCCATTTATTTTCAGTTTTGAGCAAAATTTTTTGGTTTTTGAGGCCCCTAGGGTTTCATTTTGCGCTCTCTGGATCAGCGCACCCTTTCAATATCGAAAGGTGCGCTGCATTGCATACACCTAGAAGGCAGTATGCATTGCAGTGCACTGTCTCTAATGGAGGGGTGCGATGGGCGCAAAAACCAAATTTTGACAGCTATTTTCTCCCAAATTTTCAACTGTTTTTTGCAAAAATTGGATCCTAATTTGTCTAATGGTTGCATTTCAGACATTCATCAGATCAAAATGGTCATTATATGGAGAGAACGAGAGCATGAAGAACAAGACATGATTGCCCTAAATGATCAGGGAACAATTGATGCCCTAAGAAATTGTGGGTTACTGAAGTATTTTCGATTATCCAGCATGCGGCAACAAATTGAACTTCTTCAGTACCTTATTCGTTCTTGGGATCCTACCGATCAAGTTTTTCATATTAGGGGCAAAGTGATCCCCTTTACCATCGAGGATATTTACTTTCTGACGGGACTGTCGAGGCGGGGTGCCCCCATCTCATTATTAGGATTTACCAAAGGAGGTGAATCAGTGAGAGATTATATACGACAGTTCTGCTGAGAAGGATCTCAACCTTGCAGAGATGGAAAGATCAATATCAGGGATGTTGAAGATTTACTGTTCAGAACAATCCTTTTTACCCTCGCCAAACTGGCTGGCAGTGCAACTTTACATTTGGCAAACAGGTCATATATGCAATATGCTTTAGAGTGTTTGGAGCCAAAGGTATTCAACTGGTGTGAGGCAGTTTTTTCATTGATGAAAGAACAATTGACCAAGGTAAAGAATGGGAAGACAAAAAATTTTGGTTATGGGTCTATCTTGGTTTCTTTTGCCTTGGAGAGAATCCCACTCATGCAGCCACAACACATTTCACTGGGAGTACCTGGACCTAGAGACCCACGGATGCAGAGGTGGGTAGATCTTATGGCTAGGCATGCTGTCCAGTCATTGATCTTGTTTTCCTCTGCTTTCATTGAGTGGTTAGACTGTCAGGAGATGGCCTTCGCGGAATATCCATATTCATGGATGGATTTCCGTGGTGATCTAGATCTGGTGTTACCGGTTGGGGCGTAGTGGTTTGCTATTAGTAAAAAAAAATTGACCAAATTGTTTTTGTTTTAAAAGTTTCTACTTTTTTTTTGTGTTTTTTGATTGTTGCCAAGATTAAACAAACATTTTTATATGTATTCAGATGTTGGATCTGTTCGACCTGTGGGACGCCAACGGGAGGCAGGTGCACTAGTACAGAGAGCTGTTAGGAGAGCAGTTCTCTGGGACTTGGATTTAGTAGAGACATTGGCCGAGCTGTAGGATCACATAGAGGGTTTAACCCTGGGCATTCCTGATGTCCGGATTGAGGAGTTACCTATGCGATTGCAGTGCCATACCATTGGCACGCTGAGTCATTGGATGAGACTCCTACGCATGATAGCACAGGCTGTGACCTGTTATCATGAGCAAAACTAGTTTACTTGGATATTTTCTGCATATATTTTTGAGTTTTTTGGGTCAGATGACCGATTTTTGTCTTGGACACAAACTATTCGTAAAAACTTATATACAACTATCCACAACTATCTATTTGACTTTCAGAGTTTTATTATGATTAAGTGATGCAATCCTATTCAAATGATGATGTGACTTGAAAATGTTTACTTTACATATGTTGCAGATGTCTATTTAACACATAGTTCTTTAGAGAGTCAGTTAATGTGTTTAGATTTCTGGAAATATTTTGATATTGAATAAATTCAAAATACCTTTCCAAAATACGAACTCTAAGAACATGCGATGAATTGTTGGGTTTCCAACGGAATAGACGCTAGTAAGTTGTAATACGACAAGTTGCGAGTCTAGCCTAATGATGATTCAGTGTATGCCAAGTGAAATGGCATCAGAGAGGAGTTCAATCAACGTGCTATACTCACCGATATTTTTTGTCAATTGTCCAATACATATCCCTCTAAAACTCACTAACTCGCCACTTGGAGAGAAAATGGCCCATGCTGCAAAAGATAAATTCTACGCACTACAACTAGCTCCAACGGCATAACCAACAAATGGTTCCGAAAAGTTCGACATCTACAACAAATGCGAAGTGGATTACCTAACCAAATAAAAACTCTAAAAGAAACTAACACACACAAATTCTATCAAAGCATATATACAGTGAGTCTTACTACACTTAACTAAGCATAGTAACGTTTAAGATACAACCCGTTTCCGGGCTGCAACAATGGAATCCCATCATAGTCCACCAACTCGTAGGCAGCTTTTGTCAACACATGTTTAACAATGTCAGGGCCCATCCATAGTGGTTCAAATTTTCCCGCTCCAAGTTTATCTGAATCCTGATCATAAAGCAAGACTAGGTCACCTTCTAAGAAGACACGAGGCTTAACATTTTTATCATATTGAGCCTTGATGTGCTTTTTATGCGCCTCGTTAGCCACTGTGGCATCACGACAAGTTTCATCCAGATGGATTAACTCCAAGAAACGAGTTTCTTCTTCAGAAGTGTCAGGTAGCAAGTCAATCGCGAGTTTGAGAGACGAGATTTCACATTGGATTGGTAAGACTGCTTCCAAACCATACACCAATTGAAAAGGCGTAAATCCAGTCGCATTTCTCACCAAGGTTCGATATTCCCACAAAGCTGAGTACAGGATTAAATGCCAATTCTTTTTATGGATTCCAATCATTCTTTGCAACATGCGCTTAAGGACTTTGTTGATAGCCTCAACTTGCCTGTTAGTTTGTGGGTAGTATGGAGTAGAAATATCATGTGACAGTCCTAATTTGGCAGTTAATTCGAGCATCATGTGATTGCGAAAATGTGACCCATGATCTGTAACTATAGCTTGTGGTACACCAAACCTGGCAACCACATGGTTGAAAAAAACAGAGCAACCGTTTCGCCACTGTTGTTCAATGTTGGCATCGCCTCGGCCCATTTGGTAAAATAGTCAACAACGACTATAATATACCCATGCCCCCCGGCCGAGGTGGGGTTACATGTCATAAAGTCAATGCCCCATTTTACGAATGGGCCAACAACAACGACTGGATGCAGTGGTGCAGGTGGTAATCTGGTTTTACGGTCAAATATCTGGCAAGCATGGCAACTTCTGATAGCAAGAATGCAATCTTTGAATATGGTTGGCCAGAAGTAACCAACACGTAGAATTTTCTGTGTAGTTGCGTAACCAGATAAATGCCCCCCACAAGCACCTGAATGACACTCATTCAAAGCTTTTTTGGCCTCCTCATGAGTAAGGCACCTATGTAAGATCGTATCGACACCATGACGATAAAGTGTATCACCAATGATCAGATAATCTTTGGCTTGGTATCGAGTACATCACTGTTTAGAGTGAGAGGTATTAGGGCAAAAAGCTTGGGTTTGGAGATAGACCAGTATATCTCCATACCATGGATCACTTGACGAGATCAAAAACAGATATTCATCCAAGATTGATGCTTCGGATGTTGAATCATTGGAGGATGAGGGAAGATCGCAAAGTAACTTGGTAAAGACAAGAGATTTATTTGATTTAGATTTGATGAATTCCAAATCAAACTCCTGCAAAATAACTATCCATTTAGAATATTCCCCCCCCCCCCAGCAATTGATGTGACAAAATGTATGTCATAGGGTTGCAATCTGATACAATGGTAGTTTTGCGAAGGAGGATGTAATGACGAAATCTCTACACAGCTTGAACGGCTGCCAAGGCTAACTTTTCGACATATGAATATTTACTTTCTGTATCGTTGAGATTACGACTCAAATAGTAAATAGGATGTTCAGTTCCACTTTCTTCTTGAACTAAAACCATACCAATGGTTGTATCTGCAGTGGCGAGATATAGGTAAAAGTCTTTTTGATAGTTTGGGGCATACATTAATGATGCTCTAATCAGGGAATCTTTGAGAGCATCAAAAGAAGCTTGCACAACTTGGTCCCAATGGAAGGGTACCCCTTTCTTCAATAGACGTGTATAACCTTTAGCTAATTCAGCATAGTTTGGAATGAACCTCCTCAGAAAGTTTGCCTTCCCTTGAAGTCTCTGTATCTGTAACAAGTTTGAAGGTGGAGGCAAGTCAAGGATTGCCTGAACCTTAATGGGATCGAGTCGAATTCCATCTTTTGAAACTACGAATCCAAGCAATCGACTAGAGCCAACACAAAACACACATTTATGTGGATTGAGTCTTATCTTGTAGTGTCGACATCGTAAGAATATTGCTCTCAAATGTTGCGGGTGATCAGTCCGTTTTCGCGAATGAGCAGGCAAATCATCAAGATAAGGTTGAACAATGTGCTTGATGTCATGGAAGGCATAATTCATCACCCTCTGAAATGTAACCCCTGCATTATTCAAACCAAAAAGTAGCTTTCGATAAGAGAATGTGCCCCACAGACATATAAAAGCGGTTTTTGATTGGTCTTGTGGGCGGATATTGATTTGCTTGTAGTCAGAAAGTCCATCAATGAATGAAAATATTTCACATTCGGCACATTCATTAATAATCTAGTCGATAAAGGGTGTAGAATAATTTTCCTTAGAACATGCTTGGTTTACATCCCTATAGTCAATGCACACTCAAATTGTCCCTTGTTTTTCATCACTGGAACAATATTAGATACCCAATCAGTAAGTGTTACACTAAAAAATGTCACCATGACTATTTACAGTTAGGATGGCTCTATCAATAGTCATGCTACCCTCTTAGGCAAGTCTTATGCCTCTGCTTTCCATGTCAAACTCCAAAAAAGAGAGAAAGTCTTTCTAAATGTATTTATCTCTGGGGACGCAGGTTCTCTCAACCTTACCTGCGGGGACGCACCCAATGTTCACAAAAGCTGCGTCTTTGGACGCTCTGTGTGTAAAGGGGCAGGTGCGTCCCCCTGAAAAGGTTAAAATGCGCAAGTTTCATCTTTAAAAAGTCACTTGTGGTCATTTCTAGAGCATTCTAGAAGGTTGTTCGACGTGTATTGAGCGCCTCCAGATGGTTCATGCACTCCTACCAAAGAGGAACTTATCCCATCAATAGGGGAGCTATCCCATCCAAAGAGGGGATTATCCCATTGATGGTGGACCTGATTAACTTCCTCTTGAGCACTATAAATACAGGCATTGGGCCAGAAGGAGGGGAGGTTGAAAGCTATACATTTCTAAGGGTAAATGTTGCAGGAATTAGGACTCCCATTTAGAAGCTTGTGAGGAGAGATTGCCATCTTTGCTTGTTCTATTTGGAAGTGGGTGAGCTTTGTCAAAGTAAAGGAGAACTCTTGTGGACCCTGGAAGGAGCTTGCACAACACCAAGGCTCAGGTTGTAATGGTTCCTTTTGATTACCTTTAATGCAAATTAGTCCATTCTTCTCAATAACTTGTTGTTTATGAGTTATTTCATGTACTCCTTGGTCTATATGTTGAATATGCTTTGTTTTATGTTACAATCAGGTGCTTTTTAATGGTTTGACTGTTGGTGATTGCAGGTTTTGGAGAAAAGGAGGAGCTCATCCAGATCAACAAAGCTTGGACTTCTACAACAGCGTTTGGACAAAGTTAAGAACAAAACACTTGATTTCTCATATCATAATGCATGTTTAGAGAAGGATAGCTCTAGTTTGTTTTGTTTGTCATTAGAATGTCTTAGACTTCTAGGAAGGTCGGTTGTGTCCGCACTATTGACTGATTCCGTGTGACAAATTGGCGACTCCACTGGGGATTCCATTGATGTGAAAAGTCTTTTCGTTTGTGTGAACTTTGCTCTGAGAAAATTGATTTATTTTTCTGGTTTTGGCTCTGTGACTTTGTCTTTGGGTGGGTTAGCTTAGGATTAGATTCATTTTGGTTTTTCTTGAGTTTTTCAGTAGGACGCACCCTCTGAGTGTTGCACAGTGCGTCCCTGGATGCACTGTTGCTGTGTGCACAGAGCGGGCCCGCACCTGTGCTAACGGGTCGCCTGCGTCCCCTGCTAAAATTTGAGAAAATCCTATTTTTTGCATTTTTTTGCTCTTAGATTTTGTTTTTTCTTAGTTTTTACTGCCCAGATTCATTAGTCCCTTGTCAAAGATCTTCACCTGAACTTGTTTCGACAGCATTGAGTGTTTTAGTGGATTTCATCGAAGTGTAAGCCCTAGGGTTTGATTTTTGAGTAGGTCTTGTAGTGACTTTGGCGGTAGAAGTTGTCAAGCCTTAGATGTCTCTGGTTTTGTCAGCATTCTAAGAAGTCAGACCTGTCCTAAAGTCTACCTATGAGAGCAACTTACCATTGAGTTGTCTCTTTGGGAAAATTTCGAAGTGCTTGTTGATTGAGTCTTGAATTCCATTTTACAAAAAGAACAAAAAAATTTGATTTTTGTTTTGACTAGTCTTTTGATTCTGCATTAGCTGGTCCTTGATTTGATTTTGGTCAAGTAAAACAACCTAGAATCATCTTTGTGAGCTTTTTCCTTGTTAGGTTTGCTTAGAGTAATTTCCCTTTTGATTTGCTTGTGAGTCAAGTTTTCATAGATTTTGTAGGTTTTGAAATCATTTTTTGTTAAGATAGGTTTATATGCTTTATTAAAAAGAGAAAATACAAAAAACATCTCCTTTGCAAAGTTTTGTTTCAAGTAGCTTTGAAAAGTTTTGAAAGAAAAAGAGTTTTTTCGTGCATGTAAGGAGTGGTCATGTTTGTATGCTTGAAAAGATAAAGAGAATTGTTTCTTTGATTGTCTTTTCTAAGGAAGTGGTTTTCTATAAAATTTGCATCTCTCAACTCTCTTAGTTAAGAATTTCATTGAAAAAGCAAAGTAGCGTAAATCATCTTAGGTGCATCTTTGTAGTGGTTTGAGTCGAGTCTACACACCATTGGTTTCACTTCCGCTACCTCTTGTCTTTAAGAAAAACCATAAAAGTAATGCTTAAAGTAAAATCGATGTAGTACATTTTATTTACTAGGGCTCTGAAACACCAATTTAGATCAGGCTAGTGTCTTGGAGTAGGTGAGTAATTAACTCTCCAAGACAACAAAACCAAACAAGTAGCTTATCTTGTGATAGAATAAATCCAATTGTCTCACTTGTACTCTGGGAAAGCTCCTCTTAAAGGAGAAGCACGAGCTCGTGTCCGAACCAGTGAGGGGATCAATCCCCCCTCGTTGGGAACGACGCCAGACACGCACGTATTACAAACGGTAAACCTCGGATTAACCATTGTCGAGGAGCCAGGGGTCACTTGTCGGTAAACCTTGGATTATTGTCAAGGAGCCGGAAAGGGGATTGAGCTTGCTACTCTGCCCTTGCGTGCTGTCGGAGTTTAGACTGTTCCCCCAGGTGCATTTGTTGCGGTTGGTAACCTTAGTGACCATTATATTTAGGATTCTACCGAGGTGACGGTGGAGGGAAGATCCCACTGTACCTGGAGCAGACGTCGGCTAGACTCACTTGGATTTTCTGGGGGGTTCACTTCACTCGAGACGGTTAAAGTGGAGGAACTTGGTCCAGTCTATTCATTAAGCAGGTTGCCGGGGTAACTGTTCCACCCGCCACTTCTGTACTGAATCCAGCGATGTTGGGCTTCATCACCAACTAGCGCTTTCGGTCTGGAAGGCTACTGTTTGTGCTTAGTTTGACGCTCTAGATTCTTTAGGCGTGTGATTCAAATTTGTTTGGTTCTTTAGAGACTTTAGGTGGTTTGATTTGAAATTTTATTTTGTTTTCGTGTGTAGTAGTTAAAAGATTTTAGCTGTGGCGGAATTACCGAGACAGTCCCGTAGACTTCGGGGCAAGTCACCTGAAATTGTTACCGGAACAGATTTGTTAAGAAAACTCCGTAGATCGCGGGGTGGATCTCCTGAAGACGTTCCGGGTCAGTACGAAGGGTTGAAGGTTCTTGTAACTCCTCCTAGTGGCAGTAGAGTAGGTTCACCTGAAGAAGGAGAATCTTCCTTGGTAGTCCATCCAGATTACCAAAGTTTAGAGACAGGTTATAATCCCGAAGCTGTTACAGTTTCTGAGCTTGTTGGTAGTTTTTCGTCTGCTAGTGATACAGGCGAAGAACCAGAAATATCTGAACCTGTTACTCCGACTTCTAGTGTTCCTGATTCACCGAGAATAGAAAGAATTATCACCGAAAATCTTCCTACTGGTTTGATTGCTATCGAAGAACTTACTCCAGAGGAAGAAATAGGCGTCTCTAATCTTGAAGATCAACTTACTATTGATCTAAGGGAGCGTGAATCTATCTTTTACAGTCCTCCTAGAAGTACTACTTGGTACCTTTCGTTAACCAATTATTTAGACAACTTTGGGCTAGGTTTTTCTACACCTCGTACTCCTTTTCCACCTGGAGGTATTCATACTCCTGTCAATATGGCTGGTCCGTCGTCCGTGTTTACTCAAAGTCCTGAATCTTTCTTACATGGCGGTCCTTCTGTTCCCACTGGGTATCAATCTCTTTCTGGTACCTTTGCGGGGGCATCTCCTCAAACCGTTGATCATGGGTTATTAGCTGGAAACAGTGGTAATGTACCATTGGGTGTAGGAGACATTTACATGATGTCAGGTTCAGTTCCCGTTTCCCAACCTCAAGGTGGCCAATTACCGCCTGGGGGGCAGCCTCAGTTAATGCCTGGGGGGCAACCTCAAGGTACATCATTTGTGTCTGGGGGGCAACCTCAAGTTCAGTACGCTCCTATGGGGCAATACATACCTCAAGGTCAACCCCAGCCTCAATACATACCTCAAGGTCAACCCCAGCCTCAATATGTACCCCAAGGTCAACCTCAGTATCAATATCAACCTCAAGGATGGCAACCCCAAGGGTATCAACCTCAAGGGTACCAACCTCAAGGTCAAGGTCAACCCCAGTACCCGTATTTACCTCAAGGTTATCAACCTCAAGGTCAATACTCAGGTCAAGGTTATCAACCACCTCAAGGTCAATCATATGGTCAAGGTATGGGAACTGCACCTTGCAATTATCAATCCTATCCTCAATCCGGCTATGGATCTCAGTATCCTCAACCTGTTACGGGTCAATACCCTGGAATGTTAGTGTGGGATCCGTCACAGGGTCAACAGGTGTTGCAGCCAAGTATACAGTTGGTACCTCAAGCTGGACAACCCGTAGTTTCTGGTCCACCGCAGCAACCGCAACCTGTCCAGTCAAGTGTTCAAACTTCTGTAACTTCGGTAGTTACTCAGCCGCCAATTGCACCTAGTACTCCATCTCAAACGGCTGCTGCAACTACCGCCACATCTACCATACTTACTTCTGGAGTGTCGACGGCTCCAATTTCTACTGTCTCTGTAACCACTCCTCAGACATCTTTACCGTTGTCTGGATCTACGATTCAAACCACAGTCCAGATGCTTGTAGGCCAGCCTGGTATAAGTACGGTTGTCACTACTCAACCTCAATTTGTTCACCAACCGTACCAGGGACAGTACCAACCTGGGCAAGCTGTCCAAAAGCCAGTTTACCAGTATCAACCGTATCCTGGGTACACTTATCAACAACCTCAACAACCCCAGTACGGTCCGGTTAATCCTGGTTTTCCAGGAGGATATAATATCCCAAATGGGACTCCTGTTCCTAGTTATCCTGGATATCCTCCTCCTGGGGCCGGTATTGTGACCCAGAGTTTTAGAGATCCTAACCGGCAGTTACCGTTTATCGCAACTTTGGATTTACCAGACTTGACGCGCCTAACGAACGATCCAATTCAATATCTTCCGTTCTGGCCGCCAATGCCAAATAAGTTGCCCAGCGATATACCCAAGTTCGAAGGTAAGTCTAGAGAGGATCCGTCCAATCACGTGATGACTTACCACCTCTGGTGTGCTTCAAATTCTATCTCGGATGATTCGATCCGCTTACGTCTTTTCCAGCGTACACTCATTGGTCTCGCGGCCAAGTGGTACATTGAGTTACCACGGGCTTCTTTTTACAATTTTAGCCAGTTAGCTACCTCGTTCTTAACTCACTTTCAGTTGCCGGTCAGATACGATAACGGTACGGAGTTATTAACTTCACTAAAACAATCAACGTCCACGTATATTTCTGATCACATTCATGAGTGGAGACGTCGAAGAAGGCTAGTGAAAGTTTTTATCCCTGACCAAATCTTAGCTGAATGGTTTGTTAAATCATTATTACCAAGGATTACTGAAGATGTAGCTAAGGCCGGAGTAGTTACTGAGGAGCAAGTCATTGCTCAGGCGCAATACCTTGACTTAGTTTACACTCAGTCGGGTACATTACACGAGAAGATTCCGGATCTTCCAAAGTCGAATCAAATCGCTGCTGCTCCTTCGGGATCTCATGCCGCTGATGGTATGATTGGTATCGTGAATACAAAGAGCAAGAAGAAGTCTTCCAAGGCTTCAACTACTCCTATTATCACTTTGCCCGATTCCCCGACAGGAGAGTCTTCTCCTGAACTAACCGCCGATATTCACGCTGCAGAGTCATCTACGGCCAAATCAAAAAACGGCGGAAAGAAGAAAGGAAAGAAGAAGACTAAAGCAGACAAGGCTCTGAAGGAGAAAATGGAAAAGTCAGAAACCAATGACGAAAAGCGCAAACCTCGATATCCTTGTCTTATTTGTGAAGAGGATCATTTTACGAGAGATTGCCCTCATCGGGCCGAGGTTGTGAAAATAGTCAAAGGTTCTCCCACTCTTGCTGTGTTAAAAA
The DNA here is from genome assembly GCA_031772625.1 of Pinus tabuliformis. Classification (NCBI taxonomy): domain Eukaryota; kingdom Viridiplantae; phylum Streptophyta; class Pinopsida; order Pinales; family Pinaceae; genus Pinus; species Pinus tabuliformis. The sequence continues at coordinate 1,445,542,862 of CM062818.1, read as the reverse complement.
ATCCATTTTCGGAGTAGGAGAATAAGATGATAGGTTCTTCCTCCAATGCCAGTGAAGAACCCATTTTGATGATGTCTCATGTGAGGATTGCGACTCGATCACAAGATTATGGTAGTAAGAATCTTGTTGATGGTAAGGAAGCAGAATCTTCTCACTCTAACCCGTCAACCTCAGCTCCTGGTTCCGATCCACTACAGATCGAGAAACCTAACCCGGACTTAGTAATTAAACCGCCCGCCAAGGGTGTACTTCGAAGGTCTGCTTTCAATCCACATGCGAGAGCAGCCCAGAATTACAACATTGTTGAGGACTTAGCTGTTTCACCCTCAGCAATGTCGGCGTTAGAAGTGCTGCAATCATGCCCAGCACAACGAAAATTGCTTTTGTCGGCTATAGGAGCTGTTGATGTTCAGGACCCGAATCTAATAATCTTCGATCTAGAAAATAGTACACCGCGTCTCCCCCATCAAATGGCTTTCCAAATTCCAGTGATAGTAAAAAACAGACCTATCCATAGGACTGTGATTGATGAGGGAGCTTCTACATGTATTATGTCGATTCAATGTTGGAGATCCCTTGGTTCTCCTTCGTTGAACCAATCCCCCACCATCCTTAAGGCCTTTGATGGCCGTGGGTTCCGTCCGTTTGGTATTCTACAGTAATTGCCTATAGGGGTAGAAGGTAAAACCGTTAGTCTGGATGTGGAAGTGGTTGATGCCCCTCTAGACTACAACCTTCTTTTGGGTCGAAGTTGGTCATATGCTATGACGGCGGTCGTTTCATCGGTCTTCAGAGTAATTAAGTTTCCACATAACGGTAAGATCGTGACTATTGATCAGCTGACATACTTTTCATCCGACCCAGCCTCTTCAGAGAGTATCCAGCATGTCGACAAGACGACAATCCCTTATAGGGACGTTGGTGTAGGTTTAGTTAAAGATTCCGGTTTACTGGGAACTTTTCCTCTCCCTCCACTCAGCGTAGAAACTTCATTTGCAACAATTCATATGATTACATCAGAAAACATTATTTATGACGATCCTTGGATTGTCCCATCTGACTCTGAGATAGACTCATTCGGTGATGCTATGCCCTTGAGTCCATATGAAATTGCTTATGAAGCTCTCATGTCTTTTACCGACTCTCATTCAACCGAGATCGACCAAATGAATGTGGTCAGTGAAGAATCACTTTTCACCTCAACCTTAGAACGGATAGCGTTTCTCGAAGTCGTGTCATCTGACGAACAACTTCGCGAAATCTTAAGTGTAGACAATCTACCATGGGAGGATCTCCATCACAGATCTTCGTTTTTACCTAAGGATGATGCATTTGAAAATGATTTTTCATCTATCTTTACCGCTGAATATGTCAAAGACGCTCAGGATCCAACGAAACATTCTGATTCAGAGTTGAATTTAGGGAATATTTCTCGCACTATTTCCATTGATATTTCAGTGAAGCCCGGAATTGAGGAGAACATTCATATAGGTGCCGCATGTACAGAAGATGAAATCCAAACTTACAAGACCCTATTCCAAGAATTCCGCGATGTGTTTGCCTGGTCTTACGAGGAAATGCCGGGAATCGATCCTGCCATTGTTGTTCATGAAATAAAGACCTACCCGGATGCTAAACCCGTCCGGCAACGGTTGCGTCAGATTCAGCCTCGAAAAGCGGCTGCGATTAAAGCAAAAGTCGAAAGGCTGTTGAAAGCAGGTTTCATTTATCCGATCCCGTTAACGGATTGGCTATCGAATATTGTTCCGGTCAACAAGAAACAAGGAACAATAAGAATCTGTATCGACTATAGGGATATCAATCGAGCTTGTGCAAAAGACAACTATCCTACGCCTTATATCGATCAAATTATTGATGATTGTGCCGGAAGTGAAATGTTTTCCTTCATGGATGGTTTTTCGGGCTATAATCAAATCAATATTCTACCTTCCGACCAACCAAAAACGACATTCATTTGTCCATGGGGGACGTTTGCTTATTGCAAATTACCTTTTGGGCTTAAGAATGCCGGGGCCACTTTTCAACGGGCCATGTCTTACGCATTTCATGACATCAAGCACATTGTGCAACCGTATCTCGATGATTTGCCTGCTCATTCATTACATCGAGTTGATCACCTTGTCCACTTACGCGCAATCTTTATGAGGTGTAGGCATTATCGAATTCGGTTGAATCCCCACAAGTGTGTTTTCTGTATAGAAACAGGTCGATTGCTGGGATTTGTTGTTTCAAAAGCCGGCATTTGCGTTGATCCCTCGAAGGTCAAAGCTATCATCAAATTGCCTCCTCCTTCGAGTTTACGCCAACTCCAAAGTTTGCAAGGGAAAGCAAACTTTTTACGCCGATTCATCCCAAACTACGCCGAGGTCACTAAAGGTTTTACATGGTTGTTGAAACAGAACGTTCAATTCTTTTGGGACGAGATTGCCCAACAATCTTTTGATGCACTTAAACACACGTTGACCCATGCACCGTTGTTGCATCCTCCCAACTACAAACAGGACTACTTCTTATACCTCGCAGCTTCGCATTCCACCATTGGGATGGTGTTAGTTCAAGAAGATGAATTCGGAGCAGAGCATGTGATATATTATCTCAGTAGGACCTTAAATCCCACTGAGCTAAAATATTCGCATGTGGAGAAATTGGCCCTGGCAGCCGTTCAAGCTGTCCAGCGTTTTCGTCATTACATTCTTCTCCGTAAAACTACAGTTATTTCGGATTGCAACCCTATGATTTACATTTTGACAAAACAACTGCTAGGGGGCAAGTACTCTAAATGGATCGTTATCCTGCAAGAGTTCGACTTGGAGTTCGAGAAGTCCAAGTCTAAGAAATCCTTAGTTTTTGCGGAATTGATGTGTGATTTCCCGCGTACTGACACAGAGACTGTGGCAGAGGAGTCCATTGCGGACGAATCTTTGTTTCTTATCAGTACTTTAGATCCGTGGTACGGGGATATAATCATCTATCTCCAAACCCAAACCTTTCGGCCTGAAGCTTCAAAGGCGGAACGTCGAAAAATTCGGTTTCAATCCTAGGAATACAAAATTATTGGAGATACACTTTATCGCCGGGGGGCAGACTTAGTTTTTCGACGTTGTTTAACTCACGAAGAGGCTGAGAGGGTTTTGAATGATTGTCACTCTGGAGCATGTGGCAGTCATATGTCTGGGTATGCCACAGCTCAGAAGGTGTTGCGCGCTGGTTACTTCTGGCCATCTATGTTTAAAGTTTGTATCATTGCAGTCCGGAAGTGCCACAACTGCCAAGTGTTTGATCGAAAGATGCGCGCACCACCTGCCCCTCTCCACCCTATAATTGCCGTTGGTCCATTCGCCAAATGGGGTATCGACTTTATTACTTGTAACCCTCACTCGGCCGGGGGGCATGCGTATATCATCCTCGCGGTTGATTATTTCACTAAATGGGCCGAGGCGATGCCTACATTCGACGCAAGCGGCAAAACAGCTGCAGTTTTCGTATTCAATCATATTATAACTAGGTTTGGTGTCCCACAAGCAATCATTACTGACCATGGGAGCCATTTTCGAAACATCATGATGACTGAGCTTACAAGCCAGCTTGGTTTGCGCCACGATAGCTCTACTCCTTATTATCCGCAAGCCAACGGTTTGGTTGAGTCTATCAACAAAGTTCTGGTTATCATGATCCGACGAACCATTGGTATTCATCGGTCGAATTGGCACAACATGTTATTTTCGGCGCTATGGGCATACCGAACCTCAGTGAAAACTTCAACAGGGTTCACTCCTTTCCAGCTAGTTTATGGCTTGGAAGCTGTGTTACCCATTGAATGCGAAATCCCATCACTTCAAATGGCTGTCGAATTACTCCCAGCTACTTCCGAAGAGGAGAAACGTTTGTTGTACTTAGCTAAATTAGATGAGACTCGACGTGACGCTGCATTGGAAATCGAGACTCACGCGAAGCGAATGAAAGCTCAGTATGATAGAAATGTGACCCCTCGAAGTTTTTCGGAAGGAGACCTAGTGCTATTATATGATCAAGCTAACGATAAGCTAGGTGCTGGAAAATTCGTTCCTATGTGGCATGGACCCTATATTGTAAAGCGAAAGCTAGCAAAAGGGGCTTATGAGCTGGTAGATTTTGATGGGAACTCTTTGGGTAAACCTAGAAATGGACTTTACCTAAAGAGGTATTATGCTTAAATGGTGGGTATGGAGAAGTTTTAGTTAGGTTAGGTTTTCTTTCTAGCTAGTATGTTTGTTAGTTAGTCGGTGTGCTTAGCTTAGCGAGTGTGTTTTTCGTCATTATTCTGGCTTATCTTGGTTTTGCTCTTGATATTGCAGATGTCGACGCCTCTCCAAACATACATTGGATTTGTTGATGGTGCTTGTCGTAGTACACGGAATATCTCTTCCGCAGCTTGGGTTATCTATTCACCCTCTGACGAGTTAGTTTCTATGCATGGGGTAAGCCTCGGTCAAACAACGAACAACATTGCAGAATACAGTGCAGTGGTTGAATTATTATCCGAATCTATTTCATTTGGAATTCGACGTTTGATAGTGAGGCTAGATTCTGAACTTGTTGTATTACAGCTTAATAGAGTTTATGCCATTAGAAATCCTGTGTTATTAAGGTTGTTTTTGAGAGTGCGTCTCTTGGAACGTGAATTTGATTACATTGAAATCAGCATATTCCAAGGTCTTTAAATACATTAGCAGATGCAATTGCTTCTCGAGTGTTGGACAGACATTTACGATAATCATGCAAGTAAATTTAAAAACATTTCATCACACATGTTAAACAAAATAAGCCGGTAATAGTGATATATATATATATAGATAGGAGTGTGTCAAAAAATATACATCGTCTTCGATCATAGGTTGAAAAACACCTTATGATCGGCAAAAATGATAAAGTACAAAAAGTCAAAAATGTCACATGTGTCTACAAAGTGACTAGCCAATCACTGGTGGTGCTCCCTATACGACACCACTGCACGGGCTACCTTACGCAAAAATCTCCTAAACGGTCCAGGGACTGCGACTACATAGCGCTGAAGCCTGATAGGAATGTCATCCATAGTAGTCTCAGGCATATCCGCCGTCAGACGCTCTAGATCATGCTCCAACTCAGCTAGTACCTCTGCAGACACGTCCTGTGGGGCCTGTACCGGTGCAAATGCATGTCTCCTCTCAAAAGGCCGGAGGTTGGCTGGGCGCTGTGGACCAACATCTGCATTTTGAAAATTTTACTGTCAGTTTTGAGACGATATATATAAAAAACAAAAAAAATACATAATTTGAAAACTTGTGAAAAATAAAGTACCTCTGTCATCCCATTGTTCTCCCTGTGGAAGAACCATGTCCGGATCACCTCGAAAATCTACTCCGGCATACGGAAAGTCCTGGATCGAGAAAACCTGGTCCTCCAACCAGTGAAAGTAACTATCACAAAATCGAACAAATGCCGCGCCCTCGTCAAGATGCCGGGCCATCACCGCAACCCATCGTACCAGCTTTGGCTCCCGAGGACCCAAGATATCAACAGTGAGTTGCTGAGGGATCAACATCGGAACTCTCTCTAAGGCAAAGCTCACGACTAAAGGCCCATATCCAAAAGTTTTCAGTCATCCGTTCTTTGCCTTAGTCAGTTGGCTCTTCATATTAGCCGACACAGCATCACACCAGTTGAAAATGGTGCCTTGGTAACAGTCAATTGCCATCCGCATTTGGGACCCGGAAGCAATGTGTAAAGCAGTTGCGCCGCAAATTCTGGTAACCGTGAACGCTATAACTTTGAGTTCACGCAGAGAGATGTGTTTGATCTCCACGCCTTTCGAATGGTGTGCACCAGGTGTGCACCAATCTTCCCGGAGACTAACAAGGGATTGGCCACCCGGCCTAGTCCCGGCTAGATTGAGTTGCTCGCCTCTATTTGGCAAGCCAGTGAGAAAGTATACATCAGAGGGCTCTATCTCGAGCTGGTGCCCTCCTATGTAAAAGCATTGCTCTTGAACGTTCCATCTCTCAACCAGCCATTCTAAGAATCTTACCTGAGCCCTCATGCCAGGTATGGCCCAGTATTTATATAGCCCGCATTCTTTTAGGGCATCAATGGAAGGTTGATGTTCAATTGCAGCTAAATCAACATCCTCGTGCTCTCTTTCTCTCCAATCCAACATGGTGAGTACCCTACACACCAAGAAACAATGATTAGAACTGATTTGGGGAAATTTGAATGGTTATTTGTGGAGATTGGGGTTTTAAAATCCGCCTTTCACGGAGGATGCACCCCGCGTTTACAACACAGGGCGTCCGGACGCAGCTGGCCTGAAGGTGGGCTGCGTCCCCTGACCATTTTCCTGTATAGGAAAAAGTCGGGGGACGCAGGTCACCCGAAGGGCACCTGCGTCCACCGAGGGGCGCATTTTGAAACCTAAACCCCCCCAAAAAACAAAACTAAAACCTAAAAATCAATTTTAATCGGATGAAATTGAAGAGTAGGATGTTGTAAAATACCTGGAAGAGACGGCGTTCGATTCTGACGGTCGGATTTTCCGCAGCAACCACGGGAAGTTTCTTGCCAAAAGCTCTTTTTTCAACCTCAACAGTCAAATGGTAAAAAATCTTTTTATAGGTTTTTTGGATGAATTTGCTCATTTTTCACCATGAAAAGATGCTTTTCGATGTATTTTTGCCTATCTTAAACAGGTATGATTAATGGGTTGCTTTTGTGCAGGACAAAGGGACTTAGAGGGAAAATTGTCATTTTTCACGAACCAAAATATCAGAGTCATCTTTTAAGCCCTTTTCTGACTCCTAAAAAATGAAAAGATTGCCGAGCGTTTCTTTTACACTCGTTAAAACGGAATTAAAAGACGGTCCCCTTATAGCTCTTTTCTGACCGTAAAATCAGGAAAAGATTGCCGGGTTTTTGTCGTTTCAAACTCGATACGGAAATAAAACGACGTGTCTTTGATCGCTTTTTACTTTTCAGGTCAGTGGCACTAATTATGAAAGTACTCCTTGGTCGCAAGATCAAGCGGTTCCCCCAGGTATTATTTTATACTTTTTCGGGCTTGAGGGACACAAATCTACGAAAAAGTTCAACTTGGAGTCTTCTTAAGTTTTTCAGACTCTCTAAAATTGAAAAACGCCGAGTTTCTCCTATACTGGGCTCGTTAAACATTTCACAGTAAAGGACCTGTTCAATTAAAAACAGGAACGAACCACTCCTTCCTAGGGTTCGAATCAAAACTAGGTTGGACTCATCCGAAGGATGAGCTTATAATCAAGCATATGTTATCCTCCCCAAGCTTGTTAAAAATAAAGAGGTACTTGCCAGAAATGGTGGGGGAAAAGAGAGAAGAATGAGCCTATTTGTTACCTTTTGTCTCAAAAGAAACTTTATTACCACTCTTGAACATGACACTTTTTCATTCACCTGGGTTGGGAAATCCTTTACCTCACAGTTGATCAAACCACTTTGAAAGTCTTCAGCCGGGTTCTGGGGATTAACTTTGAGTTATTCAGCACCAAGCCATCTGTCGTGTCGTTATGTGTTCAAGAGGTCTGCAAACAAAACTTTCATCTGCAAAATACCTGTTATCCATTTGACCATCCCTGAGTCAGTCCTTACAGCAACATTTCTTCAACTTGAGCAATGATTTCATGTTGCGGGCTTGCCTGCAGCGGGTCGCTTTCTATTGACATCAGCACATTATCTAGAGAGATGACTTAGAAATCGTCAGTACCTTGAAGTCTGCATGCATCAATGGCAGATTTCTCGCCTTTGACGTCAGTTTACATCATTGACTTTCGATCAAAGGATTCCATGAAATGTTCGACATCAACTCATTCATTCACATCTCATGGATTGTACTGGGTACTTTGAGAACCATTGACATTACTGGTGGTCTCTCTCACGCTTGTTAACAATTTACATCATCGACTGGTAATCAAGTGGTTTCTACCATGTTCGACATCAACTCATTTATTCACATGGCTAGAATCGTACCAATTCGAGAAGTAGAAATGAAGACCCTGGATCTAGTTTCCACCATCCAGGCTGCAAGGAGTTTTGTATTCATTATCTAAGTAGACTAATCATAAACAGATGGCTGCGCCCATACTGTGTCTACAAAATTCTATGATTATGATGTACTGCAAGATCATTCCTGTATCAGAGTAGTTAGTCTGTTAGTTAAAGTTTTAATCTGAGTATGAGAATGCCTACCTCAGTGATGATATAATCTTATCCATGTATTTTGTGTTGAAAATTGCAGGTTCTGACCAGGCTCTCCACGAGATAATCCTTGAAAAGATAAAGCGCTTCACCCTTCCTAGATAATACAAAACCCTAATCTATTTCAGGCTTCGCACTTTAGGGGGCAATCTGTTACACTAAAAAATGTCACCATGACTATTTACAGTTAGGATGGCTCTATCAACAGTCATGCTACCCTCTTAGGCAAGTCTTATGCCTCTGCTTTCCATGTCAAACTCCAAAAAAGAGAGAAAGTCTTTCTAAATGTATTTATCTCTGGGGACGCAGGTTCTCTCAACCTTACCTGCGGGGATGCACCCAATGTTCACAAAAGCTGCGTCTTTGGACGCTCTGTGTGTAAAGGGGCAGGTGCGTCCCCCTGAAAAGGTTAAAATGCACAAGTTTCATCTTTAAAAAGTCACTTGTGGTCATTTCTAGAGCATTCTAGAAGGTTGTTCGACGTGTATTGAGCGCCTCCAGATGGTTCATGCACTCCTACCAAAGAGGAACTTATCCCATCAATAGGGGAGCTATCCCATCAAAAGAGGGGATTATCCCATTGATGGTGGACCTGATTAACTTCCTCTTGAGCACTATAAATACAGGCATTGGGCTAGAAGGAGGGGAGGTTGAAAGCTATACATTTCTAAGGGTAAATGCTGCAGGAATTAGGACTCCCATTTAGAAGCTTGTGAGGAGAGATTGCCATCTTTGCTTGTTCTATTTGGAAGTGGGTGAGCTTTGTCAAAGTAAAGGAGAACTCTTGTGGACCCTGGAAGGAGCTTGCACAACACCAAGGCTCAGGTTGTAATGGTTCCTTTTGATTACCTTTAATGCAAATTAGTCCATTCTTCTCAATAACTTGTTGTTTATGAGTTATTTCATGTACTCCTTGGTCTATATGTTGAATATGCTTTGTTTTATGTTATAATCAGGTGCTATTTAATGGTTTGACTGTTGGTGATTGCAGGTTTTGGAGAAAAGGAGGAGCTCATCCAGATCAACAAAGCTTGGACTTCTACAACAGCGTTTGGACAAAGGTAAGAACAAAACACTTGATTTCTCATATCATAATGCATGTTTAGAGAAGGATAGCTCTAGTTTGTTTTGTTTGTCATTAGAATGTCTTAGACTTCTAGGAAGGTTGGTTGTGTCCGCACTATTGACTGATTCCGTGTGACAGTAAGAGGTACAGGGAAATTGAAGCCAACACTCAAAATTTTTTCAACCTCTGCTTTAATGGCAGCGACTTTCTTAGGATGAACAGGTCGAAGTCACTGTCATACTGGTTTGACATCAGGGTACATTTTAATCTCATGTTCAACAATACTTGAGTCAATGCCTGACATTTCCTCATAAGACCATGCAAAGATATCTCGAAATTCAAAAAAAGAGCACAGTAAGTATCAAGTTCCAATGGAGAACAGGATTCTCCGACATGAATGTTTTCTATAATGTTAGGCTTGGATGAAATGTTTATAGAAATCATTTCTTCTATGTTGGACAAATTAAGCTCAGAATCTACAGTATTTACAGAATTTGACAAGAAATCAAAGATCGATGGGTGATTTAGTTCATCTAAATAATCTTCATTGTCATCTCAAAGGTGGGAACGATGATGATAATCCTCCCACAGCGTCTCTCCTATCATCGTTGATTTGAAGATTCATTCATCCATAGAATGTATACGTGGAAAAGGATTCGAAGAGGTACCATATTCTAACAATCTATCTACCCATACAATTGTTGAGTGAGGATTAGGGTTTGTCACACAAGCCCGAAAAAATGATTGCTATGATGATTCAATGGGGCTGAACAACAACCCCTCACTATGAATATCAATTTCAAAGTTGTTAAAAATCTTCGTAAAATCAGATGATGTCAAAGAAATCATGTTGCAAGTTTCCACTCTTGGCACTTCCGCGAAACCAGATGGTGACGGGAGGGTAAAAGTGCCCATTAAAGAAGGATCTTTAAGGAGACTTGCTCCAACACTTTGAAGTGACAGTGGGTTTCCGTGTATCAATGGAATGCTTCCCGTAGCCTGTGAACTATTGGCAAAGAAGGCTAGCTGATCAGTGACTGTGATTCCACCCTTGAAAGGGAATGCAAGTGTATGAAAATACATGGAAACGACAGCAGCTATAGCATATACCCAAGGCCTTCCTAGTAAAATGTTGTAATCAAGGAGTCCGTCAACTACCTCAACGTCAACAGTTACTGTCTTGCCCCCTAGTTCGATTTGCAAGTTACTCAAAATCCCATATGGAGTATAGGTCTGTCCATCAATGTCTTTTAATGTAGTTGGTGATCGTGATAATGGCAGTGAACCAAGTGTTTTCCAGCAGCTGATGGAAATAATGCAAGTAGATGCCCCCTCATCAATAATAGTTCGGTGAACATTCTTATTGAGAGCTTTTGCTTGCATTAGGAAAGCTAATTGCGCCAGTAACTGTGGTGAATATCCCGCATGGTTGAAAACCACAAGATTTGAAACCGTAGGATCTATTCCACCTATTCCTGACAATAAAGCTTGTTTCTGGGAGGGGTAGTTTTGCAACACCTCAAGTATCGACATAGCGGAAGGTGATTAGGCCAAATATTCTAATTTATTATAGTTTTGAGCTGCTCGAGCACGAGGATTGAATGTTGATTTGTGCACAACTCCCTTTGGTGGCTTTATTGTCAATTCAGGTACAACTGGTGGAACAACTTCAGGTGAAGTTGAGGTCGAAGTACTAGGTTGATCAGTGGCCTGGTTATTCAACGACGATGGATTTCCATAATATTTGTTTCTTGTTGACACCAAAACATCGTTTTGTGGATTTGTGATGGATAACATGAGTACTTGGGATGTGGAAGCATTGTCATTTGCAACCAAATGTGTCTGATGTGGTCGAAGTCTTTAAAAGTTTAGAGACCTCAGAGCGATGTGGACAATCTCTTGTATAATTCTCGTCATTACATATCAGACATGGATAATGAGGTTTCCTAGCTGCGGTAGGGGATTCAGATGATTTCTCTGGAGTGGAATTTTCCTGTTTCTTTTTCTTCCCATTTTTCTTACCTCCTGGTTGCTTTGGATTTTTTCCTTTGTCAGATGACACGACATTAATCTTAGAGGCATGAGTGTTTTCTGATGCATTTGTAGCTTGATTGGAAATGGCAAGAGTTTGACCAGATTGTCTTCTTGCCCCATATGTGCTTGAATAACCGATCACACCGTCGCTGGCATGAGAGTCCCTACTCGATTGTGGAGGTGGTGGAACACTGAAAGCTGGTCTAAGTGCATCGAGTATTTTATCATAAAGCATGCCGAATTGTGTGTAAATGAAATCCAAGTATTGGGCACGAGCGATAACTTGCTCTTCTGTGACAACTCCACCTTTTGCCACATCCTCGGTGATTGATGGCAACAAGGATTTTATGAACCACTCAGCTAAAAGCTGATCGGGAACATATGTCTTAACCATTCGAAGATGATGCCTCCACTCATGAATATGATCTGATATATGGGTAGAGGTAGTCTGTTTAAAGTTGGTCAAGAGTTCCGTTCTAGTTTCGTATCTGATAGGTAACTGGAAGTGGGTCAAAAAGGTAGTGGCTAAAGTGGTGAAGTTATTGAAAGAAGCTCTTGGTAATTCAATGTACCATTTAGCAGCTGGACCAGTGAGTGTTCTTTGGAAAAGACGAAGTCTGATCAAATCATCATTCAAAGTGTTGGATGAAAACAATAAATGAAAGGTCATAACATGATTCGATGGGTCTTCTCCAGGATTTCCATTAAAATTCGGAATATCAGATGGTAACTTATGCGGAATTACCGACCACCAAGGTGCATATGCGATCAGATCATTGGTGAGCTGGTTTAAATCTAGTAATTCTAAAGTTGCTACGAATGGAAACTGTCGATTCAAGTCAGGTTGAGCATACCCAGGATATGATGGAATTTCCTGTGCAATAGGTCTTTGCATACCAGCATAGGGCATCTGCATTTGGTAACTTTGGTATGGTTGTTGAACAAAACCAATATAAGGTGGTTGTTGATAACCAGATTGAAATTGTGGTTGTCCATAACCTGCAAAGCCTTGTTGTCCAGGACCTTGGTAAGCTTGATATTGACCAAAACTAGGTTGAGCTTGTGAACCAAGTCCAAACTGAGGTTGGAACTATTGGAATTGGGGTTGTTGGAATTGTGGCAACCACAGTTGTTGAGACAACTGTTGTTGCCCAACAATGAAAGGTTGACCAAGTTGTGAATCAACTATACCAGTGTAAGCCTGGGTCAATCCAAATAAAGGTATACTAACTTGAGGTTGTTTCTGAGCTCCAAAAACAAGTGGCTGTTATATAACAACTTGAGAAACTTGAACCTCTTGACTTGAAACTTGTGGTTGCAAGGAAGAAGGATCAGTTTGTACTAGTTGAGATACAACCGTTTGAGCTTGTGACTGTGGCACAGTAGTAACAATAGCTGTAGTAGGAATATTTGACACAATTTGCATTAGTTGTGTAGGATACACAAGCCTAGGTTGAGTTGGCATTGCTGGTTGCCATTGACAAACTCTAATTCCAGGTTGACTTGAATATTGTGGGAAATTACCATATGGTTGTCCTCTGGAATAAGGAGGATACGGTGAATAAGCATATTTCTCTCCATATGGTGAAATTCCAGTATTTAATGGATACATCAGTAAGAAAGAGAGGTAAGACCACAGTACTTATTTAGTTAAGGGGCCACCAAATAAGTAAGTGCTTGTAGGCGTGGTAAAGAATCTTTCCTTAGGCGGTGCAGTAGTCTGGATCTGCTGGATATAGGTTTGGATCTGCTGGATATAGGTCTGGATCACGCTTACTAGCAGCAGGCTCTGAATCTCCATATATAGTAAGAGGGGCCAGCCAAGCCAAGAATAACTATAGCATAGCATGGAATGGGACCTTTCAGGATGCGCAAGCAGGCTCGACCATAAGCCCCCCCACCCAATAAGATTGCCCAATCTGATATTGATGTGTAGGATCAAACTGTTGGGTTCCCATTAGAGAAGAACTAGATAAAATTTCGGATGAGGACATGGGTGATGACCATGGTACAGAAGCAACCCCTGAGTGGGTTCCAGACAATGATTGGTAACCAACCGGGATGGATGATTCACCATACAGGTGCGACTCAGGTGTGGTAAAAAACATCGAAGGAGTTACAACATAAGATTCTGCTGCAGTTGCATCAAATGATATAGTTTGGGATGTTAACGGTTGTTCAACCATAGTTAACTGGCCCAAAAGTTGTCCTAAAGATTTGATGGGTACTTGAACGGAAGTAGGATCAGATGAAGCAAAGTAATCAGGAGTAGTAGGATAAATATTAAGCCCAGTTCAAAAGTGAAATGGAGTTCCAGGTGTGGAATCTTCTACTAATTCCTCCTCTATGGCAATCAAATCTGGTGGAAGAACTTGACCGTCAGGTTCGTAAAAGATTTCTGGTGTTGATGAAAGTGTAGTTTTAATAGTAACAAATGTCTGAGGGGTAACAACTTTTGAATGTTGAAATTCGAAGTCAAGATGTTCAGGTAAATGAACAACAGTTTCAAAGGGAAGTTCTTGAACAACTTTAGGTTCAGATGTAACTTCTATTTGAACTGGGATAGATTCTGGACCAACTCCTGGTTGAGCCGTTTCAAGTTCAAAAGCACTTTCTTGTTAAACAATTTAAAGTTGAGTATCAACTTGTTGTTGGACAACCTCGGTTACTGTTACACTAGGATCAGTGCTAATGTCCTCAGGTAATTGTGAAACTTCTACTTTAGGAATGGATGTACCAGAAATAGTTGGAGTAACTGGAGTCTCTGTAGTTACTAAAACAAATGTTTCAGGTAACCCAGATGAAGAACTAGGAGTTCTGGATGTACTAGACTCAATTAAACGAGACCACTTTGTCTGAATTGGTGTTGCTTCAGGAGGCAAAGGCGGTTGGCTCACTGTTCTCCGCGAATGATGCAGTTTGGGTTGATTTTCCTCCACGATTGCTGGTTAATTTTATCAACTTAAAATCAACTAAGGAATCATGATTTTATTCGTGGTCAATTAATTTTTACGACACTTTAACCCAACTTTGTTTTTTCATTTTTAAAGAGTTGAGAAGAAACAAAAGATGACTCTAGTCGCCTTCGATTTTTAATGAGCCTAAAAGGACAAGTGCTAAGATGATCCTTTTACCTTTAAAGAGTCGAAAAGGAACGAAGGTGATTGCTCTGTAGATTCTAGACAAGAGGGTTTACCAGACAAATTGCAAAACCACAATATACACCTTGGTTAATGATGAAAGAGAAATGACCAAGGACTTTGCGTACGACAGTCAATCTTCCCGAATGCTGTGTTCAGTGCGTTGCGATCGGTAAGGCGGTAGACTTGGCTTCCTAGGGATAAAGGATTTCAACCTATTGGGGTCTCCCAATATATACTCGACGGTATAGGGAGCACAAGTCCGTACTAGCACTTATCGAATCAGAGAGGAGGAATCATCCAACCTTCAGTGAAAACGATAGCCACTAGGTTTAAAGACACCGGAACACGTGTCTAGCCTAGACCTCTAGATGTTTTTTTGTTAAGTTCCAATGCGTTTTTAGATAAATTGATTTTCATTTTAAGTTTATCTTGCTTAGAAATTTGCCTTTCAAGTTCATCGCGTGATGTATTCTGAAATTCCTAAGAATGCAACTAGAATGAGAAGCACTCTTTCAATTTAATTTTAACAATGAAAATCCTAGCTATGAGGGATAGAGCATACATGTAATTTTTGAACAAGCAACAAAGAGCACAAACTAATGCAATTCCCTAAACCATTCCCTTTGAACGCAAAAACTCAAGCTCTAAAATGCAAATTGGATGTATTTCTTTTTAGTTTCTCTTAATGTGAATGATGCAATAAGAAAAACTAATGCACAAATGATTCAGAACTCTTTTCATAAAAAATGATGATTTGTGACAATTTCTTTTACAAGGGAAAGGAAGACTATACGACACTTTTGATTTTTAAAGAAATGAAGATTTTCGACACTTTAAATGAAAATACAAATCAAATGCACAAATAAATCGATCGATTATATATGAAGGAATACTCTACGACACTTCAGTTTTCGAAGAAAATGATGATTTTACGACACTTTTCGATCAACAAAACAATCGATCAAAACTACCTTTCGAAAGTGGATTGCAAATGATAAATCAAATGCTAAAAAACATCCAACAATCCAGTCTAAGTAGGGCCAAATTAAGGAGATGAAAACTAATTTTAGAGACAAAACATCATTGACATTCAACAATTCTTTCAAATAGGAGAAAATTGGCAAAACTTTCAGTTCCTAGATGGGAAACTGACTCTCAAGGTATCAATGCAGGCTGCAGTTAGAGACAGTGTGCTGAATCACTCTGTACCTATGCGGGAAGTGCACTACAGTGTAGGAAACAGTTAGAGATAGTGCACTGATGACAGTGAGCAATTTTGAAGGCAATTTTGTCACAGTTTCGACTCAATTTTCAATGAAAGAGGACTGAAATAAATAAATGACCACAAGTATAGTATGTAGAAATGTATTAGCAGGATGATAAGCTACTAAGATGGATAATCTTTTCCCCAGTGGAGTCACCAATTTGTTTTGGGAATATTTAGTATTCTTGGACAAACGCCTAACCCTCTAGATCTAGTAGCGGATCTAGAAACAACAAACAAAGTAATCTTAACTTTTTCTATAATCAACAAATAAAACAAGAGA
Source organism: Pinus tabuliformis (assembly GCA_031772625.1). Taxonomy (NCBI): domain Eukaryota; kingdom Viridiplantae; phylum Streptophyta; class Pinopsida; order Pinales; family Pinaceae; genus Pinus; species Pinus tabuliformis. Next base: position 1,445,526,813 of record CM062818.1, on the reverse strand, counting down.
GAAGAGAAACCTACTTGTAGTTTTCGCTAGCTCCTTGTCTCCCTTGACCGATCTTGTTGCTCCTTTCTATACTTAAGTCGCTTGGAAAGTACCTGCACAATCACAGAAACAAAAACCAATCAAAGCATAATGATCTATTGCTTATAAATAACATGGAATCGAAAACATGATATACATATGAATGCATTAACATATAACACAAGCATAAGGAAAAATTCTTGAAAACTTTATTGATAAGAGGAAATATTACAACCCATATGAGCTCGATCTAGTGTCATCCTTCCAATTTAATCCTTCATCACCTTATGAAAAGCAAGACGCTCCAAGATTATTACAATACTTGCACTCAATTCTAATCTCATATCACCAGCATCTCCTTACAACTCAATATTTTTCAGCCCTTGATCCCTTAGATGAGTGATCTATTTATAGGTGAGTGAAGGAGGTTATGCCATTAATGGTGATGATGAATGCCTTTCTAAATTTAGAAATCAGTTCCATAGAAGAAGGGATAGGGGATTGATGTTTCCTAATTCCCTTTCTCATCCAAAAGTGAGCTGAAAGTTGTAGGTGGCATTTGAGAAACTTCTAGAGGCTTCCAATGTATAAGGAATCTTCAAACCCTCACGGAACTTTGCTCAAATTCACTCAGCGCAGGCCAAGTAGGGACCAAGTGCGCTGCATAGCACTCTGACAGTGTATGGCTTATATTGCAGCGCACCCTAGTGAAGGCCTACCTGCACTGATATTCTTAGAGGCAGTTTTTGGATGTTTTTAGTGACATAACTTCTTTGGAAATAAGGCATTCTGATGACTAACTTCTTTAGGGCATGTAACAACTTGTTACTAGGGTTTTATGAGTCCTAATAGTATCGATCCATAAGTTGGGGTTGATGTGCCCAAATGCATCTGTAACAACAATACATCCATGTAAACCTACTAGCCCCAATAGTGGAACGTTACAACCACATCCGCCTGCTCCTCCAAAGACATGAAATAGCTCCGTGCAATGGAGAAGCCAAGGTGCATTACAATACTGTCCAAGCTCTTTCCAAGATAGTCTTATCAGAAGCTTGGTTGACCTAAAGCCCATATAATGAGTTATGAGGGACTATTTATAGCAAAGGGTGGGGTGACCCTTGGCATTCCCCTTTGTGACAGTTCAACTACCCTCATGACTCTTCACCTACTCTATGAATGTTACATCCAACTATTGACACTTGACTTACACTTGACATGACTCAACATTACAATGCACATGTACTCACGTGGGACAACATGGCTTGAGCAAGCCATGCAAGACATCGCTGACACTCAGTCCGTTGTGATGAGACCAACTCTTTGACATGCTTGTGATGGTGAAGGTGCTGAGTTGATGCTTAGCTTGGTTGTCCATGATAGTGTGCATGTACCCCATGGTGACATCTTGCTAAAGTGAACTCTTGCCTCCGTTGCAACCAGTGCATTGGTTCGGCTCCTTCATCCACCTCATCTGCTAACATGCACATGGTCATATTGGGTGCAACTGAACTGACAACACACTAATGCATAGTGTCCGTGCTATTCTTCAAGTGTGTGCTAGTGGTCATGCGCATCAAATTGTTGAAGTACATGTTTAGCTCTAGTTGGACTTGCTTCTTGTCTTCGCCTTGGTGAGTGTGTTGAATGTGTTGGATTGCATGCGTGCGCACAATGACATGCATGTTGTTGAATCCCTTGCATGCGATCAACAACACTGCTCACCATGTCTTCTTTGTGTCAGCTGTTGGGATGGATCTTTAACTTGTACGGGCGCAGTTTCATCTGTGAGTGCATGTTGCGCCCACTGCTGTTCCTGTTCCTGCTGCAACTCATTCGTTTGTCTGTGCAAATTCATGTTCTTCCTGAGTTGCTACTTCAGCACATGCAACTCCTTCTTTGTTCCATTCTCTGTCTTCACGCGATCTTCATGTCGCACTGTCACCTCATAGCCTGAGTCTCCAAAGTTGCTTTCATTATTAGTGGATCTGCTTGATCTTGCAACTTTGTTCCACCTCTGTGTTGTCAACAACCTTCCTCTTGCATTCATTGCATTCGTTGCATTCGCTGTGTTCGCTATATTTAATGCGTTTGGTATGCTTCCTTCAGCTGTTGTTCATGATGTTGCTTGCTATGATATCTTGATGTTCTTATCTATGAACAACTTGATATCTTCGTGAGTAGGCAAGCTCATAGACATTTGATCGACTGCATCTCCAAGTGTGCTTTGAACGGTGTCTTCGACACTTTTCTCTTGGAAACCATTGTACCTACACTACTGAGAGGCAGATGAACACTTGAAATACCTGGAGACATGGTAGCACTCATGGAAAGCACTATGTTAGTGAAAAACCAAACTGAATTTGAGAACTGACTTGCAACATACTTGTGTGACTGATCATGAAGGTTGCGCAATTTCGGACAAGAGATTGGGAGACTGACTGCCAAGACTGCACGAGGCACAATCTGGGATACTAGGAGACTGACTGACTGCTGCAACTGCGTAGTGCGCAGTCTAGTCTGACTGCTGGAATTGCGCAATGTGCAATCTCAGTTGGCAATGGCTTCAGGCTCAGTGACTGCATTGCGCAATTTTATTGGCCAACAGTCACTGTCCCTCAAGATTTCACAAAATAGGCCTGGGGAATAGCTGCTGGGAATAAATACAGATTTTTGGAGAGGAAGGTAGAGCCTTCCCTCTGAGGATTCTGCAATGTTCTCTAGTGAGGCAGAGTCCGGGCCAAGGTTGGCCAGACTCGCCGACGGGCAACTGAACGCGAATCTGAATGCGAATGCATGCTGATACTATGTGTAAGCATACGTGAATGATCATGCATGAAAATGGTGAATGATAGATTCAAAAAATGGAACAACATGCACATGGGTGAGGTGAGTCGCTGAATCAATGACTGTTTGCGAAAAATAGTTTCATGCATGTGTCAACAGTGAGATGTTGATGAAAACTGAAATGGTGCTAGGACAAGCTAATATACATGTAAACGACAACAAGCTCTCAAAGAAATCAAGAAAAAATAACTCATACAATCGAAAACACAAAAAGCAACAGAAATGTAGCTTATGGCATGGGAAGCGGGCTTACCCCAAAACAATTGAGCTGAATGTGCCAACTGTTCCTAGATGTGATGTGGGGTGTCAGAGCTGCGAGGTTGATGTGAGGAATGAGCTCTGCAACATCCAGTTGATGAGCTTTGATAACATCGAGGTTGTGATGTGCATACCACAAATATAGGGAAAGCAACACTTGGTGGGAGGTTTTCGAAATGATCCTTGCATGTAACCTCCAACTGCTAAACATAGATCCCTGAAACAAGGGATGCCTTTGCATACTGCCTTGGGAGAAGAAGCCCATGCATGCAAGTTAGTTTTGCTCGGTCCTGGAGGGAACCAGTCAGCTTAGCTGCACATGCAAGAGACTCCTCGACTGCTTGAAGGAAATGCACATTTCTAGCTAGGAGGTGGGCTGACTGCCCAGGAGATTTGCATAGTTTCTAGGCAGAGCAACTGACTGCTACCCATATTTGTGCAAATTCTGGGCTGAGAAACCCTTCTGGGGAAAATTGTGTAATTCCTGTTAGGAGTGTCGACTAACATAATTGCACAATATTGGAGCCCAGTAGGATGCCAGACAAGATTGCGCAATTTCTGGAGGGAAAGCTAGTTTCCCTCAAGAAATGTGCAATTTTCTTAGGGAAGTTGCTTAGCCTGCAACTAGACCAATTCCGGGTGGTCAACCTGTGAGGGGAAAGCATCGAGCTGTGATCGACAGGTTGCCTTTGTGCAAGAAAAACACTGAAGCTTGTGAACTTGATGAAGCAAGGCAAGCTACTGTGAAAAGTTGGAAGGGAGGCTCCAAAACGAAGCTAAGGAAAAATTTTGGAGGGTGGTTGTAGCCACTACAACAGGCTTATATTCTTCATTCTAGCCTCTCCATTAGTATCTTTGATAGGGAAAACCTCATTGTCCCTATTTTCACCCATAGTTTGGGTAGGTGAAGTGGGTTCTTCTTCTTCCCCAATAGGCTATTTAATAAATTTAGGTTGCTCACCTAGAGGGTCTTCTAACTCCCCTGTAGTCATAGATGGAAGTTGACAGTCACCAAAGAAGAGGTAAGGTTGAATATTTGAGGGTGTGTGGCTTTTTGGTAAGAATTTTCCTTGATTATCCTTACTCCTACGAGGCATGAAAAAAAACAAATTATGTTACTTTTTCAAAAAATGTATGCAAAAGAGAAAAAAATAAAAATAAAAATTCTTAAGCAGAAACAACCTCTATTTAGACACCTCCTTGGAAACGACGCCAAAAAGTGGTGATCCCTGTTATTGCATCAATAATGTTGCAATTCCTAAGGGATACTCAAATCAAATTATCAACTCGGGGTTCATACAAACTTCGAGGTGACAGTGCTATATGCACAACAGATAGGATTCCACTCATTCCACCCTCAACTATGATATTAGATCAAAAGGTGCTCAACGACCCTTCCTCCTACTAAATAAGAATGAAAGCTTGATAAAAGGAAAATTGGAATTTGCTTCTAGCTATGAAAATAGAAATTCCATTTACTCAACTTGTAAAAACCTAACTAGTCAATTCATGAAAAGACACATGCTAACCTACTTACATAAATGAAGCTATGTTATCTTGCAAAATTCATCAAATTACCTCATCTAATTGTAGAAAGGAAACTAATTTATCTTGCATAATTGATCAAACTACCAATCGGAATTGTAGGTACCATCTATCTAGTTCATACTTTCTCATAAATTGTAGGTACCATCTATCTATGAACAACCAACTTTTTGTGATTCAAGATTTTCCATATGCCGAGATGGATTATCGCGGTGACCCAGACATGATTCTTCCACCAGGAGAGCAATGGGATGATTCAAGTAAAATCATTTTCAACACTTTCTAAGTTTTAAGTTTTTTATTTTTATTTTTTAAATCGTCCAAAACTGATAATCAAAAGTTTAAATGCAGATGCAGGTCCACGACGACTAGCCGCTCTCCAGCCTTACGAGAGGAGACAACCAACTGCAGCAACACTAGCCCCATAGGACCAATCAACAGAGATCCTAACCGACTTGGAGCATCATCTAGAGCGCTTGACACTAGATATTCCAAACACTGGTATAGATGATATTCCACTTAGGTTACAGAGATATGTGATTGGGGTCCCAGGACCTTTTAGGAGGTTCCTATGTAGGACGGCTCGAGTAGTGGTTTCTTATCATGATCATCGTCAGGGATAGGATGATCGATTTGTAGACTCACGACATTTTTGTCTTTTTGTATTATCATTTTTGCCGATCATAAGGTGTTTTTCAACCTATGATTGAAAACGATGTATATTTTGAAACACAATTCTATGCTATGATATATCATTATTACCGTCTATCTTGTGTAACATGTTATCGAATGTTATTAAATTTACTGTTTTGATTATTGCAAATGTCTATTTATCATACTAGAAGCAACTGCGTCTGCTAATGTATTTAAATGTCTTGGAATATGCTAATATTCAATGTAATCAAATTCACGTTCCAAGAGATGAACTCTCAAAAATAACCTTAATAACACTGGATTTCTAATGGCATAAACCTTGTTAAGTTGTAATACAACGAGTTCAGAATCCAACCTAACAATCAAACTCCGAATCCCAAATGAGATGGATTTAGATAATAACTCAATCACTGCACTATACTCTGCAATGTTATTTGTTGTTTGACTGAGTCTTACCCCATGCATAGACACTAACTCATCAGAGGGTGAATAGATAACCCAAGCTGTGGAAGAAATGTTCCATGTACTATGACAAGTACCATCAGCAAAACCAATGTATGTTTGAAGAGACGTCAACATCTGCAATATCAAGAGTAAAATCAAGATAAGCAGGAATAATGATAAGAGCACTCTCTAAACTAGGCACACTTTTCTAATCTAAAACACACAAGCTGTAAAGAAACTAATCTAACAAAAAATCCCCACTCAAAATTTAAGCATAATATCTCTTCAGTTAAAGTCCATTTCTGGGTTTACCCAAAGAGACACCGTCAAAATCTATCAATTCATAAGCCCCTTTTGCCAGCTTTCGCTTCACAATGTAAGGACCATGCCACATAGGTACAAATTTTCCAGCCCTTAGCTTATCGTTTGCTTGATCATATAGTAAAACTAGGTCTCCTTCTAAAAAATTACGAGGTGTGACATTTCTGTCGTACTGAGCTTTCATTCGTTTCACATGAGTCTCGTTTGCTATTGCAGCAGTGCATCGATTCTCATCTAGTTGAGCTAAGTACAAAAAATGTTTCTCTTCTTCAGAAGTAGCTGGGAGTAATTCTATGGCTAATTGTAATGACGGAGTTTCGCATTCAATAGGTAACACTGCTTCTAAACCGTAGACCAGTTGAAAAGGAGTGAAACCAGTCGATGTTTTTACTGAGATCTGATATGCCCAAAGTGCTGAAAATATCATGGTATACCAATTTGACTTATGAATACCAATGATTCGTTGGATCATAGTGACTAAAACTTTATTGATAGCTTCAACCAGACCATTAGCCTGCGGGTAATACAGAGTAGAAGAATCGTGGCGCAGGCCAAGTTGATCTGTCAGTTCAGTCATCATGATGTTTCGAAAGTGACTTCCATGATCAGTAGTAATCACTTGAGGAACACCGAATCTAGCAATTATATGATTGAATACGAAAGTTGCAGCAGTCTTGCCATCTGCCGAAAATGTAGGCATCACCTCGGCCCACTTAATAAAATAATCTACCGCTAGGATAATATACGCATGCCCCCCGACCGAGTGAGGGTTACATGTAATAAAGTCAATACCCCACTTTACGAAAGGACTGACAACAATTATAGGGTGGAGCATGTCACATAATTCTTGAAATAGGGCTTTATAAGTTTGGATTTCATTGTCCGTACAGGAAGCACCTATATGAATGTTTTCAATAATTCCTGGTTTAACTGAAATGTCAATAGGAACCGTTCGAGAGATATTTCCCAAATTTAACTCAGAATCAGAATGTTGTAATGGATTTTGTGGGTCTTTGACATAATCAGTAGTAAAAATAGAGGAAAAATCATTTTCAAAATGATCAAGGTCAGGTAAAAACGAATATCGGTGATGAAGATCTTCCCATGGTAAATCATCATCAGAGAAGAGTTCACGAATCTTCTCATCAGTGTGAATAGGATCAGAAAGTGTTGATGTAGCTGAGGTTGATATTGAAAGTGATTCCCCATGGACCACATTCATTGGATCAGTTTCGGTTGAATAGGAATCAGAAAACGACTGTACAGCCTGATATGCAATTTCAAAGGGACTCAAAGGCATCGCGCCACCAAATGAATCCACCTCAGAATCGGAAGGTATGATCCAAGGATCATCAAAAGTAACAGTATTCGATGAAATCATATGAATAGTTGCAATAGAAGGTGATACGTTAGGAGGAGGGAAGGAAAAAGTTCCTAGTAAACCAGAATCTTTAATCAAACCTATGCCAACATCCTTGTAAGGGATAGTCATTTTACCGATGTGCTGAATACTATCTGTAGAGGCTGGGTCGGATGAGAAATAAGTCAGCTGGTCTATCGTAATGATCTTTCCATTATGAGGAAACTTGATAAGCCGAAAAACCAATGAAACAATAGCAGTCATAGCATAAGACCAACTGCGACCCAGGAGAAGGTTGTAATCTAGAGGGGTATCAACCACTTCCACATCTAGATTTACAGTTTTACCTTCAACCCCTATAGGTAAACCCTACAAAATTCCAAAAGGATGGAACCCTCAGCCATCAAAAGCCTTTATAATTGTCGGAGACTAATTGAGTGTGGGAGAACCAAGCGATTTCCAACACTGGATCGACATAAACGTAGAAGCCCTTTCATCAATCACAGTCTGAAAGCAAGGTCTGTTTTTGACTAAAACTGGAATCTGGAAAGCCATTTGATGAGGTAGGTGGGGTGTACTATTGTCTAAATCGAATATTATTAGGTTCGAATCCTGAATATTGACAGCTCCTATAGCAGACAATAGTAATTTACGCTGTGCTGGGCACGATTGCAGCACTTCCAAAGCTGACATTACTGAAGGGGAAATAGCTAAGTCTTCAACAATGTTATAATTCTGAGCAGCTCTCACATGTGGATTGAAGGCTAATTTCCGAAGTACACCTTTAGCAGGCGGTTTGATTACTAAGTCAGGGTTGGGTTTCTCGATTTGTAGCGGATCAGAACCAGGAGGAGGTGTAGTTGATGTGTTTGAATTAGAAGATTCTGCTTATTTACCACCAACAGGATTTTTACTACCATAATCTTGCGATCGTGTTGCAATCCTGACATGAGACATCATCATAATGGGTTCTTCTGAGGCATTCGAGAAAGAACCAATCATCTTACTATTTTGAGTAGGAAAAGGATCCTTCAAGACAACAGGAATTTGAGAACCTTTAACAATTTTCGAAACCTCTGCTCGATGTGGGCACTCTTTGGTAAAATGATCCTCGTCGCAAATGAAACAAGGATAGCAAGGTTTTCGTTTTTTGTTAGTAGATTCATTTTTATCTATTTTATCTTTTGAATTTTGTTTGTTTTTCTTCTTCCCCTTCTTTTTACTACCAGATTTTGATTTGGCCGTAGATGATTCTACGACATGGATTTCGGCAGAAATTTCAGCGGAAGAATCTCCTGTCGGGGAATCAGGTAAAGTTATTATAGGAGAAGAACTCTTTGAAGATTTCTTCTTGCTTTTAGTACTAACTGAACCAATCATACCATCAGCGGCATGAGACCCTGAAGGAGCTATAGTTATTTGACTGTGTTTTGGAAGATCAGGGATTTTTTCATGTAAAGTACCTAACTGCGTATAGACGAGGTCAAGGTACTGAGCCTGAGCAATGACTTGCTGTTCAGTAACAACTCCTCCCTTAGCTACATCTTCAGTGATTTTGAGTAACAATGATTTAATGAACCATTCCGCTAAAATTTGATCGGGAATGAAAACTTTCACTAAACGCCTTCTACGTCTCCATTCATGAATATGATCAGAAATATATGTGGAAGTGGATTGTTTTAGTGAAGTTAACAGTTCCGTGCCATTGTCATATCTGACAGGCAACTAAAAATGAGTTAAGAAAGAAGTGGCTAACTGACTGAAATTATAAAAAGAGCCTCGTGGTAACTCAATGTACCATTTGGCGGCAAGACCAATAAGAGTTTGTTGAAAAAGACGCAATCGAATTGAATCATCAATGATTGAATTAGATGCACACCAGAGGTGATAAGTCATAACATGATTTGACAGATCCTCTCTTGACTTACCCTCAAATTTCACGATATCACTAAGCAACTTACTAGGCATTGGCGGCCAATACTAAAGATAGCAAACCGGATCGTTCGTAGGGCACGACAAATCAGGTAAATCCAAAGTTGCAATAAATGGTAACTGGCGGTTAGAGTCGCGAAAACCTTGAGTAATGAGACCAGTTCCAAGAGGAGGATATCCAGGATAACCCAGAATCAAATTTGCATTAGGAATGTTATAACCTCCTGGAAAACCAGGATTAACCGGACCAAACTGGAGTTGTTGAGGCTGTTGATAAGTATAGCCAGGATACGGTTGATACTGATAAACTGGGTTTTGTATAGTAGGACCGAATTGGTGATGTACTTGGTACGATTGATATGTAAATTGCGGTTGACTCGTGGCAATCGTACTTGTACTAGCTTGTCCTGTAGGCATCTGGACCGAAGTCTGAACTGTAGGTCCTGACTGGGGCACATAGACTTGAGGAATTTGCACTGATGCAGGGGTAGTAGAAACCAGAGCTGTAGATACTCCAGAAACATGTGTTGTAGGTTGAACAAAAGTTGCAGTAGTTTCAGTAGTTTGAGGCGGAGTATGAGGTGAGCTAGGCCCAGGCTGCTGAATTGTACCAGATGCAGGGATTTGAACGGTAGGCTGGACAGGTTGCTGGGTTGGACCAGAAACCAAAGGCTGTCCAGGTTGATTAAGTAACTGCACATTAGGTTGCACAGTCTGTTGAGTTTGAGACGAATCCAACACCATGTTCATTCCGGAGTATGGACCCATAAAAGGTTTTGCATATGGAGGACCATAACCTGGATGAACGTAGGGCTGATAATTAAGCGGTACATTTCCATCTCCTTGTAAAAATGATTGACCAGAAGGTGGTTGGAAAACTTGAGTTGGGTACTGACCTTGAGGTTGATAACCCTGAGGCACATACTGAAACTGGGGTTGACCTTGAGGTATGTACTAAAACTGGGGTTGACCTTGGGGTATGTATTGAGTCTAAGGTTGACCTTGGGGTATGTACTATCCTGAAGGTTGAAAAACTTGAGGAAGCCCTTCAGGCGGTAACTGACTACCTTGGGGTTGTCCCCAAGGTGGTAATTGACTACCTTGAGGTTGAGGATTTGGAATACTACCAGACATCACAAGGATTTGTTCTGCATTCAACGTTTGAGTTCCATTACTTCCAGATGATAACACTTGTTCAATCGGTCGAGGAGTTGCTCTTGAAAAGGTACCAGAGAGTGACTAGTACCCTAAAGGAACAAAAGGACCGCCGGATAAAAATGCTTTCGGTGATTGGGAAAAAATAGATGACTGTATTGACATGATCGATGAAGGATAATAACCTCGTGGTGTAGGATGAAAAGGAATTCGAGGTGGTGAAAAACTAAGACCCGGGTTTTCTAAAAAAAAATTCAATGATAAATACAAAGCGTCACTCCTAAAAGGACCGTAGAATATTGATTCATGCTCCCTAAGATTCAAAATCTGTTGGTTTTCGGGAAGAGTTACTTCTTCGTATGGACTAACAAGTTCTTCAATAGAAATGAGGCCAAAAGGAAGATTTTGAGTAATAATATTTCTTACGCTAGGTGAACCAGGACCACTAGAAGTTGGAGAAGCAAATCCTAAAGTTGGAGTAACAGCAGGTTTAGTGTCAGGCTCAGAAATTTCAAGTTCTTCAACTAATTCACTGGAAGGAGAAATACTACCAGTAACTTTGGAAAATGAAATTGGCTCTTGAATATACTCTGTTGTTTGTATTTGATAATCAGATGAACAATTAAATATGATTCTCCGGCTTATAGTGATCTAATTCTATTGTCATTAGGTGATACAAGAGCTCGTAGCCCTTCAAGCTGGCTTGGTGTATAGTCAGGAGGTTTCCCCTGAAGTCTACGAGATTGTCTCAGTAATTCGGCCACGATTAAATATTAATTAATCACACGCAAACAAAGAAATTTCAATAAAAACACCTATAGTCTCTAAAGAAACAAACAACTGAATCACACGCCTAAAAATTCTAAGAGTTTAAACCACGCACAAATAGTAACTTCCCATACTAAAAGCACTAGTTGGTGATAAAATCCAACTTAGTAGAAGTTTAATACAGAAAGGGTGGTTGGAACAGTTACCCCGACAACCTGCTTAATGAAACAGACTGGCACAAGTTTCTTCACAAAATCATCTCGAGTGAAGAGAACCCCCCAGAGAGTCCAAGTGAGTCTAGTCGACGTCTGCTCCAGGGACAGTGAGATCCTTCCTTCACCGTCACCTTAGGAAATAATCTTAAGTTTATGGACACTAAAGTTACCAACAGAAACAAATACAACCGGGGGAATAGTCTACGATCCGATCTACGTGCAAGGGCAGAGTAACAAAGCTCAATCCCCTTGAAGGTTTCTCGACATGGTTAATCCGAGGTTTACCAACAAGTGACCCCAAGCTCCTCGACAATGGTTAATCTGAGGTTTACCGTTTATAATACGCACAAATCTTCTATCTTTCCCAATGAAACAAAATTGATTGTCTCAAAGGTTCGGACATGATCTCGTGATTGACTCCTTTAAGAGAAGCTTCCCAGAATGTATCAATTACAATTGGATTTATTTCCTACCGCAATATGTATCTACTTGTTTGTTTTAACTGTCTTGGAGAGTTAATTATTCCCTACTCCAAGATACTAGCCTAAGCCATATTGGTGATAAGAGCCCTAGAAATAGAAAAGATTACTAGATCAATTTTAATTAAGCGTTGCTTTTATGGGTTGTTCTTTAAGTCAATAGGTATGGAAATGAAACTTTGATGGTGTGAAGACTCGACTCCAAAAACACTTAAAAAAATGCACCTAAAATGATAAGCAATTCGTTTCTCTTTCAATGAAATTCTAGCTAAAAGAAAGAGTTCGAGAATGCAATTCTTTAAGAAACAATTCTTTCTTTCAACATGGAAATGGAAAGAAAATATTTTTGTGTTTTTTAATAAGAACTCATAACGAGACTAATAATTAATGCTCACAATAAATTCCTTTCCCTTTTCAAAACTCGAAACTACAAAAAACAATTTGCTTCAAAAGAGATCTACAAGTTCTAGAAAAACACTCAAAACTACAAAAACTAATTTTGAGATCTAAAAACTTTTAAAAATCTAATTAAATTAAAGCTTCAATTCTTTTTGAGGATGTTTTGCTTAGTTGTTCAGTAAACTAAGGATTCATTTTTTCAGAATAACAAACCAATCAAAAAACATCCAGATATGTTTTCTTTTGTAAAAATGAAATTCAAAACTTATAACAAAGTTTGTTCAAAGATTTGCAACGAGAAAACTAAATCTATTTCTCACAAAGGATAGATTTCACAACCATGTCAGACTCATCAAGAAGACAAAAAGACACCAGGGTGATCTAAGATTTCTCAAGCTTCTGATCTTTGAGTCACTACAGAGACAAAGTGAAAACTACTCCAGGCATGCAAAACTTCTAGAAAATCATTCAAAACAAAAATACTATCGGAACTCACTCAAAAGAGATTTTTGACAAGAAAAATATAGATCTGGGTAGACACTAAAAATCCTAAATGAAACCTAAACTTAACTGGAAGAAGATATTTTATGTTTTTCAAAAAAATTTACAGGGTCCGCAGGCTCCAGAAGAAACAGGTGCGGTTCCGCTCTGTTTACTAAAGGAAAAGTGCGGAGATGCCCGCACTGTCTGTAAAGAGAAAGTGCGGTCCCCTGAAAACTTCAAAAAAAAACAAAAAATAATCCAAATTCTAAAAACTACCCAAGCCAGTATACATCAATCAAAAACCAGAAACGAAAATAGTTTTCTCAAGTCAAAACAAAGGAAAACCAAAAACCAAATTCATTCCCCAGCGGAGTCACGAATTTGTTGGCCGGATAAATTGATCTTGCGGACAAGGCCGATCTCCCTAGTATCAAAAGATAGTATAGCAAAAAATGGACAAACAAACCTATCTTTCTCTAGACATATGCGATTTATAAGTAAATACTACAAAGGTGTTAATATCCTACCTTAGATCCAATGCTTGTTCGTAGTAGTCATCCTTAAATCGTTCGAAAGAGTTAACCTCCAACCGTTCGAAAGAGTTACCTTTAAAGACCTGCAATAAAAAACAAGCAAAAATTAAATAGCACCTACATAGCAAATATCATAAATCACGTCTATTATGGTGATCAAGGAATCCATAAAATAAACCATGAATCAACAGTTTATTGAGAAAAACAAATTTATCTGTATTAACTTTGAAGTAGAAGAACCTTACAACTTTTTCAGCCTTGATGTTGAACAAGCTCTTCCTAGGGTCCGAAACAGGAATTTCCTTTACTTTTACAAGCCTTGCACTCTTCCAAATGAGATCTTAGAGGTATGTAATCTCTCCTCATAAAAAATCAACTAAAGAAGACTAAGTTCCAGCAGCATTTCACCTCAAAAATATTCAGCTTCTAACCTCTCAAGTAACCAGCCCAATGCTTCTTTTTATAGTGCAGAGGAGGAAGTTACAGGTCCACCTATGAAGGGATAGAATCATTCTTCAAAGGGATAAGCTCCTCACATCAAGGGGTTAGCTCCTTAAGGTATGGGATGCATGAACCTTAAGAGAGCGAACTTGCCACCTCAAGATTACTTCTAGAAGCTTCTAGAAATGACTGAAAGTGAGTTTTTCAGAATATACTCGTGCCTTTTTAACTTTTACAGGGGTCTGCACCTTTAACACAGAGACAGTGTGGTCAGGTGTGCAAGAGACTTGACCATTAGGTGCGTGACCGTAGGTAATACAAAGAGAAAGTGCGGAACTAGAGTTTTAAAGACTTTTGAGGGCTTTTCTCTTACTTTCAAGGCTTGATATCAGGAACTAATGCTTTAGACTTGCAGAGGGGGAAAGTATGAGTGGTAATGAACTCACACAGATAGCAGAATGTCAAGGTGAGAATTTTTAGTGCAACACTAGGATTGGATCGAGCATCCATCAAATGGATGTGAAGATCACCTTCCTTAATCGAATCCTTGAGGAAGAATTCTACATCGAGCTACCACAGGGGTTTGAGGCCCATGATAGAGAGACAGATGTATGCAGGGTTAAGAAATCCCTATATGGACTCAAATGGGCCAGGGCCTAGTATGCTAGGATTAACAGCGACCTGCAGGGCTTAGGCTTCACCAAGAGTGAGGTAGATCCCGACCTATACTTCTCCTTGGTTGAATCTAAGACCCTCATTTTGGTGTTGTATGTGGACGATCACATTCTGACAAGTGTAGAGAGACTAATGCAAGTTGGAAGTTTGATCTAGTGTTAGAATTTGAGATGAAGGATATTGGGTCAATGCATTGCTTTCTAGGACTTGAGGTTTAGCAGCAACCAAGCGAGATCCTCCTCGAACAAGGGAAGTACACTCTAGATATGCTGAAATGATTCTGGATGGTGGATAGAAGAACGATGGTCACTCTAATGCTGACCAATCTAAATAATATTGAGGCCTAAACATCTTAGTCTGCTACTACAATCACAATTCCAATTCCTCAACTACTATTCTCGTCCAACGTATGTATAGCACCTCTTGTCCAACTTCTGCAGATTCAATTTGGTTCTCTTCCTTAAGGGTAGTGGGTCACTTAATGATTTAATTAAAATAGAACCATTGATCTCATGATTACATTGTAGTCGTTGAAGATTAGGTTTTTGGCTCATTTCAAAGTTAAAAAAGGATAGGGAAAAGACACAGAGAGCATTCATTTCACAAGTCATGTGAGTGAAGAAGAAAATTACTCTGATTTTCAGCCATTGTAGAGGATTTCAATAGTGGTTCAACAAGTAGAAGGCAACGGGCCTTTTAGCAAATAAGAAGGCAACCAATCATAAGCAGGAGAAGAGCGGTCATAGGTGTTGTTTAGATATGCTTCAAAACATATTAGATTTGTAAGTGTTAGAAACAAGTGTCGAGTCACTTAATTATGGATGCCATAAATCAATCGTTTTTTTATTGTTAGAGTTTTCCATTTGGCTAAAATACAATGATACTGGAAGCATAAATATCTATACCATACTTAAATATAAGGTTGTAGGGTTCGTACAAAAGTTGAATGGAATGACCTCTAGGAGAATGCATTAACATTAAGCGATAACTCTAGTAAGTAATCATAGTTTTTCTACATGCTGATGTTTAGGGCACATGATGAGGCTAACCTTGATTTTGCACAACATTCAAATACTTGTTGTACCTGAATTGAAATGATGTAATGTTGCAGGTGTTGCATCATTTATTGTATCTGGCACCCTCAAGTTTCTGGACCAAATTGTAATGGCTAACCTTACGCAAGTTATTTAAGCATACATTTTGTATAGTCATTTGCTTGATCACTAGAATTAATTATTTGGCTAAAATCCAATGTAGATAATGGAAGTTTAAATATCTAGACTCTACTTATATCTAACATTGTAGAGTTAGAATAGAAGATGAATGGAATGAGTTCTTGCAACCAGGATCGACATTAGGTGATAACCCTAGTAAGCAAACATAGTTTATTTTATTGGCTCGTGTTTTTGGCACATGATGAAGCTAATCTTGATGTTGTTGTACAACAATCAAATACTTGTTGTACTTGAATTGAAAATATATAATGTTGGAAGGATGCATGATTGGTTGTACCTAACACCCCCGAGTTTTTGGTCCAACTTTTAATGCCTAGAGTTAGGCAGGTTATTTAAGCATACATTTTGTAACACATGGAGTCCTCCCTGTCATGCATGGAGAGGGTGTAGGATCAATTTTTGAAATGAACCACTGGAATAAGTACCACGGTCGTAGGTACTCATATTTGACTCAATGTTGTAGGAGATGTTCAATATTTTATTAAGGGGAAAACTTGTGAAGCAATCTCAGAATGTGAGATAGTTGGCACCAAGTCATGGTTGAGGAGGAACCTAACATGCAAATCCTAAGAACTGGTGAGTACAATGGTTGCCACCCATGTATATCAATATATGGATTTCCTTTTATATGGACATCAATGATCAGATTTCTGTAGGCACAAAAGGAAGTGGCAAGCAAGCCCAAGAATGAAGAACTAAAGACGAGAACATGACTCAAATCAAGACCAAGACAACAAATCAATAAGTAGAAGATTGGATAAGAAGATAAACATTAAGGAATCATATTGTAAATGCTTAGCAACATGATTAAGGGGCAGTGTTGGAATATTATAATTACACTGGTAATGAATCTACAAAGCTTTAGATCCAATTTTGTTAGTGTTATGAAACTAGCTCAAGAAAAAGATAGGAAAGATAGATCAACACCTTAGAATTCAGCCTCTTCGAGGGGGCAACCTCCTTTACATTACATAAATGAGCAATTCTTGG
This sequence comes from Pinus tabuliformis, assembly GCA_031772625.1. NCBI lineage: Eukaryota > Viridiplantae > Streptophyta > Pinopsida > Pinales > Pinaceae > Pinus > Pinus tabuliformis. The sequence continues at coordinate 1,445,510,061 of CM062818.1, read as the reverse complement.
ATGATTCAAATGACAAAACCTCCTTTCTATATATAGGAGTCTAAGGAGTCACAATATAACCCAGCCGACCTAACAATAATAATATAAAGCCACAAAAATAACAATAGAGGGATTCTATGGGGCATAGTAATAACAATATGGGGACAATAGGGGCACAACAATATTAATAAGGGATACAACTACAATAGTAATGGGGTAATCACTAGTATTATAGGGACCCAACATGCCCCTCTCCTTCAAAAAAGTGTTGTCCTCAACGCTTGAGTAGTTCTGGATGCTTCTGTATAAAATTCTCATCCTCCCATGTCGAATCTTCAGCGGATAAGTTCTTCCACTTGATAAGATACTCTGAAATTGATCGATTTCGTAGCTGTTGAGTTCTTGTTTCTTTGACTTCTTCTGGTTCCAATATAATTTTTCCTTCCTCATCAAGTTCTAGCAATATTGTTTGAACTGGGAGCTTGTTGCCTATAACCTTCTTTAAACATGAAACATGGAAAACTGGGTGCAATCGAGAAGCTGCAAGAAGCTCCAATTTGTATGCCATAGTACCAATCTTTTGCAACACCTTGTACGGACCATAATACTTTGGTGATAATTTATTATCCTTCTTAGCTTGCTTGAGGGACATTTGCTTATATGGTTGTAGCCGTAGGAATACCCAATCACCTACATCAAAACTTCTTTCACTGCGATGTTGATCTGCCTGTTGTTTCATTCTATTCTGTGCCAACATTAGGTTATCCTTTAAGAGTTGGAGGACTTGTTGTTGATGTTCGATGTGATGTTCCATTGCTTGAACCTTAGAATTTTCTCTTAAATATGATGTGATGGATGGTGGCTGATATCCATAAAGTTCCATAAATGGGGTCATTTTTGTTGCTGTATGGAAGGAAGTGTTATACCACCATTCAGCCAAAGGCAACCATTTGACCCATTGTGTCTGTTTATTGGATACAAATCAACGAAGATATCCTTCCAAACATTTGTTTACTATCTCACTTTGCCCATCAGATTGAGGATGATAATATGAGCTATGAGCTAACTGAGTACCAAGACAAGAAAATAATTTTGTCCAAAAATTTCCAGTGAAAATGGGATCTCTGTCACTTACAATAATCTTTGGGTTTCCATGTAGCTTTTGAATTGTTTCCATAAATGTAGAAGAAACTGTACTGGCTTTAAATGGATGTGATAATGCACAAAAGTGTGCATACTTGGTAAGTCTGTCAACTACCACCATGATGACACTCTTTCCCTCAGACTTGGGTAAACCTGTGATAAAATCCATTGAAACCTCCTCCCAACGTTGGCTTGGAATGGATAAAGGTTGTAATAGACCCGGTGTCTTAATTGTTTCAACTTTATTTTGTTGGCAAACCAAACATTCCGCCACAAACTTTTGAATATCTGATTTAAGGCCATCCCAAAAAAATTCCTTCTTAACCCTGTGGTAAGTTTTTAAAAATCCTGAGTGCCCTCCTAAGGGAGAAGTGTGCAATTCCATAAGAATATTTTGTTTTAGCTGGGAATTCTTACAGAGGTATAAGCGATCTTTGTACCATAACGAATCATTTTTCCAGCTAAATGTATCAGACGTACTCGAATCTTGTTGTAACTTTCGAATAAGTTCCCACACTTCTTCATCATTCTTCCATTCCTCCCTTGCTTCGTTTATCCAATCTGGTTGGATAATAGAAATGGTGCACAACAATGCTTCCACATCCTCATCCTTTCTTGAGAGTGCATCTGCCACCACATTTTGCTTCCCTTTTTTGTAGATGATTTCGAAGTCATAACCCAACATCTTTGTGACCCACTTTTGTTGCTCTTGAGAGGATAATCTTTGTTCTAAAAAGTATTTAAGGCTATCATGATCTGTTATTACCTTGAAGTGTCTTCCCATTAGGTAGGGTCGCCATTTCTTAAGTGCATGAGTATTGCCAACATTTCCTTCTCATAAATAGCTTGTGTAAAAACTTTCCCTTGATTGGACGACTTTCAAAAGAAATGGGTCTTTCATCTTGCATTAAAACAACACCAATTCCATTTCCTGAAGCATCACATTCCACAATAAAGGTTTTTGTGAAGTCCAGTGTAGCTAAGACCGGTGCTTGGCACATTGCCTCTTTAAGATGTTCGAAGGCCTTTGTTGCTTCTGGAGTCCATGAAAATGCATCTTTCTTCAATAATGTTGTTAGAGGTGCTGTTATTCTCCCATAATTCTTAACAAACTTGCGATAATACCCTGTCAACCCGAGAAATCCTCGCAGATGCTTTATGGATGTGGGGATTTTCCATTCCTTAATGGCTTTAATTTTGCTAGGGTCTACCTTAACTCCTTCATGAGATACAATATGACCCAGATATTCCACCTCTTGTACTCCAAAGAAACATTTGGATCTTTTTGCATATAATTGTTTCTCCTCCAATAGTTGTAGCACCCTGTCAACATGTTCAACATGATCCTTCCAAGACTTGTTGTAGATTAGTATATCATCAAAAAATACTAACACAAATTTTCTAAGGAATGGTTTGAAAATGGAATTCATCAAACCTTGAAATGTTGAAGGTGCATTGGTAAGGCCAAAAGGCATGACCAAAAATTCATAATGACCCTCATGAGTTCTAAATGCTGTTTTCGGAATGTCTTCAGCCTTCATTCTGATTTGATGATATCCTGAACGAAGATCCAACTTGGTGAAGTAAATTGATCCATGCAATTCATCCAGTAATTCATCAATGACAGGAATGGGAAACTTATCTTTAATAGTGAGCTTGTTGAGCTCCCTATAATTCGGACACATGCGCCATGATCCATCCTTCTTGTGCACCAATACTACTGGAGCAGAGAAAGAACTTTGACTCGGTTGAATTATACCAGCCTCTAGCATTTCTGCAACCATACGTTCAATTTCACTCTTTTGGGCATAGGGATATCTGTATGGCCTGATGTTTGGAGGAACACTTCCTGGAATCAGATGAATAGCATGATCATGATCACGAATAGGTGGGAGACCTTTGGGAGTCTCAAATACCTTGGAATGATTGTCCAAGACTTTTTGGAGATTTGGAGAAATAGATGATTCCAATGTGGAAACATCTAGCGAACATAATTGTGCAATTACACCTCTTTGTTCCTTTTTTAGAAGCTTTGTCATACCGTTAGAGCTGATTATCTTTCCTAGTTTCCCTGCAATACCCCTTAATTCAACTTCCTTTCCTTCCACAGAAAATTTCATGAAAATTTCTTGAAAATTAAAAGCTATTGTACCCAAGGATTGTAGCCATTGGACTCCTAGTACAACATCAGCACCTCCCATTGGAATGGAAAGCATTGGGCTAGTCAATACATATTCTCCCATGGATAGCTTGATATTATGGCACTTTCCCAAGCAATTTATTGTTCCTCCATTTGCAACCATCACTTGACACTCTGGTGCTGGATATAAGAAGAAATTCAATTCTTTTGCTACCTTACAATGAATAAAATTGTGGGTACTTCCTGAATCAATCAACACTATTACCTTTTTCTTCTTGATTTGTCCTTCTATCTTGATGGTTTGAGGAGTGGTAATTCCCGCCAATGCATTACAAGATATGGTCGGATTCATTTCTTCTTTATCTAGGCTTTGTTCCTAGAGTATATCCTCTTCTTTTGACCTTTCTTGCTCCTTTTCTTCTTCCTCTTCACAATCTATGTAGAATAATTTCTTCTCAGCACACTTATGACCTTTAGTGTATTTGCTATCACAACTGTAACAAAGCCCTTTTGCTCTTTTTTCTTCCAATTGTTGTGGTGTCAACTTTATAGGTTGTGGAAGACTAGGGGCAACAACACTTCCATCTTTATAGTTGTGAGTGGTATGCTTCCTGGTTGCCATAATTTTGCTTTCCATTTTTCTTGCTAACCTGAATGCCTTCTCTAATGAATCAGGTTCCCAAAGGCGAACATCATGTTGGATATTATCCTTTAAAGTCCCTATGAACACATCAATCCTATGCTCCTCTGGAATATTTTTTACCCTTATGTTCAATTTTTGGAACTCCTCAATGTGCTCCATTATTGAACCCTTTTGTTTGAGACTTATCAATTGGCTAAAAAAAGTGTTGCTTTTTGTATCCTCATAATGTGCTATCAATTCTTCCGTAAAAATTGCCCAAGTGATAATTTGTTTACGAGAGCAAAGCCATTGATACCATACAAACTGATTTGGTTCCAAATATAAAGTTGCAATACGTACCTTTTGTGTGTTTTTCACATTATTGAGATCGAAAAATTGCTCCATCTGTAATATCCATGTTGCGGGATCCTTGCCTTCAAACTTTCTCATATCGATTTTTGAAATATGGTTGGTCTTTGATCCCACCTTAGAGTCTATGAAATCATGATTAACATTTCTTTTGTTCGCATCATGAGTTTCCTTTACTACCTTTTCACCATTAGTAAGTATTTCTTGTAGAAAATTTGTCAAATCTGTCTTCAAATCTGCCATGTCTCTCTTCAAATCTGTCTTCAAATCGTCAATATTAGCTTCCATGCCCTTTATCTTAGATTCCATGCCATTTATCTTAGCTTCTGTTAGCTTTTGTGAGTGAAATTTTTTGCACTTGGTCTTGTAATTTTGATATCATGTAGCATTTCTTCCTTCATGAGTCATGCTAGAGCTTTCAGGTTTCTTACTAGGTGTTTGCATTTTCTTTCCTTGGGGCATCAGTTACCGATAACAATGCTCTACTATGCCCTTTGAATTCCTTCAAAATAATTTTTCAAACCAAGCCTAAGAAAAAATTTAAAAAAATTTACACACCTTTTTTCACTTTGTAGGAGCTTGATATTGCCTCTGATGTATCTCTGTAATTTCGGATCATCCAGTTCTGAAATTGTGACTTGTAGTAGCCCTCTGTGTCCTCTTTCCACAGTCTGATCCCAATTGGATTCTCCAAGGAAGAGTTATGTCAAATCTCCCAAAGTGACCTGATTATAGATTAGTTCAGTAGAGCGAACTTGTATGACGTGCTACGTGTCCCTATTTCGACCTTTGGCTCTGAAAAAGATATACAAGAAACTAAAGTCCATCCTCTTTTGGTACCTTCTTACGAAATTTCAATCTGATGCCCAGAGAGAATGTTATGACGATTTTCCCCAGGTCACCTGTTTGGAATAGAATTCAAGAGTTCGCAAAAAGACCAACTTCCTCAGATCATATCTCCGCAAATATAGCCCGCACAGATCTGAAATTCGGACCGAAGATTCAGTGTGATTTCTTATCAAATGGGTTTTTTTTTTAGCTTCTGAAAAGTCGCAAAAAAAAGTTATAGCGAAAATTCCATGATGAACTGTTTGGAGCAGTGAAACCCTAGAATCCAAAGCTCTGATACCAAATGTTATGAAACGAGCTCAAGAAAAAGATAGGAAAGATAGATCAACGCCTTAGAATTCAGCCTCTTTGAGGGGGCAACCTCCTTTACATTACATAAATGAACAATTCTTGGATGATTCAAATGACAAAAACTCCTTTCTATATATAGGAGTCTAAGGAGTCATAATATAACCCAGCTGACCTAACAATAATAATATAAAGCCACAAAAATAACAATAGAGGGATTCTATGGGGAACAGTAATAACAATTTGGGGACAATAGGGGCACAAATTTATTAATAAGGGATACAAATACAATAGTAATGGGGTAATCACTAGTATTATAGGGACCCAACAGTTAGGTATTATTTAACTATTATACATTTTGGAGTTTTTGGCTCGAATTTGGCGAAACAATTTTCGGTCAAATTATGATCTTCTGTATTTAAAATGTGTTTTTGATTACACATATGGATTCATCGCATGAAAAAACCCTAAGGCACTCAAATTGTGGAGAGTTCACAACTCAAATTTGTGATTCCAACATATCACTACAAGATTCTGCGAAGATATTAACACAACAAAGGTGTTGAAGACTGACAACAAAGATGAAAACACCTTTAATGAGTTCAATGATTTTTGCGAGGTAGGGATCAAGAGGAGGAATGTAGTGCCCTACAACTAGCAAGAAAATGGGTTTGCAGAGAGGAAGAACCAATGTATCATTAGTGCAATGAAGGCCATGATCCATGATCAAAATTTGTTGATGTTTTTTAGCATTGAAGCATGCAACAAAGTTGTTTATTTGAACAATAGGAGCCCACATCTAATTCTACAGGATAGGGTACTGGAGGAATCATTCACAGGCAAGATGTGTAAGATAGGAAATCACAGGATATTTGGTAAGAGAGGGGCATGATGATGGGATACTACATGGAAGACAATGTTGATCAAAGGTGTCAAGTTCGAGGAGAACTTGGCATCTAGGAAATCTTAGGACCTACCAATAGTTGTAGAAGGGCCTCAAGAAGGGGAACCAAAGGTGGAGCCAAGTGCAGAGACTTCTAATAGTAGAGATAACCAGCATGTTGAGCCTCCAAAGACCACTTTCAAGGAAAGAAAACCTCTGCAGAAGTTTTTGATGTACATGGATTTAGTGACCAGCATCATAGACTTGAATCCTTCCGGTTTGCAGAAGGAGCCAACTAGGAGGTGTGGAGAGATGCCATGGTGGAGGAGAACAACTCCATCATGAAGAATGATGTCTGGGAGATTGTGCCAAGACCAATGGAGAAGATAGTTGTGACTTCCAAGTGGCTTTACAAGGTAAAGCATGCAACAAATGGAAATGTCGTGAAATATAAGCTCAGAATTGTGGCTCTTGTATTCTCTCACAAAAAGGGAGTAGACTATGAGGATATGCTTGCTCTCGAAGGTAGATGCTACTCCATTTGAGTACTTCTTTCAATAGCTTCTAGGATTGGATCGAGCATCCATCAAATGGATGTGAAGATCACCTTCCTTAATCGCATCCTTGAGGAAGAATTCTACATCGAGCTGCCACAAGGGTTTGAGGCCCATGATAGAGAGACAGATGTATGCAGGCTTAAGAAAGCCCTATATGGACTCAAATGGGCCAGGGCCTAGTATGCTAGGATTAACAGCTACCTTCAGGGCTTAGGCTTCACCAAAAGTGAGGTAGATCCCAACCTATACTTCTCCTTGGTTGGATCTAAGACCCTCATTTTGGTGTTGTATGTGGACGATCGCATTTTGACAAGTGTAGAGAGAATAATGCAAGTTGGAAGTTTGATCTAGTGTCAGAATTTGAGATGAAGGATATTGGGTCAATGCATTGCTTTCTGGGACTTGAGGTTTAGCAGCAGCCAAGCGAGATCCTCCTCGGACAGGGGAAGTACACTCTAGATATGCTGAAATGATTCTGGATGGTGGATAGAAGAACAATGGTCACTCTAATGCTGACCAATCTAAAGAATATTGAGGCCTAAACATCTTAGTCTGCTACTACAATCACAATTCCAATTCCTCAACTACTATTCTCGTCCAACGTATGTATAGGACCTCTTGTCCAACTTTTGCACATTCAATTTCGTTCTCTTCCTTAAGGGTAGTTGTTATAGACATTTTTGTGCCTTACAGCTATAAGCATGAAATGTACATAATCCAAGGGATCCAAAGTCCCTAAACATGTTTTTCCTACCCCTAGAGGAACAAGGCCAGCAAACCACAGCAATTCACAGAAGTTCTCCACCAGAAACTGCTCAAAAACAAGTCAATTCAGGATCAATTCAGAAGCTCCACAAGCTGCCTGCGTTGAAATGCAGAGGCTACACTGGCTAGTTGCATTGCAACGCAGGTGGAAGCACTACGAGGGTGCGCTGAGCGGGAAATGACAAATGTCAGGGTCTCTTGTGAGAGGTGTCAAGACTGTGGAAGCTTCCAGAATCTTCCTCCACGACACTTGCCTTGATGAATTCGACTATGTGATGAGTAAGAGGCTCTTAGTCTCCAGGTGGAAGTAAGAACTGACAGAGAGAGAGGACACTAGTCAGATCACAAGCTGACTCATCCTCACTCCAAACATCTATATATGGATCTCTTCTCCATGAGATCTAGAGGCTGGAATTTTGTTATTGCAAAGAATTACTGCTGGTTTTAGACTGAGATCATTGGGTGCTTAATGCTTTGAAGGGAGGTGAAGATAGGAATTTCATTCGCTGGGAGGTAGATGCTGGATTAGAACTCTCTTGGTTGTATCTCCTCCTGAACCTTGTTATTTCATCAATAAAGCTATCTTGGTTTCTCCTATATGCTGATGTGTCTTTGATGTATGATTGCATTAGTATATTTAGTTTACTTCTAATCCTGAACTAGTTATGAATATGAATCTATGTCTTTGTGTAGTGTTCCCTTCTTGTGATCTTGCAGGAACCTGTTGAAGCTGGGCGAGCGAGAAGGCAAGTAGCTGGGAGCTCTCAAAGAGAAGAGAATCCAGATCGAGGGACAAATGGAAGACACCGGTTAGTCCATCCATCTCTCTTCATTCTTAATTCATAAAGGAAGAAATACTAGAATAGCTGTCTCTGTTTGTTGCTAAGGCACTGCCACACCTTAGGTGGATAGGATCGTCCTGCATAGGCATTTTTCCCCACAAAAAATTGGCGACTCCACTGGGGAGATCTGTTTATTCATTTTATTTGTGTTTCTATCATTGTTTGTTTCATCGAATCAAGAGTAGCAATCGAACTGCATCTGCTATTTTCAGATGCAAAGTAGACAACTGCTGCTTTGATCCAATCACTGGATTTGTCTATGATCTGAACAATGGACTCACAAATGATTTGATGATCCTTTGTGATAGATCTTAGCCCTCCTTCAAATCATCCCTTTGATTGTACCTTGCTTGTTGCTTTTATTTGGCCTGAAACCGTAGATTAATCAACAAACCGTGACCCAGAACCCAGAGAAGAACTCTCGTTTCTGCTCCAGCGTAGGCTCTGTGAAGAGACTCTGCATTTCAACGCAGTTCCCATGAAGGCTACTTGTACTGAAATTCAGTTTCCCTGTTATACAGGTGCGCTGATCTAGTTTAAGCCTTGTGCAGCTGGGGTTCTCTGTTCTGTTTTGCCTTGTTTTGATCTCTGATTTCTACAGCCTGTAACCAGCATAGGTACCTGTCTGATAACCCCTTTTCTCTGCCTTAATTCCGCCTCCTTTTGTAAAAAAAGACTGTGAGTGTTTTTATGTGTTTGTGGCGTCATTTACAGTTTTCCACTGCAAGAGTGAAATAGTCATCTTGTAGCCCTTGATTCAGATCTGTTGATTGTGGTCTTAGGAGAGAGTTCATTGGCTGTTTATAGTTGATTATACGTTCACTTTTGCTTTTGGTTTGAGTTTGTCTCTTTTAAGTGTCGAAACAAGTGTCCATTTTGAAAATCGTTAAGTGTTGTAATCTCTTCTACCCTTTCTGATTTCGAAAAAGTAAACTTGTTTATATTAGTCATTTAAAAGCAAATTCAAAGTTGTGCAAAAAACTTTCTTTTTAGGCATCAATATTAAGAAAGTGGAAAACAAACACTTGCATTGTGCATTTGCATCTTGATAGTTTGCATGCTTGATTTAGGAAAAGTGCATTTAGAGTGTGCTGATTTCTCTTTGAGAAAAGATGGTGTCTTTCTTTTCCCTTTGTAGCTAGGATTTTCATTGTTGAAAAAGAGATAAAATTTTCTTATCATCTTTTAGATTGCATTTAGGAGTTGTATCTACATCACGTGGTGAACCTGAAAAGGCAAACTTATAAGAAATATCAACATAAAATAAACTGAATGAACTTAATAACGCTTTGTAACATAACACACAACATAGAGGTCTAGGCTAGAGACGTGTTCCGACGTCGTAAAACCTGGTATCTGTTGGCCTCGCTGATGGTTGGGTGATTCCTCCTGAGGGAACAAAAGTGCCAGTATGGATTGTGCTCCCACGTACCGTCACGTATATATTGGGAGACCCCTATAGGCTTAAAACCTTTATCCTTAGGAAGCCGTGTCGCCCACCCTACTAATCGAAATGCACCAAACACAGCATTCGGGAAGATTGACTGTCGTACCGTAAAACGTATTCTGCAGTTTTGTGATTGGTTTGGCACACCCTCTACCTAGATCTCCAGAGCAGTTCCTTTTGGCCTTTTTCAGACTCTATAACAGAAAAAGTCCATCCGAGCATTTGTCACTTCGGGCTCGTTAAAAATCGAAGGCGACTAGAGTCATCTTTTGTTTTTTCTCGACTCTTTAAAACTGAAAAAACAAGTTGTGTCTAAAGCGTCATTAAAATTTATTTTAATCGGAATAATAAATCGCCCTTATTCCCGCGTTGATCTTTCAGTTGAGAAAATGGAGCCCTCCAACCAAGGAATTCCCCTTGATGGAAGTCCTAGTCCCTTCTCCTCTTGGGGAGATGTTGGAGCGCCCCATATGGCCACATTGTCGCTTCCAGGACTGACAATCGGCTTGCCTGTCTGGCTCTTCTCAACTAATGTTGTTCAAAACACCACTATTCCTGAATGATCGAATCAGCAGTTAGACCAGTCGAGAGCTGCCCACCAACCTTCCACTTCCTCTAACTCTTCCTCTCCTCCTTCCTCTTCGCTTGATGGAGCTGGCAAAGCCAAAAGCCAAGCTCCTAAGGAGAAGAAGGAGAAGAAGAAGAAAGAGAAGAAGAAGAAGGAGCCAAAGGCGACTGGGGGCAAACAAACGGCGTCTAATGAAAATCCACACACTGCACTGACCAGGCCTAAATCGCCATGTGTCATATGCAAGGGAGACCACTTTCACAGAGATTGTCCTTGCATCCCTCAGATACTAAGGGACTGGTCTCCCCGCTTGCACAATTCGGTGGCGTCAACCTCTGATAGCCATATTGACAGCACACCGTCAACCAGTGAAAGTGAAGCCACAGGACAGAGAGGGAAAGCTAGATTTCCCTGCAAACTGTGTGAAGGCGACCATGCCATCCACCGTTGTCCCTTCTTAGACGAGGCTAAAAGAGTTTTGGAAGATCGTCCGGTTTTACCAGCGCAACTTCCCCCTGGATATCAAAAACTCCTGCCAAGTCCTTCACCAGTTGAGAACCCGGCTGGCCCGCTCAGGTGGTCAGCCGAAGTACCTATCATTGAGGATGAACCATCTGAATCCATACCTGACGAAAGTAAAAAGGTCGAGGCGGCAGTTGACCCGGTCTTGCCTTCAGAGGTTCCATCTTCGAATGATATCATCACAGAAGAGAATAAAGACGACACCGTCCAAATTCTCTTCATCAACATAGACTCCGACGAACAAGGGGGAAATTTGCCCATTCCTTTATCCCAGGAAGGAACTTCATCAGAGTCATACCCGGCTGTATATTCGGTCCCACCACCAAGAAACCTAGTTGTATCCTTCAATTGGAACCAACTAGGCAGACCCCGGTTGCCAGCAAGCATACCATTCAGAATTATCGTTCAAATATACTGAATGGTAATGGATGGCACCATCATTGATGAGGGGGCATCTGTGAGTATCCTTTCCTCTATTGCTTGGAAATCGCTTGGTTCGCCAGCGCTTTTGCCTGAAAGAAGAAATCTGACAGGCTTCGATAAAGGAACCAGTCGACCTTTAGGGATCCTCCCCAATGTGCCAATAACATTGAAAGGGAAGACTGTTCAAATGAATGTGATGGTCGTTCAAGGACCCTTGGATTATAACCTACTCCTTGGACGAGACTATATATATTGCATGGGAGCCATCATCTCCTCACTCTTTAGAGTAATGTGTTTTCTGCATGAAGGAAGAATGGTCAAGCTCGTGGACCAACTTTCATTCCCCGGATCACGCATCGCAAATAGTCATATACCATCCCTAAATGGTCTCTTCATGCAAGAAATGTCTCAACCCACGGTCTGTCCTCCCGATGAGCGCGAGTGATTCGGAAGGATATGACTGGAACCCAAGGGGCATGCGTCCTGGTCTGCTTCGGCAGGAAAACTTTGGGTATAGAGTAGGTTTCCGCGGGAGAATATGACTAGTCTGTACCCCGTCCGTGGTTGGAAGAGGGGTTATTCTAGAATATGATTCTCTTGTCAAAGCTATGTGTTTGGTGCCTCACCTTTGTCTATCTCGGTAGACATCGCCGAGGAAGTGTTTTGTTGAAAGAATAACAGAACAATCTTTGGATAGCCTAAAAGAGGTAGGCCTCTCTCGGTAAAACGAATGTTTTGGCGGAAGATGAAGTAGGGGTAACCTTGAAACTCTGTTTTATACCTGGGGGCATGCAAACCTTTTGGAGTGCAAGCAAGGGGTGGCTATTTATTTTTTAAATTTTTAGGTCCTCCCTTTAAACCCGTAGGTCTAACCCTTTAAACTCGTAGGATTAGTCGTTTCCGAACTTGCATAACGAAAGGATCCGGAGCAAAGCTTTGTAGGATGAAGCTCCATAAAAAATAGCATCTTAAATGAGACTTTCTTATCATATGACTGGATAATCGAGCAGTTTTAGCACACAGTTCATGCTCGTTAAAAAATAAACGCAAGATCCGAGCAGTTTTAGCGCATAGTTCATGCTCGTTAAAAAATAAACATAAGATCGAACAAATGTTTCCACCTGCGTTTAAGCTCGTTAAAAAATGAACGATTCCGGTAAATAACCACCGTGAACGTAATATCATCAGCCATTAAAGCCTTGGTCGTGTTTTCCCATCACCTCCACTTTTCCATTGGCCGATCATTCACCTCCATATGATTGTTTACCCATTTTGAGGAACAGCTGCGAAGAGTGATTTCACTAGCCATCCTTGTGACACTGCCGTGATTTGGAAATTCCAATCCTTCCCTGGAATCAGCTGCTACCCAGTTTATCACTCGTTCCTCAAAAGATGAGTCTTCTTTAAGCTCTTTTCATCTGACTCGTAAAATATGAAAAGATTGCCGAGTTTTGGCCTTCCAGCTCGCTAAAGTGACCGGAAGAGCTATCCCTCCTCTAGATTTTAATCTTTTTGGACCTGAGGGATTATTGCACAAAAAGATCGAGCGCTTGTTTTATTCGGCTCGTTAAAGAGATCGAAAATTCATCCCTTCTGTATTGTTTTATACTTTTTCGGACTTAAGGGATTAGATGACGAAAAAGGACTTTTTGGAGTTAACTTTATGTACCTTTTCAGACTCTCTAAAAATGAAAAGGATCGAGTTATCCTTGTCATTAGACTCGTTAAATGCATTAAATAACGACAAACTTGTCTTTAGACGAGAACGAGTTTCACTATCGCTAGGCTCGTTAAAACATAGCGATGGGCTTGCCCGAAGGGCAAGTTATAGAACAAGCATATGTTATCCTCCTCAAGCTTGACAAAAATAAAGAGGTACTGGTCAGCAATGACTGGGGAAAAATTGGGAAAAACTCAAGAAACTTTGATGGTAGCAAGTCGCTCTTGAACATGACACTTTTCCTCCGTACTACAATCGGGTTGGGTTGTTTCATTCACCGGTCACATCACCATGGTCTCGCCATACCATCCATATTTGGGGTAATGCTACCGATCCATCGCATAAGTGTCGCCATATGTTCAAGAGAAGTTGTTCAGAGAAGTCACCTGTGTCCCATCCACTACCATACATTATACTCTTTCATGACCGCCACCCTGAATCATATGTCATCAGATCGTTTTCACCTCCATCAAAATCATTAGCTCCGTTTCGTGTCATCGATGTGGGATTCATTAAGGCCCTCCTTTGACGGATCGTTTCTTGTCGACGTCAGCTCATTATCCAAGAAGTTGATCTAGGAACACCCCCTTCAGTACTTTGAAGCTTGTATGCCTCAATGGCAAGTTTCTCACTTCCGGCGACAGGTATACATCAATGACCTTCGACCGAAAGATTTTGCGTGGTGTTCGACGCCAAGTCCTCCATTCACACCACGTGAATTGTACTGCAGTACCTTGAGGGTCATCATCATTATCGGTGATTCCTCTTGCGCTTGTTAACAGTTTACATCATTGACTGGTAATCAAGCGATGTCTTTCCATGTTCGACTTCAGAGCAATTCTCACATGGATCGACTTGTACTTAGAGTGAAGATCGGACGAGATTGAAGACCCCGGATCTAGTTTCATCCATCCGGGCTGCGATATATATTCAGAAAATAAAGACATGGAAATGTACAACTTTGCAGCATAGATAATCATCCTACCAAAAGGATGATGGCTCTATCAGAATCATCAGTCTATCACCAGACGATTGTCTGTTATATGTACATGAAAATGAATTTATAAAGCTGAGCATGGGAATGCCCGCCTCAGCTAGATCATGAAAAAAGTATGAAAATAATGTATTGTATTGTATTGTATTACAGGTCTCCTCCTAGCATTGAAAGAACTTCGGATCCTCCTAATAAAGCAATTCACCTGATAAATGACCTCATACTTTAGGGGGAAACTGTTATAGACATTTTTGTGCCTTACAGCTATAAGCATGAAATGTCCATAATCCAAGGGATCCAAAGTCCCTAAACATGTTGTTCCTACCCCTAGAGGAACAAGGCTAGCAAACCACAACAATTCACAGAAGTTCTCCACCAGAAACTGCTCAAAAACAAGTCAATTCAGGATCAATTCAGAAGCTCCACTAGCTGCCTGCGTTGAAATGCAGAGGCTACACTGGCTAGTTGCATTGCAACGCAGGTGGAAGCACTACCAGGGTGCGCTGAGCGGGAAATGACAAATGTCAGGGTCTCTTGTGAGAGGTGTCAAGACTGTGGAAGCTTCCAGAATCTTCCTCCACGACACTTAACTTGATGAGTTTGACTAAGTGATGAGTAAGAGGTTCTTAGTCTCCAAGTGGAAGTAAGAACTGACAGAGAGAGAGGACACTAGTCAAATCACAAGCTGACTCATCCTCACTCCAAACATCTATATATGGATCTCTTCTCCATGAGATCTAGAGGCTGGAATTTTGTTATTGCAAAGAATTGCTGCTGGTTTTAGACTGAGATCATTGGGTGCTTAATGCTTTGAAGGGAGGTGAAGATAGGAATTTCATTCGCTGGGAGGTAGATGCTGGATTGGAACTCTCTTGGTTGTATCTCCTCCTGAACCTTGTTATTTTATCAATAAAGCTACTTTGGTTTCTCCTATATGCTAATGTGTCTTTGATGTATGATTGCATTAGTATATTTA
The DNA here is from genome assembly GCA_031772625.1 of Pinus tabuliformis. Taxonomy (NCBI): domain Eukaryota; kingdom Viridiplantae; phylum Streptophyta; class Pinopsida; order Pinales; family Pinaceae; genus Pinus; species Pinus tabuliformis. Next base: position 1,445,494,974 of record CM062818.1, on the reverse strand, counting down.
GTTTACTTCTAATCGTGAACTAGTTATGAATATGAATCTATGTCTTTGTGTAGTGTTCCCTTCTTGTGATCTTGCAGGAACCTGTTGAAGCTGGGCGAGCGAGAAGGCAAGTAGCTGGGAGCTCTCTAAGAGAAGAGAATCCGGATCGAAGGACAAACGGAATACACCGGTTAGTCCATCCATCTCTCTTCATTCTTAATTCATAAAGGAAGAATACTAGAATAGCTGTCTCTGTTTGTTGCTAAGGCACTGTCACACCTTAGGTGGATAGGATCGTCCTGCATAGGCATTTTTCCCCACAACAGTAGTGGGTCACTTAATGATTTAATTAAAATAGAACCGTTGATCTCATGATTACATTGTAGTCGTTGAAGATTAGGTTTTTGGCTCATTTCAAAGTTAAAAAAGGATAGGGAAAAGACACAGAGAGCATTCATTTCACAAGTCATGTGAGTGAAGAAGAAAATTAATCTGATTTTCAGCCATTGTAGAGGATTTCAATAGTGGTTCAACAAGTAGAAGGCAACGGGCCTTTAGCAAATAAGAAGGCAGCCAATCATAAGCAGGAGAAGAGCGGTCATAGGTGTTGTTTAGATATGCTTCAAAACATATTAGACTTGTAAGTGTTAGAAACAAGTGTCGAGTCACTTAATTATGGATGCCATAAATCAATCATTTTTTTATTGTTAGAGTTTTCCATTTGGCTAAAATACAATGATACTGCAAGCATAAATATCTATACCATACTTAAATCTAAGGTTGTAGGGTTCATACAAAAGTTGAATGGAATGACCTCTAGGAGAATGCATTAACATTAAGCGATAACTCTAGTAAGTGATCATAGTTTTTCTACATGCTGATGTTTAGGGAACATGATGAGGCTAACCTTGATTTTGCACAACATTCAAATACTTGGTGTACCTGAATTGAAATGATGTAATGTTGCAGGTGTTGCATCATTTATTGTATTTGGCACCCTCAAGTTTTTGGACCAAATTGTAATGGCTAACCTTACACAAGTTATTTAAGCATATATTTTGTATAGTCATTTGCTTGATCGCTAGAATTAATTATTTGGATAAAATCCAATGTAGATAATGGAAGTTTAAATATCTAGACTCTACTTGTATCTAACATTGTAGAGTTAGAGTTGAAGATGAAGGGAATGAGTTCTTGCAACTAGGATCGACATTAGGTGATAACCCTAGTAAGGAAACATAGTTTATTTTATTGGCTCATGTTTTTGGCACATGATGAAGCTAATCTTGATGTTGTTGTACAACACTCAAATACTTGTTGTACTTGAATTGAAAAGATATAATGTTGGAAGGATGCATGATCGGTTGTACCTGACACCCCCGAGTTTTTGGTCCATTTTGTAATGCCTAGACTTAGGCAGGTTATTTAAGAATACATTTTGTAACACGTGGAGTCCTCCCTGTCATGCATGGAGAGGATGTAGGATCAATTTTTGAAATGAACCACTGGAATAAGTACCACGGTCGTAGGTACTCATATTTGACTTAATGTTGTAGGAGATGTTCAATATTTTATTAAGGGGAAAACTTGTGAAGCAATCTCAGAATGTGAGATAGTTGGCACTAAGTCATGGTTAAGGAGGAACCTAACATGCAAATCCAAATATTTTCCTAAGAACTAGTGAGTACAATGGTTGCCACCCATGTATATCAATATATGGATTTCCTTTTATATGGACATCAATGATCAGAGTTCTGTAGGCACAAAAGGAAGAGGCAAACAAGCCCAAGAATAAAGAACTAAAGACGAGAACATGACTCAAATCAAGACCAAAACAACAAATCAATAAGTAGAAGATTGGATAAGAAGATAAACATTAAGGAATCATATTGTAAATGCTTAGCAACATGATTAAGGGGTAGTGTTGGAATATTATAATTACACTGGTAATGAATCTACAAAGCTTTAGATCCAATTTTGGTAGGTTTTGTTTAACTATTATACATTTTGGAGTTTTTGGCTCGAATTTGGCGAAACAATTTTGGGTCAAATTATGATCTTCTGTATTTAAAATGTGTTTTTGATTCCATGTATGGATTCATCGCATGAAAAAACCCTAAGGCACTCAAATTGTGGAGAGTTCACAACTCAAATTTGTGCTTCCCACATATCACTACAAGATTCTGCAAAAATATTAACACAACAAAGGTTTTGAGGACTGACAACAAAGATGAAAACACCTTTAATGAGTTCAATTATTTTTGCAAGGAGGCAGGGATCAAGAGGAGGAATGTAGTGCCCTACAACTAGCAAGAAAATGGGTTTGCAGAGAGGAAGAACCAATGTATCATTAGTGCAGTGAAGACCATGATCCATGATCAAAATTTGTTGATGTTTTTGAGCATCGAGGCATGCAAAAAAGTTGTGTATTTGAACAATAGGAGCCCACACCTAATTCTAGAGGATAGGGTACTGGAGGAATCATTCACAGGCAAGATGTGTAAGATAGGAAATCATAGGATATTTGGTTTTCTAATCTATATCCACATACCTCTGGAAAAGAGGACAAATTTGCAGTCGTTAGGTGAGAGGGGCATCATGATGGGATACTACATGGAAGACAATGTTGATCAAAGGTGTCAAGTTCGAGGAGAACTTGGCATCTAGGAAATCTTAAGACCTACCAATAGTTGTAGAGGGGCATCAGGAAGGGGAACCAAAGGTGGAGCCAAGTGCAGAGACTTCTAATAGCATAGATAACTAGTATGTTGAGCCTCCAAAGACCACTTTCAAGGAAAGAAAAACTCTGCGGAAGTTTTTGATGTACATGGCTTTAGTGACCAGCATCATAGAATTGAATCCTTTCGGTTTGCAGAAGGAGCCAACTAGGAGGTGTGGAGAGATGCCATGGTGGAGGAGAACAACTCCATCATGAAGAATGATGTCTAGGAGATTGTGCCAAGACCAAAGGAGAAGATAGTTGTGACTTCCAAGTGGCTTTACAAGGTAAAGCATGCAACAAATGGAAATGTCGTGAAATATAAGCTCAGAATTGTGGCTCTTGTATTCTCTCACAAAAAGGGAGTAGACTATGAGGATATGCTTGCTCCCGAAGGTAGATACTACTCCATTTGAGTACTTTTTTCAATAGCTTCTAGGATTGGATCAAGCATCCATCAAATGGATGTGAAGATCACCTTCCTTAATCACATCCTTAAGGAAGAATTCTACATCGAGCTACCACAGGGGTTTGAGGCCCATGATAGAGAGACATAGGTATGCAGGCTTAAGAAATCCCTATATGGACTCAAATGGGCCAGGGCCTAATATGCTAGGATTAACAGCTACTTGTAGGGCTTAGGCTTCACCAAGAGTGAGGTAGATCCCAACCTATACTTCTCCTTGGTTGGATCTAAGACCCTCATTTTGGTGTTGTATGTGGACGATCGCATTCTGACAAGTGTAGAGAGACTACTGCAAGTTGGAAGTTTGATCTAGTGTCAGAATTTGAGATGAAGGATATTGGGTCAATGCATTGCTTTCTGGGACTTGAGGTTTAACAGCAACCAAGCAAGATCCTCCTCGGACAGGGGAAGTACACTCTAGATATGTTGAAATGATTCTGGATGGTGGATAGAAGAACGATGGTCACTCTAATGCTGACCAATCTAAATAATATTGAGGCCTAAACATCTTAGTCTGCTACTACAATCACAATTCCAATTCCTCAACTACTATTCTCTTCCAACGTATGTATAGAACCTCTTGTCCAACTTCTGCAGATTCAATTTGGTTCTCTTCCTTAAGGGTAGTGGGTCACTTAATGATTTAATTAAAATAGAACCATTGATCTCATGATTACATCGTAGTCGTTAAAGATTAGGTTTTTGGCTCATTTCAAAGTTAAAAAAGGATAGGGAAAAGACACAGAGAGCATTCATTTCACAAGTCATGTGAGTGAAGAAGAAAATTAATCTGATTTTTAGCGATTCTAGAGGATTTCAATAGTGGTTCAACAAGTATAAGGCAACAGGCCTTTAGCAAATAAGAAGGAAACCAATCATAAGCAGGAGAAGAGCGGTCATACAAGCCAATAGTGCAGGTCGTACAACCGTCCATATAGATTCTATACAGTCGCATAGATTGGAGAGAAAACTGCCTCGATTTCAATGAACACTGAAATTTTCGGGTTTGTTGTTTTCTTGGTTAATTTCTCAGAGCCATTTTAACCCTGTAAGGGAGCTCTTGTAAGTCCTAAAGATTATTTCAAATAATTAACTAATCTAGAAAACCAAGAATAATTATGCACTGTCTGTGATTGCTTTTCTCATTTCTTGTTGCATACAAAAGTTAATTCCAATAAATAACTAGATCTTATATGTTTGCTTAGATAGTTGGTTTTAGGAAAATTTAGCATCCTCTAATAGCCATTTCCCAATCAAGACAAATTCCCTTACAATTTCTTTCTAGACTATTGAAACCCTTCCATTACCTTTTCATTCCTTTTCAAATAACTCTTCTATTGATCTTGGGTGATGTACTTTTCCATCATTAATTTGACCTATAATGAGTAAATTTGTGTATTCAAATGTTTTGATGGAAAACATATATTTTTCCACTCAAACAACAAGTTTCCTAAATAGTAACACTACAAATCCTTTTGGTTTGTTTTGAAATATAAACAAAACATTGTTTACAACAGAGAAAATTCCATTCCTTAAACCCATTAATCGACTAGGTAATTCAAGAGATAAGATATCTCTGTTGGTCCATTGTTGTGAACTCGTAGGTCTTGTACTTGCCCCTACCCTAGGAATGATGAATTGGGTACTTATTTCACTTTCCCAATAGCAGACAACATTTCATTCCTTAACCCCCTTAATCAACTAGGAAATTCAAGAGATAAGACACAATGTTTTCCAATGAATTTCATCCCACTAGGGCAATTTTATCATGCATATAGCATATCTAAAAACATTAATGGAACCTACAATAACATCAATCAAACTTTCCTTTTGTGGTTTAATTATAATGTTAAATCAATTAGCATGTCTACCCTTAACTTATGTTGAATTGGCAATTACACACCATGAAGAATCTAAATGGTTGATAATCAAATCTACAATTTACACAAGTAGTGGATGGTTCAAAAAATCATTAATATGCATAAAGACAGAGTTCATGTACATCAAAGGATTATCACCACAATATTGCCATCCCTTAGCTAAGGAAAACAATGAAAAGCCTTTCTCACACCAAGGAGGTGTAACAAGCATATGCTTAATTTATCATTCTTGCCTATAATTGGTGACCCTGTATGAGTAAGTCAAACAGACAATCCTTTCTAGTGTTGTAATGACATATTATAATATACAATAAATCAACAAAACCCTACAACAAAATATCATTTGAAAATATAACAATAAAACATGTGTTAAAAGAATTGAATCAAACTACAGATAAATTATCAAAACCTTACTCCTACAAGAAGGGTCAATAAGGGTAATTGATCACAAATGAGACAAATGGAAAAGGATTTCTCCTTGAATAGACCTTTCTCTTCAACTTCTAGAAAAAACTTGTGCTTGCTGATTTTCTATAATTTCGAATGACTTATGTAACTATCTTTGAAAAAAAGTGTCAGAGTTTGTTGGCTCAAGCCATATTATGATGGAAGGTTGTATATGAACCCCTCTTGCCTATAACCCAACAAATGTTTCTCAAACAACTTTATTTCTCTTGCAACAACCAAGAGTCATAGACGTTAGTGTAATGAAGCCTATAAGAAGGCTTGTGAAGTCTATTTTAACCTACCTCAAGTGGTCGGGTTCCGTCGAAGTGGCCAAAGATATAATCATGAAGTTGAGATGAGTCACAACTAATCCATGTAGTTGTTTCTTGGTTATTAGTTACTTATTTTCGTCTCACATCATTTTTTATTTCTAGAAATCAATGTCAAAGCACAAGTCACTTTGAGAGAGAGATTGTCGGAGTTGTAAGATGGAGAATTTTTTTGTTTACTATGTTTGTGGAGGAGGAATATATTGTTGCTGATTGGAGATTCTCCAAATCTTAGAATAAAGTTGCAACTATTGTGTTTTGTGGGTGTTGTGATCATGAAGGTGCTGCAAAAGCTTCTCTTTAGATATGCTTCAATACATTTTGTATAGTCATTTGTTTTATCGCTAGAGTTTCCAGTTTGGCTAAAATCCAATGTAGATAATGGAAGTTTAAATATCTAGACTCTACTTATATCTAACGTTGTAGAGTTAGAATAGAAGATGAATGGATTGAGTTCTCGCAAACAAGATCGACATTAGGTGATAACCCTAGTAAGCAAACATAGTTTCTTTATTGGCTCGTGTTTTCGACACGTGATGAAGCTAATCTTGATGTTGTTGTACAACACTCAAATGCTTGTTGTAGTTGAATTAAAAAGATATAATGTTGGAAGGATGAATGATCAGTTTTACCTGACACCCCCAAGCGTTCGGTCCAACTTGTAATGCCTGGCCTTAGGCATGTTATTTAAGCATACCTTTTGTAACACATGGAGTCCTCCCTGTTGTTATCACAAAATCGTGTACTAAGGGCTGCTACTTAGCAAGATCTCATGCAACTATTTCAAACCAGGCTTTAGACTTAGGCTTAGCCTCCTTAGTCAGAGAGGGCTCTCTCACAGATTTTTGATAAGGATTGATAACAAGAAAAGATGGCTAACTCTTCAAACAGTACATGAAAATAAGCTGGTTGGAATAACAAAATAACACTTCTTCCATTGGGCTCATGGAGTCAAACACCTCTGTAGTAAACTATTAACTACTTAATCATGGAAGCCAAGGCATATAATGTTTAAACACTCAGAACATTTCTCAAAAAGAACCTCAACTCATAAACATACACAGGAAGTCTGAGCACTAGGTGAATTCAGAGTGATTGCATATCTATTGAGCTGTAAAACAGAAAGGATAAAGACAAAACCACATATATTCTGAGCCTTTGAACACAAGATGAATCTTGGGAAGAAAAAGTCATCTTTCTATTACTGTCAAAAGTCTTTTACATCAGAGTTTTCACTATATATAGGAAAACAAAACTAAAACTACCTTGAGTCTCCTCCTCCAGCATGAGGGGAGCTCGATGATCTATCATTAACTAACCTTATCTATTTTTAAACAAACTTATTAAATACATAAGGTATTGTGCTGTAAATACATAGAGTCCTAATCACACTAAAACTCTAACTTCATCTCCTCGTATGCCTGATTCCTTTCTTGATTTTTGACAGCTGTCTTTTGTTGGTTAGGCTCAAGATGATTGAGCTACAGATGCAAGGAACGCTGACTTTGGATACCTGTAAGCGCTGATGGATCATTTATCATCAGGATCAAAACACCTATTTTTAAGGTCCCTGTCTCCTACCATCCTCCGAAAATGTAGCAGCATGTTCCCAACTCTTTAATAACTCAAAGTATGGAACGCTGCTACCAAACACCATGTCTCCAGATGAGCTGTAGGCTGTATTGATGTACAAGTGTCTCTCTTCTAACATTCCCGGTCAAACTGTTTATTTTGCAATGAAAACATCACCTACAGCAGTTTCGTAGCGCGCTACGAAACTGCTGTGTGATTTAAAAAACACAGTCTTCCTCTAAACTCCTCACAAAATTGAATAGCTGCTATTTGCTAAGCTTCACGGTTGCCATTTGAAGGATACTGCCATCATAGACAAACCCACTGGTTGCAGCTGTTGCTATTGGTCATTATGGAAAAAACTACCCTGTTGGTGGCTTCCTTTAGATATGCTTGTTGATGTGTTGCTTTCAGCAGATGAGTCATCACATGAGCCACTAGAAATGTCTTGAAAAGATGTTTCTGAAGCTTTCTTACAAGATATAGTATCTGTAGGTTGGGAGGTTTTATTTTGAGAAACTTCTCCAGTTTCCAGATCTCGAAGGGAGGCAATGATTGCTTCCATGAACATCCTTTCTTCATCATTTATTGAAATTGAAACTCGAGCAAATCTATCCAAAGGACAGTCAGAAACTTGGTTGCCTGTGGGAAATGCTGCTACAATATCAATACAATTTTTGTCAAGGATGTTGTCACTGCTTTTATCGCATTTATTGGATGTACCTTCAGCATCGCTGTTTTCTTTCCTCTCCTGTCCACTTAAGTCCTCTGCGTGGATGATGCCTACAGTTTTTCTGATTTGTCTGGAAATTCAAAAGGTACCTCAGTTCTACTCATTTGCCACCTAGAGCGAAAATGATCAATGGCATCTTCGGTGGTGTCATTTTGTGTGGATCCTGGACCTCCAATAATTTCATGCAACACATTCTCATCCAGATTTCCTAATTCATCGAAGTAGTCATATAAACTTTCAGAAGCATGTTGTTCAATCAAATCATCTGGAGGATGCAAGACATTATGAAAGAAAATGCTTATTGAATCATAATAGAATGGTGGTCGTGGAGAGTTGTGGTCACCCTCAAACTTGATGATGTTTTTATCACCAGCATATGGGTTATATATGAGATCTGAATGATGAGGCTGAATAAAAAGGTCCCCTGTGCCATGTCCAAATAATGCAGCAATAAAAAACTTTGTCGCTATCTTAACAACATCAAGATCCATGATATCAAAATGCGCCTTCCTCTGGATTACCTTTCGCATATATTGAACTACAACTTTAACAGTGAACTTTGGGAGGCGAATCTTGTACACATCAACCAGCTCCATACATCAAGCTTGTTACAGCCCAGAGAAAGATTTTCGTTTCTTCTTTAAAGCCCTGCAAACTTCATCTAGAACCGGTTTATGGATATCCTTATAGAGTCCACTCATAGTTGTTCACAATACCCATTCGCTTTAATGCCATAAGTCTACTGTATGGATTACTGTCTATTACTTCAGATTTCATATCCTTCACTTTTAGGTGTCACATAGCTACACCTTTTACAGTCGTGGAAATCTGCTCTGCATGATGTTGCAACTTGGTAAGCTGAGGAGGCAAATTTGGAACAATATCATGGGCATGAGAGACACGTATATGATTTGATACAAATGTATTATCAAAATCAGCAAACACCGAATTTCCAATACGAGGCTGCCCAAAGGTCACAACTTGGACACCCTTTGCTCCATAGTTTACCGTAAGCTCCAGTGCGCAAAAGGAAGCCATAGCTCCACCGCTTCACCTGCCAAAATTCCAGAAAACATATGTGAACAAATCCATCTTTTGGCAAGCCACACAGTTGGCCCATAAACTGGATACAAACCCTGTAATCCATTCTATCGTATAGCTGAGTAACTATTTCAAATGTAAAGCCAGAAAGGTCATTCCACAAGTCCTCAATTGCACCCTCCGTCCCCAATATAACAGGCATTCAATCATGAAGCCACGCCAAGGCCTTAGAGGAACGTGTAGTCAAAATAGTAAATGTAAAGAATACTCCTCCTTCAGAATCTTGCCATGTGTCATAAAGAGCTGCAAAGACAAGGGGTTTTTTTATCCTGAAAATGTATATAGAATGGTTGCTTTTTCGCTCCATCCTTTTTCCACTTGTAGAAAACCTTCAACTAACACAAGGCAATGACAACTTGGAATAAGTAGACGAAAAGAAGCCTTCACATAAACCGATTCTGATCGAGCATTGGTTTCAAAAAGGACCACGATTTTGAGACCTGGGTATGAAACAGAGTTTTGATGGACGTCCGTTGGTGATCATGAGAACCTGCCACAACAATTGTGAGCGCAAAGTAAAACTACCACTGGAATTTTCCCCTTCAAAGCATATGCAGACAACGGCAACCTTGACCTCCATTCGATTTCATAATGATTTATATCACCGCTATCCACTTTTCACACATATATATATTTATTAATGCATCTCTCAGGCGCAACCTTTTCTTAGAATTTGAAATATCTTCCATTCCGTGCCCCTGTCTCAATCTGCTAGTCCGAGATTTATTTGATTTGGATCAGCTAAGGACATAAAGGAACAAGGCAATACCAATCGCGTAAAGACTTCCAAGGTCTGCAAGGAATAATACGGATCCCATGATCTCCTCAGTATCGATCTCAACAATATAATCAGAAATCTCATAAGCTGTAGCCCCAGCGTTTGCCAGAAATAATGAAGTGACAACCATGAGAATATGCATATTGCAAACGAACCATATAATCCTCTTCCTTCAATGGAGTACAGGCCCATATATAACAGCTTGACAAACCTCGTTTCCTGCAGTGTTTCCATCAATTCACCTTAAATATCTGTCATTTCCCAATTTCGTAGCGCAGCCAGTGCAAGGTCAGTGTTTTCGCTACGAAATCACTAAAACAGGTGGCGCTGCGAAACTGCTAACGGATTTATGCGCTGCGGAAACACTTTGCCCTTAAGCTAAACTGAAAAATTTTGGCAACACTATTTTCAGTGATAACAGTGGCTCCACTTGGGATAGTGTGCCCTTGTGGTACTCTAAGAACTCGCAGGTCCAGTGCCTTATCCATTTATGACAAACAGAAATTTGCTTGACAAGCATGACTGTAGGAGAAAGAAAGCTACATCTACTGAAAAATGCTCAGTTGACCTTGAGCTTATTTTGCATTTACCTCTACCTACCTACCCTAACAATTTCAACTTTTTTTCTGCTCAATCAATATGAAATTTCCAATGTAGCCAATCCTCTATTTTATCTGATATTTGCCTTCTTTGACTGCATCAAATTTCAGAGCCAATATGATAGTCTGATGACCGCTGCCACTGAATTTGTCTCTGATCTTTATAGGAAAACTGAAACACTGAAGAGTAAAACTCTTCCATGTAATCAGCTATAGGATCCCAGAATATATGATCAGCTTGATTTTTCTTGTAACTTTCCGGCTATGCAAGCTGACCTTCAACAGCAGTGTGCATTTCCTCAAGTGTAAAAGAGAAAGGAAACAATACTCTCTCCTTATGTTCTGCCATAGAAAGCTGCTGAAAATAATGATCATGATTATGAAAACTATATGCCTGAATTTGTCCTTCTAAACCTTCAATTTCCTTTTCAAGGTCCTCAGCAAATTCATCCAAAAATCTCATCCTATCCTCTGCCTTGTAGTCAAGGGATTTTATATATGAGGACAAGGACAAAGAAAAAGATTCATTTGTTTCTTCTTTACTATGATCATCATTCCATTGTTTGAAACCCTCAACTGAAGGAGAGTTTACCACCACCTCTGACCTATCTATCCATTCCTCCAAAAACATAAGCCATAAGTCTTGAAATGACTTAACAGATTTGATAGGAAAACTTTCAATCCATTGTTTGCATTTCCCTTGAAGTGAATCATAGAATAACATAATGCAAACATCCTCATGTTTAACTCTAAGAAGCTCAGTAAAATGACAAAAATCTGTTATATGCTTCAAGGTTAAACTCAAATCTTCTCCGTTGAATTTTGGACCATTCCTTAGAAAATATGCATCCTTGGGAAAATGATTTGGGAAACCATGAATTCCTGAAAAATCTATGCATGCATACCTTGAAGTAAGAATGGTAGCATCTGGGTCTTTCATAACTCCAGTGGAATCACCATGAATGTATGAATTTTGAATTCTTCAACAATGGAGTCGCTAAGGTAGATTTGTAGCCTCAAAAACCTTCTGAGCTCCTGCTACCTTCAGAAGTTCAGCTTCATAATTTCGGGAATGAGTAATCATTCGACTCCTGGCAGACGCACCAAAATGTTATCACAAAATCGTGTACTAAGGGCTGCTACTTAGAAAGATCTCATGCAACTATTTCAAACTAGGCTTTAGACTAAGGCTTAGCCTCCTTAGTCAGAGAGGGCTCTCTCACAGATTTTTGATAAGGATTGATAACAAGAAAAGATGGCTAACTCTTCAAACAGTACATGAAAATAAGCTGGTTGGAATAACAAAATAACACTTCTTCCATTGGGCTCATGGAGTCAAACACCTCTGCAGTAAACTATTAACTACTTAATCATGGAAGCCAGGGCATATAATGTTTAAACACTCAGAACATTTCTCAAAAAGAACCTCAACTCATAAACATACACAGGAAGTCTGAGCACTAGGTGAATTCAGAGTGATTGCATATCTATTGAGCTGTAAAACAGAAAGGATAAAGACAAAACCACATATATTCTGAGCCTTTGAACACAAGATGAATCTTGGGAAGAAAAAGTCATCTTTCTATTACTGTCAAAAGTCTTTTACATTAGCCAATATAAAAACTCAGTTTTTTTCATAAATCTCCAACCCTACTTACATCAGAGTTTTCACTATATATAGGAAAACAAAACTAAAACTACCTTGAGTCTCCTCCTCCAGCATGAGGGGAGCTCGATGATCTATCATTAACTAACCTTATCTATTTTTAAATAAACTTATTAAATACATAAGTTATTGTGCTGTAAATACATAGAGTCCTAATCACACTAAAACTCTAACTTCATCTCCTCGTATGCCTGATTCCTTTCTTGATCTTTGACAGCTGTCTTTTGTTGGTTAGGCTCAAGATGATTGAGCTACAGATGCAAGGAACGCTGACTTTGGATACCTGTAAGCGCTGATGGATCATTTATCATCAGGATAAAAACACCTATTTTTAAGGTCCCTGTCTCCTACCATCCTCCGAAAATGTAGCAGCATGTTCCCAACTCTTTAATAACTCAAAGTATGGAACGCTGCTACCAAACACCATGTCTCCAGATGAGCTGTAGGCTGTATTGATGTACAGGTGTCTCTCTTCTAGCATTCCCGGTCAAACTGTTTATTCTGCAATGAAAACATCACCTACAGCAGTTTCGTAGCGCGCTACGAAACTGCTGTGTGATTTAAAAAACACAGTCTTCCTCTAAACTCCTCACAAAATTGAATAGCTGCTATTTGCTAAGCTTCACGGTTGCCATTTGAAGGATACTGCCATCATAGACAAACCCACTGGTTGCAGCTGTTGCTATTGGTCATTATGGAAAAAACTACCCTGTTGGTGGCTTCCTTTAGATATGCTTGTTGATGTGTTGCTTTCAGCAGATGAGTCATCACATGAGCCACTAGAAATGTCTTGAAAAGATGTTTCTGAAGCTTTCTTACAGGATATAGTATCTGTAGGTTGGGAGGTTTTATTTTGAGAAACTTCTCCAGTTTCCAGATCTCGAAGGGAGGCAATGATTGCTTCCATGACCATCCTTTCTTCATCATTTATTGAAATTGAAACTCGAGAAAATCTATCCAAAGGACAGTCAGAAACTTGGTTGCCTGTGGGAAATGCTGCTACAATATCAATACAATTTTTGTCAAGGATGTTGTCACTGCTTTTATCGCAGTTATTGGATGTACCTTCAGCATCGTTGTTTTCTTTCCTCTCCTGTCCACTTAAGTCCTCTGCGTGGATGATGCCTACAATTTTTCATATTTGTCTGGAAATTCAAAAGGTACCTCAGTTCTACTCATTTGCCACCTAGAGCGAAAATGATCAATGGCATCTTCGGTGGTGTCATTTTGTGTGTATCCTGGACCTCCAATAATTTCATGCAACACATTCTCATCCAGATTTCCTAATTCATCGAAGTAATCATATAAACTTTCAGAAGCATGTTGTTCAATCAAATCATCTGGAGGATGCAAGACATTATGAAAGAAAATGCTTATTGAATCATAATAGAATGGTGGTCGTGGAGAGTTGTGGTCACCCTCAAACTTGATGATGTTTTTATCACCGACATATGGGTTATATATGAGATCTGAATGATGAGGCTGAATAAAAAGGTCCCCTGTGCCATGTCCAAATAATGTAGCAATAAAAAACTTTGTCGTTATCTTAACAACATCAAGATCCATGATATCAAAATGCGCCTTCCTCTGGATTACCTTTCGCATATATTGAACTACAACTTTAACAGTGAACTTTGGGAGGCGAATCTTGTGCACATCAACCAGCTCCATACATCAAGCTTGTTACAGCCCAGAGAAAGATTTTCGTTTCTTCTTTAAAGCCCTGCAAACTTCATCTGGAACCGGTTTATGGATATCCTTATAGAGTCCGCTCATAGTTGTTCACAATACCCATTCGCTTTAATGCCATAAGTCTACTGTATGGATTACTGTCTGTTACTTCAGATTTCATATCCTTCACTTTTAGGTGTCACATAGCTACACCTTTTACAGTCGTGGAAATCTGCTCTGCATGATGTTGCAACTTGGTAAGCTGAGGAGGCAAATGTGGAACAATATCATGGGCATGAGAGACACGTATATGATTTGATACAAATGTATTATCAAAATCAGCAAACACCGAATTTCCAATACGAGGCTGCCCAAAGGTCACAACTTGGACACCCTTTGCTCCATAGTTTACCGTAAGCTCCAGTGCGCAAAAGGAAGCCATAGCTCCACCGCTTCACCTGCCAAAATTCCAGAAAACATATGTGAACAAATCCATCTTTTGGCAAGCCACACAGTTGGCCCATAAATTGGATACAAACCCTGTAATCCATTCTATTGTATAGCTGAGTAACTATTTCAAATGTAAAGCCAGAAAGGTCATTCCACAAGTCATCAATTGCGCCTTTCGTCCCCAATATAACAGGCATTCAATCATGAAGCCACGCCAAGGCCTTAGAAGAACGTGTAGTCAAAATAGTAAATGTAAAGAATACTCCTCCTTCAGAATCTTGCCATGTGTCATAAAGAGCTGCAAAGACAAGGGGTTTTTTTATCCTAAAAATGTATATAGAATGGTTGCTTTTTTGCTCCATCCTTTTTCCACTTGTAGAAAACCTTCAACTAACACAAGGCAACGACAACTTGGAATAAGTAGACGAAAAGAAGCCTTCACATAAACCGATTCTGATCGAGCATTGGTTTCAAAAAGGACCACGATTTTGAGACTTGGGTATGAAACAGAGTTTTGATGGACCTCCGTTGGTGATCATGAGAACCTGCCACAATAACTGTGAGCGCAAAGTAAAACTACCACTGGAATGTTCCCCTTCAAAGCATATGCAGACAACGGCAACCTTGACCTCCATTCGATTTCATAATGATTTATATTACCGCTATCCCCTTTTCACACATATATATATTTATTAATGCATCTCTCAGGCGCAACCTTTTCTTAGAATTTGAAATATCTTCCATTCCGTGCCCCTGTCTCAATCTGCTAGTCCGAGATTTATTTGATTTGGATCAGCTAAGGACATAAAGGAACAAGGCAATACCAATCGCGTAAAGACTTCCAAGGACTGCAAGGAATAATACGGATCCCATGATCTCCTCAATATCGATCTCAACAATATAATCAGAAATCTCATAAGCTGTAGCCCCAACGTTTGCTAGAAATAATGAAGTGACAACCATGAGAATATGCATATTGCAAATGAACCATATAATCCTCTTCCTTCAATGGAGTACAGGCCCATATATAACAGCTTGACAAACCTCATTTCCTACAGTGTTTCCATCAATTCACCTTAAATATCTGTCATTTCCCAATTTCGTAGCGCAGCCAGTGCAAGGTCAGTGTGTTCGCTACAAAATCACTAAAACAGGTGGCGCTGCGAAACTGCTAACGGATTTATGCGCTGCGGAAACACTTTGCCCTTAAGCTAAACTGAAAAATTTTGGCAACACTATTTTCAGTGATAACAGTGGCTCCACTTGGGATAGTGTGCCCTTGTGGTACTCTAAGAACTCGCAGGTCCAGTGCCTTATCCATTTATGACAAACAGAAATTTGCTTGACAAGCATGACTGTAGGAGAAAGAAAGCTACATCTACTGAAAAATGCTCAGTTGACCTTGAGCTTATTTTGCATTTACCTCTACCTACCTACCCTAACAATTTCAACTTTTTTTCTGCTCAATCAATATGAAATTTCCAATGTAGCCAATCCTCTGTTTTATCTGATATTTGCCTTCTTTGACTGCATCGGAGTTCAGAGCCAATATGATAGTCTGATGACCGCTGCCACTGAATTTGTCTCTGATCTTTATAGGAAAACTGAAACACTGAAGAGTAAAACTCTTCCATGTAATCAGCTATAGGATCCCAGAATATATGATCAGCTTGATTTTTCTTGTAACTTTCCGGCTGTGCAAGCTGACCTTCAACAACAGTGTGCATTTCCTCAAGTGTAAAAGAGAAAGGAAACAATACTCTCTCCTTATGTTCTGCCATAGAAAGCTGCTGAAAATAATGATCATGATTATGAAAACTATATGCCTGAATTTGTCCTTCTAAACCTTCAATTTCCTTTTCAAGGTCCTCAGCAAATTCATCCAAAAATCTCATCCTATCCTCTGCCTTGTAGTCAAGGGATTTTATATATGAGGACAAGGACAAAGAAAAAGATTCATTTGTTTCTTCTTTACTATGATCATCATTCCATTGTTTGAAACCCTCAACTGAAGGAGAGTTTACCACCACCTCTGACCTATCTATCCATTCCTCCAAAAACATAAGCCATAAGTCTTGAAATGACTTAACGGATTTGATAGGAAAACTTTCAATCCATTGTTTGCATTTCCCATGAAGTGAATCATAGAATAACATAATGCAAACATCCTCATGTTTAACGCTAAGAAGCTCAGTAAAATGACAAAAATCTGTTATATGCTTCAAGGTTAAACTCAAATCTTCTCCGTTGAATTTTGGACCATTCCTTAGAAAATATGCATCCTTGGGAAAATGATTTGGGAAACCATGAATTCCTGAAAAATCTATGCATGCATACCTTGAAGTAAGAATGGTAGCATCTGGGTCTTTCATAACTCCAGTGGAATCACCATGAATGTATGAATTTTGAATTCTTCAACAATGGAATCGCCAAGGTAGATTTGCAGCCTCAAAAACCTTCTGAGCTCCTGCTACCTTCAGAAGTTCAGCTTCATAATTTCGGGAATGAGTAATCATTCGACTCCTGGCAGACACACCAAAATGTTATCACAAAATCGTGTACTAAGGGCTGCTACTTAGCAAGATCTCATGCAACTATTTCAAACCAGGCTTTAGACTAAGGCTTAGCCTCCTTAGTCAGAGAGGGCTCTCTCACAGATTTTTGATAAGGATTGATAACAAGAAAAGATGGCTAACTCTTCAAACAGTACATGAAAATAAGCTGGTTGGAATAACAAAATAACACTTCTTCCATTGGGCTCATGGAGTCAAACACCTCTGCAGTAAACTATTAACTACTTAATCATGGAAGCCAAGGCATATAATGTTTAAACACTCAGAACATTTCTCAAAAAGAACCTCAACTCATAAACATACACAGGAAGTCTGAGCACTAGGTGAATTCAGAGTGATTGCATATCTATTGAGCTGTAAAACAGAAAGGATAAAGACAAAACCACATATATTCTGAGCCTTTGAACACAAGATGAATTTTGGGAAGAAAAAGTCATCTTTCTATTACTGTCAAAAGTCTTTTACATTAGCCAATATAAAAATTCAGTTTTTTTCATAAATCTCCAACCCTACTTACATCAGAGTTTTCACTACATATAGGAAAACAAAACTAAAACTACCTTGAGTCTCCTCCTCTAGCATGAGGGGAGCTCGATGATCTATCATTAACTAACCTTATCTATTTTTAAACAAACTTATTAAATACATAAGGTATTGTGCTGTAAATACATAGAGTCCTAATCACACTAAAAATCTAACTTCATCTCCTCATATGCCTGATTCCTTTCTTGATCTTTGACAACTGTCTTTTGTTGGTTAGGCTCAAGATGATTGAGCTACAGATGCAAGGAACGCTGACTTTGGATACCTGTAAGTGCTGATGGATCATTTATCATCAGGATCAAAACACCTATTTTTAAGGTCCCTGTCTCCTACCATCCTCCGAAAATGTAGCAACATGTTCCCAACTCTTTAATAACTCAAAGTATGGAACGCTGCTACCAAACACCATGTCTCCAGATGAGCTGTAGGCTGTATTGATGTACCGGTGTCTCTCTTCTAACATTCCCGGTCAAACTGTTTATTCTGCAATGAAAACATCACCTACAGCAGTTTCGTAGCGCGCTACGAAACTGCTGTGTGATTTAAAAAACACAGTCTTCCTCTAAACTCCTCACAAAATTGAATAGCTGCTATTTGCTAAGCTTCACGGTTTGCCATTTGAAGGATACTGCCATCATAGACAAACCCACTGGTTGCAGCTGTTGCTATTGGTCATTATGGAAAAAACTACCCTGTTGGTGGCTTCCTTTAGATATGCTTGTTGATGTGTTGCTTTCAGCAGATGAGTCATCACATGAGCCACTAGAAATGTCTTGAAAATATGTTTCTGAAGCTTTCTTACAGGATATAGTATCTGTAGGTTGGGAGGTTTTATTTTGAGAAACTTCTCCAGTTTCCAGATCTCGAAGGGAGGCAATGATTGCTTCCATGACCATCCTTTCTTCATCATTTATTGAAATTGAAACTCGAGAAAATCTATCCAAAGGACAGTCAGAAACTTGGTTGCCTGTGGGAAATGCTGCTACAATATCAATACAATTTTTGTCAAGGATGCTGTCACTGCTTTTATCGCAGTTATTGGATGTACCTTCAGCATCGCTGTTTTCTTTCCTCTCCTGTCCACTTAAGTCCTCTGCGTGGATGATGCCTACAGTTTTTATGATTTGTCTGGAAATTCAAAAGGTACCTCAGTTCTACTCATTTGCCACCTAGAGCGAAAATGATCAATGGCATCTTCGGTGGTGTCATTTTGTGTGGATCCTGGACCTCCAATAATTTCATGCAACTTTTGTAGGGAAAAGTATCCGATTCGGATGACCCTATCCCACTCTAAGGGTGATAGTACCTCAGTAACAATTGTAAAGGAAACTACTGAAGGTTTACTTCTTTATGAAAGCAAAAGAGAATGAAAGAATGCACTAACCGTTGCCTTGCACTTAATGTCGAATCCAAACTCTTCTCTATGGCTGCTTGCTCCTAGCTCCTTGCTCTATTGCTGGCCCAGCTACAATGAGATCCTGCAAAATAGCAAAGAAGGAAACTACAAGCAACATGCAATCATAACTGATTCAGGGATTAGTGTAAATCAAATATACAATTATCACAATATATCATTGAAACAAGAGCATATAGAAGAACCTCAATAGCTTTTATTAATGAAGAAGTAAAGGTTCTGAGAGTGTTACAACCATTGAAGGCTCCAATCCAGCAACACCTCCCAGCAGAAAGAATTTCTCCTCTTCACCTCCTTCAAGCAATCACCCAATAGCTCTATAGTGAAACCAACAGCATATAATTACTTTGCACAAAATTCCAGCCCCCTTGAGCTCATAGGAGAGAGCTCAATATATAGATGAATTGAGAAAGGATGAGTCAGCTTGCAACTGATGTGTAGCTGCCTTGTGTCCTCTCTCTCTTCAGTTGATCTTCAGTTCTTGAGTCCACTTGGAGAACTTTGCTTCCACTTGGAGAAACAGAGCCTCTGACTCATCACAAGGCGAAATCCCTGATCCAAGTGTCATTTTTGGAGCAATGACTCAGTGTGCCACTTGTCCAATCTCGCTCAACGCAGGTGGCCTTTGTTCTACCTGCTTTGCAACGCAGGTACACCATGGAGGAGTTGTGTTTCAGCGCAGAAGCCTAGTGGAGCACCTGCTTTGATTTCAGGATTGCTTGTTTTTGAGTGTTTCCAGGTGGAGAACTAATCTGAGAGCTGTTGGTTTGCCGACCTTGTTTCTCTAGGGGTAGGAACATCATGTTTAGGGAACTTTGGATCCCTTGGATTATTGACAATTCATACCTGTTGCTGTAAGGCACAAAATTGTCTATAACAGATGCCCCCTAAAGTATGAGGTCGTTTATCGGGTGAAATGCTTTATTAGGAGGATCCGAAGTTCATTCAATCTGCTGAGAAGTGTCCTGTAATAAGATACAATACAATACATTATTCTTTCATACTTTTTCATGATCTAGCTGAGGCGGGCATTCCCATGCTCAGCTTTATAAATACATTTTGGTACATAAAACAGACGATCGTCTGATGGTAGACTGATAATTCTCTGCTGAAATTATCAATCTTTGAGAAGGATGATCATCTGCTGTAATGATGTACATGTCAAATGCCTTTATATCCTGAATATATATCGCAGCCCGGATGGATGAAACTAGATCTGGGGTCTTCAATCTCTTCCGATCTTCACTCGATGTACAAGTCGATCCATGTGAGAATTTCTTGAAGTCGAACATGAAAAGACATCGCTTGATTACCGGTCAATGATGTAAACCGTTAACAAGCGCGAGAGGAATCACCGATAAGGATGATGACCCTCAAGGTACGGCAGTACAATTCACATGGTGGGAATAAAGGACTTGGCGTCGACCACCATGCAAAATCTTCTGGTCGAAGGTCATTGATGTATACCTGTCGCCGGAAGTGAGAAACTTGCCATTGAGGCATGCAAGCTTCAAAGTACTGAAGGGGGTGTTCCTAGATCAACTCCTTGGATAGTGAGCTGATGTCGACAAGGAGCGATCCGTCAAAGGAGGGCCTTAATGAATCCCACATCAGTGACACGGAACGAAGCTAATGATTGTGATGAGGTGAAAACAAACTGTGATGTATGATTCAGGGTGGCGGTCATGAAATGGATGAAGGACAATGTATGGCAGTGGATGGAACACGGTTGACTCTTTGCAGAACAAAATCTCTTGAACATATAACGACACTGATGTGATGGATTGGTAGCATTACCCCAAATGTGGATGGTGTGGCGAGGACCATGGTTATGAGACCGGTGAATGAAACAACCCAACCCAATGTGATACGGAGGACAAAGTGTCATGTTCAAGAGCGACTTGCTACCATTAAAGCTGTGAGGTTCTCCCAATTTTTCCCCAGTCATTGCTGACCAGTACCTCTTTATTTTTGTCAAGCTTGAGGAGGATAACATATGCTTGTTCTATAACCTGCCCTTCGGGCAAGCCCATCGCTATGTTTTAACGAGCCTAGCGATAGGGAAACTCGTTCTCGTCTAAAGACAAGTTTGTCGCTATTTAATAAATTTAACGAGTCTAACGACAAGGATAACTCGGTCCTTTTCATTTTTAGAGAGTCTGAAAAGGTACATAAAGTCGACTCCAAAATTCCTTTTTCGTCATCTAATCCCTTAAGTCCGAAAAAGTTTAAAACAATACAGAAGGGATGAATTTTCGATTGCTTTAACGAGCCGAACAAAACAAGCGCTCGATCTTTTTGTGCAATAATCCCTCAGGTCCAAAAAGATTAAAATCTAGAGGAGGGATAGCTTTCCGGTCGCTTTAACGAGCTGGAAGGCCAAAACTCGGCAAACTTTTCATATTTTACGAGTCAGTGAAAAGAGCTCAAAGAAGACTCGTCTTTTGAGGAACGAGTGATGAACAGGGATAGCAGCAGATTCCAGGTACAGGTTGGAATTTTCCAATCACGGCAGTGTCACAAGGATGGCTAAGTGAAATCACTCTTCGCAGCTGTTCCTCAAAATGGGTAAACAAACATATGGAGATGAACGATTGGCCAAATGAACGGATGGAGGTGATGGCATATAAACACGACCAAGGGCTTTAATATGGCAGTCAAAGGTTACATTTCTCAAGGTTATTTACCGGTTCATTTTTCCTGGATGAGCTTGAACTGTAGGGAAAGATTGCTCACAATTTATGTTTATTTTTAACGAGCATGAACTCTGTACAAAAACTGCTCGATTATGGATTCCCCCAGCATAATAATGCAGATGAGGCATATGCCCCCTAAACTTTAAGGGGCAGTTCATTTTTTAACGAGCTTGAATGCGTTCAAACCTTGCTCAATTATACCAGTCTTAATACAAGGAACGCCTCAGGTGAGGTATTCTTATTTAAGGAGCTATACCTCATTAGCTACTCCAATTTGGCAAGTTTTAACTTTTGCCCCACATCCTTTCTTTATGCAAGCTGGAAACGGCTAATCCTACGAGTTTAACGGGTTAGACCTACAGGTTTAAAGGGAGGACCTAAAAATTTAAAAAATAAATAGTCGTCCCGTGCTTGCACTCCAAAAGGTTCGCATGCCCCCAGGTATAAAGTATAATTTCAAGGCTCTTCCCTCTTACTTATTATCCGAAAAATGGTTTTGTTTGCTGCCGCAAACTAAACTCTCTTTTCGGCGATGTCTATCATTAGGTTGCTAAGGATGGTGACTACTTGTTGCAGCAATTTCATCTCTTTCTTTGGAGACTGCCCCTACTTATCCTTCAAAACATATGTTTTAATGGGTGAGGCTTGACTTCAAAGATGGTGGCTACTTGCCGTCACAAATGGATCTCCTCCCTTAGGAGAGCCTACTTTTTTAGACAAAGGGAGCGAACTTTGTATCACTCACATAACTTTGACAAAAGAACTTTATCCTAGAACAACCCTCTTTTGACGGGGTACGGACTAGTCCATTCTTCTGCGGAAATTAACTTTATACCCAAGGTTTCCTCTGCCCAAGGCAGGCCAGGGTGCATGCCCCCTGGGTCCCAGTTCTTTCTTTTCGAATCACTCGCATTCATCGGGAAGTAGAACCGGGGGTGGAGGCATTCCTTGAGTGAATAGACCGTTAAGGGATGGTATTTGACTATTTGCGATGCGTGATCCTGGAAACGAAAGTTGGTCTACGAGCTTGACCATTCTTCCTTCGTGCGGAAAACACATAACTCTAAAGAGTGAGGACACTATCGCCTCCATGCAATATATATAGTCTCGTCCAAGGAGTAAGTTATAAACTAAGGGTCCCTGGACGACCATGATGTTCATATGAACTGTCTTCCCTTTCAATGTAACTGGAACATTGGGGAGAATCCCTAACGGGTGATTGGTTCCTTTATCAAAACCTGATAGATTTCTCATCTCAGGTAAAAGCGCCGGGGAGCCCAGTGCTTTCCAAGCAATAGAGGAAAGGATACTCACAGATGCCCCTTCATCAATGATAGTTCCAGCCATCACCATTCTGTAGATTTGGACGATGATTCTGAATGGGATACTGGCTGGTAACCGGGGTCTGCCTAGTTGATTCCAATCAAAGGATACAACTAGGTTGCTTGGCGGTGGGACCGAATATACGGCCGGATACGACCCTGACGATGTTCCTTCCTGCGATAAAGGAATGGGCGCATTGCCCTGATGCTCATCAGAGTCTGTGTTGATGAAAAGAATATGGACGGTGTCATCCTTATTCTCTTCAGTGAGGGTGTCATTTGAAGATGAATCTTCAACGACGGTGTCATTTGAGGATGAAACCTCTGAAGGAAGAACCGGGTCAACTGCCGTTTCGACCTTTAGACTTTCGTCTGGTCTGGATTCAGTAGGTTCATTCTCAATGACCGACACTTCAGCTGACCATTTGAGCGGGCCAGCTGGATTTTCAACTATTGAGGGATTAGGCGCGAGTTTTTGGTATCCAGGAGGAAGTCGTAACGGTGAAACCGGACGATCTTCCAAAACTCTCTTTGCCTCATCTAAGAATGGACATCGGTGGATGGCATGATCGCCTTCACACAACATAGAGGGTGATCTTGGTCTCCCTCTTCGTCCTTCACTCTCGCTAGTTGACGGACTGCAATCAACATGACTACCAGAGGTTGATGCTACCGGATTGTGCAACCTTGGGGACCAGTCCCTTAGTATCCGGGGAATACAAGGACAATCACGATGGAAATGGGTCCCTTTGCAAATGACACATGGCGATTTAGGCCCGGTCGGTGCAGTGTGTGGATTTTTGTCAGTTGTCTTTTGCTTGCCCCCAGTCGCCTTCGCCATAGGCCCCTTCTGCTTCTTTTCTCTCTTCTTCTTTTCCTTCTTCTCCATGGGAGGCTGACCTTTGCCGGCTCTTCCTTGTGAAGACGAAGGATCAGAGGAAGAATTGTAAGAAGTGGAAGGCTGGTGGGTAGTTCTAGACTGGTCTGACTGTTGATTCGACTGCTCAGGATTAGTGGCGATCTGAACTACATTAGTTGAAAAGAGCCATACAGGTAGGCCAATTGTCAATCCTGGAATCGACAATGTGGCCATATGAGGCGCACCAACATCTCCCCAAGAGGAGAAGGGATTGGGACTTCCGCCAAGGTTACTTCCTTGGTTGGTGGGCTCCATACTTTTCAACTGAAAGATCAACGTGGGAATAACAGGTGATTATGTTCCGATTAAAATAAATTTTATTAACGACGCTTTTAGACACAACTTTGCTTTTTCATGTTTTAAGAGTCGAGAAAAAGCTAAAGATGACTCTAGTCGCCTTCGATGTTTTAACGAGCCCGAAGTGACAAATGCTCGGATGGACTTTTTCAGTTATAGAGTTTGAAAAAGGCCAAAAGAAACTTCTCTGGAGTTCTAGGCAGAGGGTGTGCCAAACTTTTCGCGAAACCACAGAATACGTTTTACGGTACGGGTGGTCGATCTTCGTGAATGCTGTGTTCACTGCATCGCGATCAGTAGGGCGGCCGACACGGCTTCCTATGGATAAAGGCTTTTCCCTATAGGGGTCTCCCAATATATACGCAACGGTACGTGGGAGCACAAGTCCGTATTAGTGCCACCGACTCTCAGGAGGAATCACCCACCTTCGTAGAGATCGACAGTCACTATGTTTAACGACGCCGGAACACGTCTCTACCTAGACCTCTATATGTTTGCGTTATGTTACAAAGCGTTGTTATGTAAATTGAATTTATTTTAATGTTGATCTTGCTTAGCAGTTTGCCTTTAAGGATCACCACGAGATGTATGTAACAAATTCCTGAATGCAGTCTAAGATGAGAAGCAATCTTTTCAATATTTCAACTTTGAAAATCTTAACTACTGAGGAGAAGAAAGGCAAATCTTTTCACACAGATCATAGAGCACACACTAATGCAAAATTTCCTAAATCGTCATGCAAACAGTCAAATGCAAAATGCACAATGCATGTATTTTCTTTTCCCTTTCTTAATGTTGATTGGTTACAAAAAGAAAGTTGTTATATAACTTTGATTTCGATTTAAAGCGAAAGTAAACAAACTTGTCCAAAATCAAAAGACACCTTAAGATTTACTTGTTTAATCACTGGAAATACATGAAATCAAACCATAATGACGAAAGTAAAATGACTAATCAGCTATGGACATCAAACAAGCTAACTCTTTAGACCAGCAAAATGCCTAACACAGGTTCAGATCTAAGAGGCCAAAGCAAGACTAGTTTACTTTTCGTTATGGGAAATTGTAAATGAAATAAGAAATACAAAAGAACAAGTACAATTTCGTTATATAACAGAGGCGGAATGATGGCAAGTAATGTTGATTTCAGAACAGGCACAAGACTGGTAACTGGCAGCCAAATCTATGGTGAAAACAGGCAAGAGAAAGGGAGGAAACCCCAACAGCACTAGGAAAAATTGGGCCAACGCAGGTGCTGCACAACCAGTCTGGCTCTCAGCGCAGGTAGCCCCTTCGGGACCTGCGTTGCAAAGCAGGTAGCCTGTGTACTACTTGCTTTGGAAAACGAAAGTTGCGTTTTCTCAGTTTCCGGGTCACAATTTTCTCAAAAATGCACAGTTTTTGCTCAAATCAGAAGCAATCAGTCAAGCACACTCAAAGGGATGACAAGGAAGGTGAAAAGCTATCACTAAGAGCTTACAAGGATCCTTGTAGATCAGCTCTTCAAATCATGAACATGCTAAGAAATGAGCTAGAGTAGCTGCCCTCTACTTCGCTTTTTGATATAGTCAAAAGCTTTTCGATTGGGTACTCTTTTGTTCAGGAAATGAATAGCAAAATACTACAAACACAATCAAACAGATACGATCCCCAGTGGAGTCGCCAGTTTGTTGTAGGGAAAAGTATCCGATTCGGATGACCCTATACCACTCTAAGGGTGATAGTACCTCAGCAACAACTGTAAAGGAAACTACTGAAGGTTTACCTCTTTATGAAAGCAAAAGAGAATGAAAGAATGCACTAACCGTTGCCTTGCGCTTAATGTCGAATCCAAACTCTTCTCTATGGCTGCTTGCTCCCAGCTCCTTGCTCTATTGCTGGCCCAGCTACAATGAGATCCTGCAAAATAGCAAAGAAGGAAACTACAAGCAACATGCAATCATAACTGATTCAGGGATTAGTGTAAATCAAATATACAATTATCACAATATATCATTGAAACAAGAGCATATAGAAGAACCTCAATAGCTTTTATTAATGAAGAAGTAAAGGTTCTGAGAGTGTTACAACCATTGAAGGCTCCAATCCAGCAACACCTCCCAGCAGAAAGAATTTCTCCTCTTCACCTCCTTCAAGCAATCACCCAATAGCTCTATAGTGAAACCAACAGCATATAATTACTTTGCACAAAATTCCAGCCCCCTTGAGCTCATAGGAGAGAGCTCAATATATAGATGAATTGAGAAAGGATGAGTCAGCTTGCAACTGATGTGTAGCTGCCTTGTGTCCTCTCTCTCTTCAGTTGATCTTCAGTTCTTGAGTCCACTTGGAGAACTTTGCTTCCACTTGGAGAAACAGAGCCTCTGACTCATCACAAGGCGAAATCCCTGATCCAAGTGTCATTTTTGGAGCAATGACTCAGTGTGCCACTTGTCCAATCTCGCTCAACGCAGGTGGCCTTTGTTCTACCTGCTTTGCAACGCAGGTACACCATGGAGGAGTTGTGTTTCAGCGCAGAAGCCTAGTGGAGCACCTGCTTTGATTTCAGGATTGCTTGTTTTTGAGTGTTTCCAGGTGGAGAACTGATCTGAGAGCTGTTGGTTTGCCGACCTTGTTTCTCTAGGGGTAGGAACATCATGTTTAGGGAACTTTGGATCCCTTGGATTATTGACAATTCATACCTGTTGCTGTAAGGCACAAAATTGTCTATAACAGCAACACATTCTCATCCAGATTTCCTAATTCATCGAAGTAATCATATAAACTTTCAGAAGCATGTTGTTCAATCAAATCATCTGGAGGATGCAAGACATTATGAAAGAAAATGCTTATTGAATCATAATAGAATGGTGGTCGTGGAGAGTTGTGGTCACCCTCAAACTTGATGATGTTTTTATCAACAGCATATGGGTTATATATGAGATCTGAATGATGAGGCTGAATAAAAAGGTCCCCTGTGCCATGTCCAAATAATGCAACAATAAAAAACTTTGTCGTTATCTTAACAACATCAAGATCCATGATATCAAAATGTGCCTTCCTCTGGATTACCTTTCGCATATATTGAACTACAACTTTAACAGTGAACTTTGGGAGGCGAATCTTGTACACATCAACCAGCTCCATACATCAAGCTTGTTACAGCCCAAAGAAAGATTTTCGTTTCTTCTTTAAAGCCCTGCAAACTTCATCTGGAACCGGTTTATGGATATCCTTATAGAGTCCGCTCATAGTTGTTCACAATACCCATTCGCTTTAATGCCATAAGTCTACTGTATGGATTACTGTCTATTACTTCAGATTTCATATCCTTCACTTTTAGGTGTCACATAGCTACACCTTTTACAGTCGTGGAAATCTACTCTGCATGATGTTGCAACTTGGTAAGCTGAGGAGGCAAATGTGGAACAATATCATGGGCATGAGAGACACGTATATGATTTGATACAAATGTATTATCAAAATCAGCAAACACCGAATTTCCAATACGAGGCTGCCCAAAGGTCACAACTTGGACACCCTTTGCTCCATAGTTTACCGTAAGCTCAAGTGCGCAAAAGGAAGCCATAGCTCCACCGCTTCACCTGCCAAAATTCCAAAAAACATATGTGAACAAATCCATCTTTTGGCAAGCCACACAGTTGGCCCATAAACTGGATACAAACCCTGTAATCCATTCTATCGTATAGTTGAGTAACTATTTCAAATGTAAAGCCAGAAAGGTCATTCCACAAGTCATCAATTGCGCCCTCCGTCCCCAATATAACAGGCATTCAATCATGAAGCCACGCCAAGGCCTTAGAGGAACGTGTAGTCAAAATAGTAAATGTAAAGAATACTCCTCCTTCAGAATCTTGCCATGTGTCATAAAGAGCTGCAAAGACAAGGGGTTTTTTTATCCTGAAAATGTATATAGAATGGTTGCTTTTTCGCTCCATCCTTTTTCCACTCGTAGAAAACCTTCAACTGACACAAGGCAACGACAACTTGGAATAAGTAGACGAAAAGAAGCCTTCTCATAAACCGATTCTGATCGAGCATTGGTTTCAAAAAGGACCACGATTTTGAGACTTGGGTATGAAACAGAGTTTTGATGGACCTCCGTTGGTGATCATGAGAACCTGCCACAACAACTGTGAGCGCAAAGTAAAACTACCACTGGAATGTTCCCCTTCAAAGCATATGCAGACAACGGCAACCTTGACCTCCATTCGATTTGATAATGATTTATATTACCGCTATCCCCTTTTCACACACATATATATTTATTAATGCATCTCTCAGGCGCAACCTTTTCTTAGAATTTGAAATATCTTCCATTCCGTGCCCCTGTCTCAATCTGCTAGTCCGAGATTTATTTGATTTGGATCAGCTAAGGACATAAAGGAACAAGGCAATACCAATCGCGTAAAGACTGCCAAGGTCTGCAAGGAATAATACGGATCCCATGATCTCCTCAGTATCGATCTCAACAATATAATCAGAAATCTCATAAGCTGTAGCCCCAGCGTTTGCCAGAAATAATGAAGTGACAACCATGAGAATATGCATATTGCAAACGAACCATATAATCCTCTTCCTTCAATGGAGTACAGGCCCATATATAACAGCTTGAAAAACCTCGTTTCCTACAGTGTTTCCATCAATTCACCTTAAATATCTGTCATTTCCCAATTTCGTAGCGCAGCCAGTGCAAGGTCAGTGTGTTCACTACGAAATCACTAAAATAGGTGGCGCTGCGAAACTGCTAACGGATTTATGCGCTGCGGAAACACTTTGCCCTTAAGCTAAACTGAAAAATTTTGGCAACACTATTTTCAGTGATAACAGTGGCTCCACTTGGGATAGTGTGCCCTTGTGGTACTCTAAGAACTCGCAGGTCCAGTGCCTTATCCATTTATGACAAACAGAAATTTGCTTGACAAGCATGACTGTAGGAGAAAGAAAGCTACATCTATTGAAAAATGCTCAGTTGACCTTGAGCTTATTTTGCATTTACCTCTACCTACCTACCCTAACAATTTCAACTTTTTTTCTGCTCAATCAATATGAAATTTCCAATGTAGCCAATCCTCTGTTTTATCTGATATTTGCCTTCTTTGACTGCATCGGAGTTCAGAGCCAATATGATAGTCTGATGACCGCTGCCACTGAATTTGTCTCTGATCTTTATAGGAAAACTAAAACACTGAAGAGTAAAACTCTTCCATGTAATCAGCTATAGGATCCCAGAATATATGATCAGCTTATAATATGATCTGGGTCTTTCATAACTCCAGTGGAATCACCATGAATGTATGAATTTTGAATTCTTCAACAATGGAGTCGCCAAGGTAGATTTGCAGCCTCAAAAACCTTCTGAGCTCCTGCTACCTTCAGAAGTTCAGCTTCATAATTTCGGGAATGAGTAATCATTCAACTCCCAGCAGACGCACCAAAATGTTATCACAAAATCGTGTACTAAGGGCTGCTACTTAGCAAGATCTCATGCAACTATTTCAAACCAGGCTTTAGACTAAGGCTTAGACTCCTTAGTCAGAGAGGTCTCTCTCACAGATTTTTGATAAGGATTGATAACAAGAAAAGATGGCTAACTCTTCAAACAGTGCATGAAAATAAGCTGGTTGGAATAACAAAATAACACTTCTTCCATTGGGCTCATGGAGTCAAACACCTCTGCAGTAAACTATTAACTACTTAATTATGGAAGCCAAGGCATATAATGTTTAAACACTCAGAACATTTCTCAAAAAGAACCTCAACTCATAAACATACACAGGAAGTCTGAGCACTAGGTGAATTCAGAGTGATTGCATATCTATTGAGCTGTAAAACAGAAAGGATAAAGACAAAACCACATATATTCTGAGCCTTTGAACACAAGATGAATCTTGGGAAGAAAAAGTCATCTTTCTATTACTGTCAAAAGTCTTTTACATTAGCCAAAAAGCATTGGTTTCAAAAAGGACCACGATTTTGAGACCTGGGTATGAAACAGAGTTTTGATGGACCTCCATTGGTGATCATGAGAACCTGCCACAACAACTGTGAGCGCAAAGTAAAACTACCACTGGAATGTTCCCCTTCAAAGCATATGCAGACAACGACAACCTTGACCTCCATTCGATTTCATAATGATTTATATTACCGCTATCCCCTTTTCACACATATATATATTTATTAATGCATCTCTCAGGCGCAACCTTTTCTTAGAATTTGAAATATCTTCCATTCCGTGCCCCTGTCTCAATCTGCTAGTCCGAGATTTATTTGATTTGGATCAGCTAAGGACATAAAGGAACAAGGCAATACCAATCGCGTAAAGACTGCCAAGGTCTGCAAGGAATAATACGGATCCCATGATCTCCTCAGTATCGATCTCAACAATATAATCAGAAATCTCATAAGCTGTAGCCCCAGCGTTTGCCAGAAATAATGAAGTGACAACCATGAGAATATGCATATTGCAAACGAACCATATAATCCTCTTCCTTCAATGGAGTACAGGCCCATATATAACAGCTTGACAAACCTCGTTTCCTACAGTGTTTCCATCAATTCACCTTAAATATCTTTCATTTCCCAATTTCGTAGCGCAGCCAATGCAAGGTCAGTGTGTTCGCTACGAAATCACTAAAACAGGTGGCGCTGCGAAACTGCTAACGGATTTATGCGCTGCAGAAACACTTTTCCCTTATGCTAAACTGGAAAATTTTGGCAACACTATTTTCAGTGATAACACCTGTCATGCATGGAGAGAATGTAGGATCAATTTTAGGAATGAACCACTGGGATAAGTACCACGGTTGAAGGTACTCATATTTGACTCAATGTTGCAGGAGATGTTCAATATTATATTAAGGGGAAAAATTGTGAAGCAATCACAGAATGTGAGATAGTTGAAACCAAGTCATGGTTAAGGAGGAATCTAACATGCAAATGAAAGATTATCCTAAGAACTGGTGAGTACAATGGTTTCCACCCATGTATCTCAATATATGGATATCTTTTTATATGGACATCAATGATTAGGTACAAAAGGAAGGAACAAGCAAGCCCAAGAATGAAGAACTAAAGACAAGAACATGACACAAATCAAGACCAAGACAACAAATCAATAAGTAGAAGATTGAATAAGAAGATAAACATTAACGAATCGTATTGCAAACGCTTAGCAACATGATTAAGGGGGAGTGTTGGAATATTTTAATTACACTGATAATGAATCTACAAAGCTTTAGATCCATCTTTGTTAGGTATTGTTAACTATTATACATTTTGGAGTTTTTGGCTCGAATTTGGCGAAACAATTTTTCATCAAATTATGATCTTTTGTAATTTAATTGTGTTTTGTTTGCATATATGGATTCATCACCTAAACAAAACCCTAAGGCACTCAAATTGTGGAGAGTTCACAACTCAAATTTGTGATTCCAACATTATCCCTACGAGGAGGAATCATTCACAGGCAAAATGTGTAAGATATGACATCATTGGATATTTGGTTTTCTAATCTATATCCACATACCTCTGGAAAAGAGGACAAAGCTGCAGTCGTTAGGTAAGAGGGGCATTATGGTGGGATACTACACGGATTCGAAGACCTATAGACTCTTCCTGATAGATTGAAATAAGACAATGTTGAGAAAAGGTGTCAAGTTCGAGGAGAACTTGGCATCTAAGAAATCTTAGGACCTACCAATTACTTGTAGAGGGACTTCAAGAAGAGGAACCAAAGGAGGAGCTAAGAGCAAAGACTTCCAATAGCATATATAACTAGCATGTTGAGCCTCCCAAGACCACTTTCAAGGAAAGAAAACCTTTGCGGAAGTTTTTGATGTACATGGATTTGGTTGCTAGCATCATAGACTTGAATCCTTCCAGTTTGCAAAATCAACCAATTAGGAGGTGTGGAGAGGTGCCATGGTTGAGGAGGACAACTCCATCATGAAGAATGATGCCTGGGAGATTGTGCCAAGACGAAAGGAGAAGAAAATTGTGACTTCCATGTGGCTTTACTAGGTAAAGCATGCAACGAATGGCAATGTCGAGAAATATAAGGTCATATTTTTGGCTCTTGGGTTCTCTCAGAAAAAGGGACTAGACTATGAGGAGATGTTTGCTCCTGAATGTAGATACTACTCCATTTCAGTAGTTCTTTCAATAGATTCTAGGATTGGATCGAGCATCCATCAAATGGATTTGAAGATAACCTTCCTTAGTCGCATCGTTGAGGAAGAATTCTACATCGAGCTACCACAGGGGTTTGAGGCCAATTATAGAGAGACACATGTATGCAGGCTTAAGAAATCCCTATATGGACTCAAATGGGCCAGGGCCTAGTATGCTAGGATTTACATCTATCGGCAAGGCTTAAGCTTCACCAAGAGTTAGGTAGATCCCAACCTATACTTCTCCTTGGTTGGATCTGGGACCCTCATTTTGGTGTTGTATGTGGACGATCCCATTCTGACAAGTGTAGAGAGACTAATGCAAGTTCGAACTCTGATCTAGTGTTAGAATTTGAGATGAAGTATATTGGGTCAACACATTACTTTCTGGGACATGAGGTTTAGCAGCAACCAAACGAGATCCCCCTCGAGCAGGGGAAGTACACTCTAGATGTGCTGAAATGATTTAGGATGGAGGATAGCAGAACGATGACCACTCTAATGCTAACCAATCTAAAGAATATTGAGGCCTAAACATCTCGGTATGCTACTACAAATCTCAATTCCAATTCCTCAACTACTATTCTCATCCAACATATGTATAAAACCACCTGTCCAACTTCTGTTGATTTGGTTTGGCTCTCTTCTTTACCCATGAGGGTAGAGCAAACCTCAAATTCGATTTTTCTCTCTTTCATGTCTTGGACTTGTGACACAGTTTTGATTTGTGTATAACTCGTCTTGCCTTACATTGCGAACTTGCCTCCCAAGTCTTACTTCTTGCCTTCAAAATCAATTACACGGCTCTCAATATATATACGTCATATGGGCATGTGAAGGGATGTGTCTCACCCAATATACATGTCTCTTCAATTGGTCGACCCTTCACATATCAATAGCCAACACTACAAATACTCGTGTTGACTTCCTTCATCATAAAGCCAACCCATGCATGGTGAAATCTCCTATGTGGCGATGTATGGGCTCAGTTGGCACGACCTATCCAACTCATTCCATCGTACAAGAAACCTCAAATTTGGGCCAGCGCTCACCACTTGAGCCAACTCATCCACACTCAAGTCAATGAACTCGCGCACACTCGTCTCAACCACCTCACTCGATCATGGGTATGCCCATCTCGATTCACTTAGTTAAGAAACCCCAAAATGTCGCACAATCATTGCAAATCATGTGATACCTATATTGTCTTGCAACTTGACTAGCCAAACATGTGGCACTTGTGAGCGCTCAACCCTAAAGTCCTAACAACGTCCCACAATTCAAAGATGTTGTCATCATCAACAATGAATACCCCTGGCAATCCATCCATCACCAAGGTGCTGCATCCTCAAGAACACTGTCCATAAAACTAAAATATCATGCCATCAAACAACCTCCTATCAAACTGCATGAATCATGTGATGAATGATCATTTCCTAACATTGCATCAATCATGTGAACATGCAAATGATCCCATAAGAAAGCCATGTGTTGGATTCCCTTGTGTCATTAGCCAATCAGGTAGCTAATCTAATCGTAGTGCCAACTCCACAAGAACTCATTCCATCCAAACTAAGTGCAAACACGTCACATACCAATGTCATCCCAAACATCTCTACACACAAAATCCATCATCTCAAATCTTCTCATCAATAAGTACCTTTTCTAGGCACTCCACATATCTGTATACTCTCCACCCTAAGAAATTGAGGATGAGCCAATCTCTAAGAGTTCATAAAGAAGATGAAGTCGGGTAGTCTTGAGGACTACCTCTCCACACTCCATATCCAACTGCAGTTCCTGAAGATGCACCCTTCTCTCTTCAATATCCTCCATCCGATGCTACAAATGATCCTCTAGCTCCTGGATTGACCCCTCTATATTTTTTTGCAATGTATCTCAATAAAGGGGGATAGGACCCTGTCCTACCCTTGTTTCCCTTAATTAATCTCTCCAAATTTGAATCCTTAAGCCATAGAACTATCTCCCTATAATCCTCAATCTCCCTGCTAGCTCATCTAACCAAGGCTCATCATTCTCAACCTCATCCCACACTGTAAATGAAATCCTCCTTGCTCCATCATCATCATAAATGTCAACAAACTCATCAAGTTTAGGTGATGGTGTCTTACCATCAACCATCTGAGGTCTCTTAGTAAGGGTGAGAACCCTCTCTTCCAAGTCAATCTTCATCCTAGTCTGTTGTAAAGCATTGTATGGACTCAAATAGGCGCTCAGGGCCTGGTATGCCAGGATTGAAAACTATTTGTAGGGCAAAGGCTTTACCAAGGGAGAGGAAAATCCCAACCTATACATCTAGTTGGTTGAATATGAGACCCTCATTTTGTTGTTGTATGTGGATGATCTCATTCTAACAAGTGTAGAGAGACTAATGGAGGTTGCAAGTCAGATCTAGCGTCAGAATTTGAAATGAAGGATATTGGGTCGATGCATTACTTTCTAGGACTTGAGGTTTGGTAGCAACTAGGAAATATCCTCCTTAGATAAGGGAAGTGCACTCTAAATATGCTAAAGAGATTCAGGATGGAGGACAACATACCAATGGCCACTCTAATGGTGACCAATGCGAGGAATATTGATTCTTCAGATTTAGAGTTCGCTAGCTCCAGATAGTACAAGCAATTGAATCGCTCAATTATATATCCAGATAACTTTCAACGAGGCATAAGCTTTGATGTTAACACCATGAGCCAATTCATAATTGAACCAAGGGAGGTTCATTGGATTACAGCGTGTGCTTTACTATTTTCAAGGAGCATTGGGATATGTATAGCAGTAACTTGGTGGAAATGGTGTGAGGTTGCAGGGGTACTCAAATACAAACTAGGAAGGGAGTGATATAGATCGGAAGAGCATCTTTGGGTGCTACTCTAGTTTGGGGTCAGTAGTGATTTCCTAATTTGGTAGGAAGCAGAACTCAATAGCACTAAGTTTAGATGAGTCAGAGTACATTGCGGCCAGTTAAGTTCGAATATATTTCTAGATAAGAGTAGTTGGCAGACATTTTCACCAAGCCCTTAGTGAAGGGCAAGTTTGTCTAGTTCTGAGACAAGCTTGGAGTGGTGAAAAATACCTTCCTCGCTAAGAGAGAGTATTAGTGTTTATAGCTCAAGCGAGTATTTTGCATGAGGGTGTCTACTTATGGAAATCATCATTAAATGTATCTTATGCTCTTTTCTAGAACTTCACTTTATTAATTAGTTAATTTAGTGAACATTTTTTCACTAAAGTGACTTTAAATTAATGAAGTGAATAAAGTGGGTCACTTAATGAGTTAATTAAAATAGCCATTGATCTTATGAATATATCTTAGCGATTGAATATTAGGTTTTTGTCTCATATCAAAGTTAAGAAAAAAAGGAGAGGGAAAAGACACACAGAGAGCATTCATTACACAAATCACGTGAATGAAGAAGAAAATAAATTTGATTTTCAGGCATTGGCCAGGATTTCAACAGTGTTCAACAAGCAGAAGGCAGCGAGTCTTTAGCAAGGGAAATGAAACCAATCAGAAGCAAGGGAAACAGTAGCGATACAACCAAACAAAGAAGGTTGTACAAACATCTGTATAGATTCCATACAATCGTATAGATTGGAGAGCAAGCTGCCTTGATTTCTATAAAGACTGAAATTTTTGGGTTTGATGTTTTCTTAGTTAATTTCTCAGAGCCATTTTCCCTGTAAGCAAGCTCTTGTATGTTCTAAAGATTATTTTAAATGATGAACTAATCTAGAAGACCAAAAAATATTGTGCATTATCTGTGATTGCTTTTCTCATTTCATGTTGCATACAAAAGTTAATAATCCCAACAAATAACTAGATCTAATCAGTTTTCTTAGATATTTGGTTTTAGGATAATCTAACATCCTCTAATAGCCATTTCCCAATCAGGCCAAATGCCCTTACAAATTCCTTCTGGACTAATGAATCCGTTCCATTACCTTTTGATTCCTTTTCAAATCACTCTTCTATTGATCTTAGAATGAAGTACTTTTCCATCATTAATTTGACCGATGATGAAAATTTTTGTGTATTCATACGTTTTCATGCAAAACAAAAATTTTGCCTCTCAAACAATAGGTTTCCTAAAAAATTAATCCTATGAATTTTCATCCTTTAGGGTTGTTTTGAAATATAAACAAAACATTGGTGACAACAGACAAAATTCCATTCCTTAACCCCCCTAATCAACTAGGCAATCCAAGAGATAAGACACCAATGTGTTCCAATGACTTTCCTCCCTCTAGGGCAATCTTATCATGCATATAACATATCCAAAAACATTAATGGAATCTATAATAACACCAATAAAACTTTCCTTTTGTTTTTTAATTATAATGTTAAATCAGTTAGCATATCTACCCTTAACTTATGTTAAATTAGCAAAACGTATATTATGGGAAATTACACACCATGAGGAATCTAAATAATTAACAATCAAATCTACAATTTACACAAGTAGTGGATTCTTAAAAAAATTCATTAATTTGCATAAAGAAAAGGTTCATGTAAATCAAAGGATTATCACCACCTTATTGTAATCCCCTAGCTCTCCAAGACCTAGTTAAGTTCAACAATTAAAACCCTTTCTCACACCAAAGAGGTGTAACAAGCATATCCTTATTTTATCATTCTCGACTATAACTACTAACCCTGTTGTTGAAAATTAGCAGCTCAGGGATGAATTTATAAAAATAGAGTTTTTGAAATAGAAATTCTAAAAATAGAAAGTCTAAAAATAAAAATTTTCAATTATGACTTTCCAAAAATAGAAATCACCTTGCATCAATTGGTAATCAAGTATTGTTGATGCAAAATCCCTTCTGATCATCAATCAATATTAATAGTTCAATTTTGGCTTAATCATCAATATTATTATTTTTATTATTAAGAAATTCAAGTCTCTCAATCATGAGAGTCAATCATGTTATATGTAACTCCCCTCAATTAATGCATATGTTACTCTCTCTCTTAATGGATTCATTCCTCTCTCTCTTTAATGCTCTTATGCACCTCTTACACTCTCTTAGACACTTTAATGACTCGTCATAAAAAGATTCCTCTTACACTTCTTTAATGCATAAGTTACACTCCTCTCCTTTATGGCATAAGTTACACTCCTATTTTGGCATATGTAACTCCTCAAGGCATAGGAGTTACTCCCTCATGAATTCGACCTCCTTGCTCTTCTCATATATTTGTGCCTCTCTTCCTCACTTGATACACTTGTGCTTGTGAGAGGACAATTCGAACTTGAGAAAGAGAGAGTTGGAGAGTCTAGAGGAAGATTGAGAGAGAGAGAGTGTTGAAGAGAAAGAGTAGATCTTGGAGATCCAAAGTGATTCAGTGTTTGCATCAACTACTGCTATCAGAGATATTCTTCAGATTTGGGTGAATTTTTTCATTCTCTCATTGTACTTTGTATCTCTACTGAACAATTGATTTCTAATAGAAGAAGAAT
This sequence comes from Pinus tabuliformis, assembly GCA_031772625.1. Taxonomy (NCBI): domain Eukaryota; kingdom Viridiplantae; phylum Streptophyta; class Pinopsida; order Pinales; family Pinaceae; genus Pinus; species Pinus tabuliformis. The sequence goes on along the minus strand of CM062818.1, from coordinate 1,445,457,167 downwards.
TTGGTTGGTTTTTCCCTTTGTGGGTTTTGCCCTGGTCATTGACCTAACTTCTTTGTGTTTCATTGAGTTCTTCGTTGTCTTTCATTGTGCATATTATATGGTTTATGTTCTATCTACAATTACTTAACTTATTTTGCAGCATAAAGAAGTTTTGGATTTAAGTGATTGTAACAACATAGAACATCAAAATTTCAACATGGTATCAGAGCTTTGGTGAAAACAAACTCAAGAAGACAAACTCCATTTGCAGCTCTCTTTCTGCTGAAATATCTCTTGTTGTCCGCTCCATTTGCAGTTCTCTTTTTGCTGAAATATCTCTTTTTGTTCGCTCCATTGGTAGTTTTTCTTCTGCTGAAATATCTCTTGTTGTCAGCTCCACGTGCAACTCATTTTTTGCTAAAATATCTCTTGTTGTCTACTCCATTTGCAGCTCTTTTTTTGCTGAAATATCTCTTGGTGTTCCTTCTACTTGCTACTCATTTTTTGTTGAAATATCTCCTCTTTTATTGCTGAAATTTGCAGCTGAAATTTTACTGCTGAAATCTTATTGCTGAAATTTTGTTGTTAAATTTTTACTGCTACCGTTCTTCCAAGATTTCAAGGAACCCGAGATATGATAGTAATTAAGGTGTTGCATATGTCTAATAGTTGTGGTTTTTGGAACTTGTTGATGCATGCAAAATTAAAGAGTTGTTTTGTTTCTATTTATGCATGTGAAAGAAAGTGTTGTCTTCAAAAAAAGTATAATCCATAGAAGGTTATGAAAGAATAACTGATAGAAATTGAATGTTGTATAAAATTAATCATGGTGTTGATAGCAATATTGAAAAATATAAAACTAGATTTTTGGCTAGAGGATTCTCTTGGAAAGAGGGAATAGACTATGATGAAATCTTTGCACCTGTTGCCCACTATACAACCATCTGATCTATTGTGGCTCTAGCTGCTAGCCGAGGATGGTCCCTTCACCAAATGAATGAGTAGATTTTTTTTTGTTAATTTTAGGGATGTTCTATGCTTGGAGAAATTTATTTCACTTTTCACAGTTAGCTCAATATCTTTTCCAGATTAGCAATCACATCGGCATTAAAGTAAACTGCAGATAGAACATAAACATAAATCATAGAAGACAAGCCAAGATAAGAGGACACAAGATGTGGCGCTAGCCAAGGACAAACCCCAATGTGGGGAAACCCTTGATCAATTCTTCTTATATGTTCTTAAGTAGTTCAGTAGAGAGAGAGTGAGAGATAGTACGCTTACAATAGAAATCAACACTTTGACTTATCTAGATAAGAGCATAGATCATCTCTAAGAAGATGATACATGAGATCAATTGAAGACATGATGCTTCAACTGATTCTCCAAGGTGATTCCTCCACCTATCGTTGTGCTGCATTTCGTCATCATGCTGCACCCATCATCACTATGCTGCATCTCATCACACTTCGTTAATCATGACTGCACCCATCACTGTACCTGCATTATGTGCCACTTCTACACCATGTTTCCGTACTGACCTATGCTCTGGCTGCACCTTGCTTGCTTGTTGTCCCTTGCTTGCTTGTTGTCCCTAGCATGCTTGTTGTCCTTAGCATGCTTGTTGTTGCATGCTAGCTGTCCCTTGCATGCTAGCTGTAACATTGCATGCTTGGTGTATTTGTTGCTAAGTACCATACAACTATCCCAATGTTAGTTAGCTGTCCCTTGCATGCTTCTCTCCTTCGGAGATAGATGCTTCGACAATTCCCTACAGTTCAGGCAGTCCCCGATAGTTCCACCAGTTCCCGACAGTTCTAGTTGTTCCAGCAGTTCTGGTTGTTCCAGCGGTTCCGACAGTGCCCGACAGTTCTTGCAGTTCCCGGCAGTTCCCGCAGTCTCGGCAGTCCGGCAGTTCCCCACAGTCCCGGCAGTTCCGGCAGTTCCAGCAGTTCCCAATAGCCTCGACAGTCCCCGGTAGTCCCCAGCAATCCCCGACAGTTCCGGCAGTTCCCATCAGTTCCCAGCAGTTTGAGCAGTTCCCGATAGTTCCCGACAGTTCCTGCAGTTCCGGCAGTTGCCGGCAATTCCTGGCAGTTCCAGCAGTTCCCGACAGTTCCGGCTTCTGCCCTATAGATTAGGGTAGCGTTATCCCTTAAGATCTCTCCTCCTACTAAAACCCAAAGACAAGTAGGGAGGAAGAGATCCCAAGTGTGTTGAAATGACTTGAAGGCCACCTCTATTTATACTAAAACGTTGAGCACAAGTGGGGTTTATTTGGTTGCTGGCCAACCTTGACAAATTGTCCCATAACACAAATAAATTCATATCTCCATGAATACTTATCGAAATTGGATGATCTTTAGATCAATCCTACACCTCTCGGTGAGAAGGATCCAAGAAAAATATCAACTTCCATTAATAAGATGACCCACATGGAGTTTGGCCCTAGTTGCCAATTTTAACATTTTTGCATGGCTTTCGCAAGGAAGAAGTATTTGTGGAGCAACCACAAGGCTTTGAAGTACATGACTAGAAAAATCATGTGTTCAGACTCAAGAAAGTCCTCATTGGTTTGAAGAAAGCTCCAAGAGGTTGGTATGCCCTCATTGATATCTTCTTGATGAAGCTTGGTTTTACTAGAAGTAATGTTGATCCAAATCTTTACATCAAAACGGTCCAAGGTATGCCTTTTGATTTTGGTATTATTATATGTTTATGATTTATTTATGACCGGTGATAAACCTCTTATCCTCCAATGTAAGAGGGAGTTAGCTTCTGAGTTTGAAATGATAAATCTTCATCTGATGCACTACTTTCTGGGTCTTGAAGTATGGCAGAGACCTGGTGAGATTTTCCTTTCTCAAGGAAAACATGTTGTCAAGCTATTAGAATGATTTGGTATGACATAATGCAAGTCTATGAATTCTTCGATGGAAATGAATTTCAAGAAGCTATGTGGTGAAGTTTTAGGTCCTGATTTGGCAAATCCTTCTGAGTATCGTCAACTAATTGGGGCACTAATGTTCTTGGTGAACACTAGACCGGACATTTGTTTTGCGGTGAATACTTTGAGCCAATATACGATTAAGCCATCACATGCACACTAGATTGTTGCAAAGCATGTGTTGATATACCTACATGGGACCATCAATCTTGGATTGAGATATACCGCTGAAAATGTAAGACTTCGTGGACATATTGGTGTTTATTGCACTGGTAACTCTGCTGATAGAAAGAGCACTTCTAGGAGCTGCTTTAGATTGAGATTTTCCATGATCTCTTGGATGAGCAGAAAGCAAGAGTTTGTTGCACTAAGTATAGTTGAAGCTAAGTACATTGTTGCTAGTATGGCTAGTGAGGAAATATGGATGAGAAAGCTCTTTGGAGAGCTATTTGACCAAGTTGCAGACATAACAATTATATATTGTGACAATAAGAGAGAGATTCATCTTGCAGAAAATCTTATGTTCCATGACAATTCCAAGCACATTGAAATCAAATATTATTATATCTAGGATATGGTGCAGAGAAGATCAGTGACGCTCCATCATATCGTGACTGATGATCAGATAGTTAACATTCTTATTAAGCCTTTACCAAAAGGAAAGTTTTTGGTTTTTAGAGAGCAACTTGCACTTATGGGCATGACCCTTCCGAGAAGTGGTCACAATTGTTGAAGAACACTGAGCTACCTTCCCCCCTATTAGAACTCACAAGATTAGGGAATGATGCTGGAAAGCTCTTGAGGATGAGGGACCTCTTGTGTAGTGTGTGCCACAAGAGTAGGCCTCAATATGCATTCGACACACAATCTGGTAGTTGGAAAGAGGCAACTATATGGCCAATAGGTGTAGTGAGACTTGTCTATTTGATTGTCTAGGATGCAGGTCTTCCACCACTTGACATTTTAGTGAGCCTTGGATGTGCAAGATCCTTGTCATGTGTTGACAAGTGGATCCCCTCAAGCATAGATGAGCCTTGTATGTGTGAGATCCTTTTCATGCGTTGACAAGTGGACCCCCCCAAGCAGAGATGAGACTTGGATGTGCAAGATCTTGTCATATGTTGATAAGTGGATCTCCCCAATCAGTGATGAGCCTTGGATGTGCGAGATCCTTGTCATGTGTTGACAAGTGGATCCCCCCAAGCAGAGATGAGCCTTGGATGTGTGAAATCCTTGTCATGTGTTGACAAGTGGATCCCCCCAAGCAGAGATGAGATTTGGCTGTGCGAGATCTTTGTCATATGTTGGCAAGTGGCATTGCCCCCAAGTGAATATAGGGTGATAGATGAATCTCCCATATGATGATTTTTCTTCATTAGATTGAGACATCATTGTTCCAAATGATATAGAGTAGATGAACAAAGATGAGTAGAGAAAGAAAAGATCTTTATTGCAGAAAGAAATTCCTCCCTAGTTGAGAGGGAGTGTTGAAAACTGGCAGATCATGGATGAATTTATAAAAATAGAATTTCTAAAATAGAAAGTTTAAAATTAGAATCTCAAAAAACAGAAAGTCTAAAAATATGAAGTCTAAGTAGACTTTCCAAAAATAGTAAATCACTTTGCATCTATTGAATTTCCACAACCCTAGTGCTAGGATAGAATCTTAAAATCTCTGACGCTACCAAGCCAAGAATCTCAACAAAGCTACTTTGCACAACGGAATATAAATAGTAGTAAATCACACATGCACAATTTTCGACAACTTTTTACAAATTTTTCAACCCAACTTCGTTATATTAATCAACATATAATACAATTGTCTAGGGCTCCTGTACAAGGGATAATGGCTCGCAAATATCCACAAGTACAAGAATATAAGATACAATGACAATCTTGCTACAAGCTCAATATCTATGTCGTATCTCATCATGTCGGTCCTTTGCTTCCGAGCTGCTCTCTAGTTTCCCCTTAGTCCATCAAAGGACAACACATAGAGACTCCAGTCTCCAAGAGGGCTGCCACCTATCATTGTTGCAAGTCACTTCTGCTACAACGAACACGGACTCATCCAATCCGCTCTTCTAGGCTGGCCAACACCTAAGCTCCAATCTTCCAATCTAGTAGCTTCTTTTTTCCATCAAAGAGCTACCCATTAGGCTCCAATCTTCACCCAATCATGCAACAATCAACGTCCTTCGTATTTGCTACTTTAGGGCTACTACCTACAGGCTACCCTCCAACAGACCTATGCCTCTATCAATAAACCATTGTAGAATCTTGTCCTAGTTAGGGCTTCTAACCACCCAAGTCAACCCTAACACATGTCTTCCACAGGCTGCAACTAATTCTGTCCACACTAGGATTGATCCAACTAGCATCTACTTACACAAAAAACATCACATACCTGACATATCTCCTTCTAAAGTGTTGTAACATTTGTTGTCTTGGCTACTCTCGGTTAGGGCACTTGTCACTCTGCAACAACTCCACTAAATATGCACAAACAACCTCTTATTACCTGAGGCCTCCCTCCATACCTTTCTTGTCCAAACTCGTTGTGGGATAGGGCTACAACCAGCCCTCAAACAAGCCCAAAAATCCTCCCTGTATACTCTACGGCTGACTGTGAAACTACAACACCTACGACCCTCTTGTATAGGACATTTCAGGCCTGCAACCTACCCACAATTGACAGCTAGGGCTGCCGCCTAGCAAGGAGAGAAGAACCTCACCCAACCGCACTTCAAAACAGTCCTGAAATCATCTTAAGTCTGCGGCCTCCACCTGAGGTAAAATCAAACTTGTAATAGGGAAAGACTTGTGCCAAACCAGCCCTCTCTCCTCCACGACCTATCCTCCACAAAATTTGTTGCCTCAGATGTGTTTACACAAGAGATATATGCACATTTGGATGATTGGAATGACCTCCATACACCTTCTGTTTATACACTAAAGAAGGGTTCCACGAATTCTCCAAGAGAGATGTATTTTGGACATAACCATCTCAAGCCTACATGACTTGTATGTCCAAAAATCAATCATGACCTTAAAGAAACCATATCTCATTTTCTACAACTCGAATTTCGACGATTTTCATTGTGTTGGATTCCCCTCGCCATCCTCTACCATCTCCATCCATCACATGTAGAAAATGCCTCATGGTTTTGGCCCAAACATCAATGGGTGCAAAACCCCAACCTTGGGTTCCAATCCCACAAGTGACTTTTTTGGTGCTCCAAACCCAAACCTTGGGGCTTGGAGTACCTCCCAAGCTATCAAAAATCAACACTCCCTCTTAGCGAGGGAGGTACTTCCAAGACTAAGAAGTAGCTCATCATCATCATCACTACTCACAACACTCACCCAACTCCTGGCACTCACAAGTGCAACAATCCCTGTAGTATGAACTAAGCCTCTCTCGGAAATGTCGCCATCACTAGTAGAGTCCTGCTTCTTCTTCTTCTCCTAAAATGCCTTCCATTCTCTGCTTGATTCCTTCTTGGCAATATATAGAAGCACCCTTGCTCCCCACTGACCACATACTCTTCTTGGGCTGCAAAGTCTCCCCCTGAACAAACTCCCTCAAGAACTTGACTCCCTATGAGCCTTTGGAACCTGGACCTGCCCCTCTGAACCCTGCACCTGCACTTACTTCTCTAGAACCTACACTTGGTCCTCCTTCTTCTTCTTTCCAAGATCTATAGGCTTTCCCGTCAGCCTATATAGACCATGCTCTCTAACTCCAAGCATAATACTTGCAGAGCTAAAGCCTCTAGGCCTGATTCTTGCCTTCCCATCCTGGAATAAGACCTCAAACCCCTTCTTCTCAATCAATGAGATTGATAGCATGCTACATCCGAGTCCTGGTACAAATAGCACATCGTGGACCCGCATCACTCATCCTGACTCCATTCTAAATGGCACAACTCCCAATCCTCAGATTTCCTTCTGACACTTGTCGCCCAACACCATGTGCAAATTTGAGTCCCACTCAGCTAGAGTCTTGAATACCTCCTATGACCGTGTCATATGTTTCAACGCACCACTTTCCATGTACCATCCATCCTCATCGATAGTACCCTGCGAGAAATGAGAGATCATAGCAAAGTCCTCCTCCAACTTCCTAGAGAGAGCATCTAGCTCAGTAGAGGTGGAAACACCAAAAAATTGCTTCCCTTTGTTCTTCTCATCACCTCCCATCTTCTTCTTCATCGGACATCTCGACAAAAAATGACCCATATCAACACAATTGAAACACTTTACTTTACTAAAATCCTTTTTCTGCTTACCCTTCATTCATGTTGCAAGTGCCACGTCATCATCTGAAGCCTTCTTCTTCGGATGAAGATCCTTGTCTCACAATTCTTCCTTAATGAAGTTGTCCCATAGCATATTCCAGTCTGTAAACGATCCCCTTGATGAAGGGCTTCCATCCTCAAAGAACCCTTTCAAAGTAATCCTCACCATATCAGAATCTGAAATCGTCACACCGACGACAGCAAGCTCAACTTTGACCTGAGACAATCTCGTTAGATACGAAGTCACTCCTTAACCTTGTATCATCTTGGTGGACTTCAACTTATCCACCAATACTAGTACCTGGTTCTCGTTTTTATTCTGGAACAAATACTAAAGCACCATCCACATCTCATGTGCATTTTTATTCTCAGACAAATGAAGTATTAGGGTATCCTTCACACCATCAAGGATGATCAATCTCGCCCTTGTATCCAATTCCTTGTACACTTTTAGCTCATTAGGGTCAGTTGGATTCTTGATCTCTTTCTCGGCAAACTCCCAGATCCTCATACTGGAGACCAATTTGAAACTTCGACACTATAGTGAGCCCTTCATCTACGATGTGACCAACTCCCTCTTAAGCTATACTTTTCTTGTGCACTCCTCGATTCATTGTTTCCCAAAGTAGCTCAGACACACTCTGATACCGTGTTGAATTTCCACTACCCTGGTGCTAAGATAGAATCTTAAAATCTCTGACGCTACCAAACCAAGAATCCCAACAAAGCTACTTTGCACAATAGAATATAAATAACAGTAAATCACACGTGCACAATTATCGAAAACTTTTTACAAATTTTTCAACCCATCTTCGTTATATTAATAAACATATAATACAATTTCTAAGGCTCCCGTACAAGAGATAATGGCCCTCAAATAAACACAAGTGACCTTTGTGGTGCTCCAACCTCCAAACCTCAAACCCTAGGGCTTGGAGTACCTCCCAAGCAAAATCAACAACATCAATTGGTAATCAAGTATTGTTGATGGAAAATCCCTTCTGATCATCAATCAATCCTAATTGTTCAATTTCGACTTAATCATCAATATTATTATAATTATTTTATTAAAAATAAATTCAAGTCTCTCAATTATGAGACTCAATCATGTCATATGTAACTCTCCTCAATTAATGCATATGTTACTCTCTCTTTTAATGGATTCATTCCTCTCTCTCTTTAATGCTCTTACGCAACTAATACACTCTCTTACACACTTTAGTGATTCGTCATAAAAAGATTCCTCTTACACCTCTTTAATGCATCTGTTACACTTCTATCCTAAATGCATAAGTTACTCTCCTCTCTTTTATGGCATAAGTTACACTCCTACTTTGGAGTATGTAACTCCTCCTCAAGGCATAGGAGTTACTCCCTCCTGAATTTGACCTCCTTTCTCTTCCTATATCTGTGTGCCTCTCATCCTCACTTGACACACTTACTTGTGCTTGTGAAAGGAAAATTCAAACTTGAGAAAGAGAGAGTTGGAGAGTCTAGAGGAAGAATGTGTGAGAGAGAGAGTATTGAAGAGCAAGAGAAAATCTTGGAGAGCCAAAGTGATTCAGTGTTTGCATCAGCTTCTACTATCAGACATATTCCAGATTTGGGTGAACTTCCTCATTCTCTCATTGTACTTCATATCTTCGCTAAACAATTGATTTCTAATAGAAGAAGAATCTGGTTGGGTTTTTCCCTAGTCAATGACCTAACTTCTTTGTGTCGCATTGAGTTCTTGGTCGTCTTTCATAGTGCATATTATATGGTTTATGTTCTATCTACAATTACTTAACTTACTTTGCAACATAAAGAAGTTCTGGATTTAAGTGATTGTAACACGAACATAAAAATTTGAACACCTGTAGGAGTGAGGAAAAGAGACAATCACTTTTAGTTTTCTAATGAGGATCACCATACTCTTGCAATCCCCTAGATCTCCAAAACCCTAGCTAAGGAAAACAATGAAAACTCTTTCTCACACCAACAAGGTGTAACAAACATATGCTTAATTTATCAATCTTGACTATAACTCGTGAACCTGTAGCAGTAAGGCAAAAAGACAGTCCTTTTTAGTGTTGTAATGACATATTATAATATATAGTAAATCAACAAAACCCTATAGGGAATTAGTAAATCGACAAGTATTTGATTGTAACAAAATTGTCATTGAATCAACAAATGAAAAGACCACTTTGAAAATTCTATTTTTCCTACCAGTCATGGTGAAGATCAACGAAAAATTCATTTTGGTGTTGTATATGGACAATCTCATTCTGAAAAGTGTAGAGAGACTAATGCAGGTTGGAAGTCAAATCTAGTGTCAAAATTTGAGATGAAGGATATTAGGTCAATGCATTACTTTCTGGGACTTGAGGTTTAGCATCAACCAAGCGAGATCCTCCTCGCACAAGGAAATCACAGTCTAAAGATGCTAAAGTGATTCAAGATGGAGCATAGCATAACGATGGTCACTCTAATTCTGACCAATCTAAAGAATATTGAGGACTAAACATCTATGTCTACTATAACAATTACAATTCCAATCCCTCAACTACTATTCTCATTCACTCATGCACAAAACCTCCTCTCCAACTTTTGTTGATTCGGTTTGTTTCTCTTCTTTTTCCGTGAGACTTGAGCGAACCTCAAATTTCGTTCTACTCTCCTTCATGGCTTAGAATTGTGACAGAGTTCTTAGTTACGTACTGCTCATCTTTCTTTGCCTTGTGAACATGCCTCCCAAGTCTTGCTTCTTGCCTTCCAACTCAGTTACATGGCTCTCAATACATATGAGTCATATGGGCTAGTGAATGAACTTGTCCCACCCAATCAACGTGTCTCTTTGATTGGTCGACATTTCACATCTCACTAGCCAACACCACAAATACTCATGTCCACTTCCTTTCTCATGAAGCCGACCCATGCATGTTGAAATCTCCAATGTGGGGATGTGTGGGCTCGGTTAACATGACCTGGCCTACTCACTCCATCATATAGGAAACCTCAAATTTGGGTGAGCGCTCAACACTTGAGCCAACTTATCCCCACTCAACTCATTGCACTCGAGTGCACTCGCCTCAACTGTCTCATTTGATCATGGGCACGCTCGTCTCGAGCCACTTGACTGAGAAACCCCAAAATGTCGCACAATCGTTGCAAATCATGCTATGCCTATCTAGTCTTGCAACTTGACTAGCCAAACTTGTGGCGCTTTTAGGCGCTCAACCTTAAGGCCCTAACATCCTCCCTAAAAAAAGAAAAACCCTCGCAAATCCATCCATCAACAAGGTGTTGCATCCTCAAGAAGATTGTCCATCAAACTTACATCTCATGCCACCGAACAACGTCCTATCAAAATAAATGAATCATGTGTTGAATGATCATTTCCTCACACTGGATCAATCATGTGAACTTCCAATTCTCTCATAAGAATGCCATGTGTTGGATACCCTTATGTCATTAGCTAATCAGGTAGCTAATCTGATTGTAGCGCTAACTCCATAAGAACTCATTCCATCCAAACAAGTGCAAATACATCACATCCCAATGTCGTCCCAAACATCTCTACAAATAAAATCCATCATCTCAAATATTCTCATCAAGAAGTACCTCTGCTAAGTACTCCACATATCTCTATACTCGCCACCCTGAGCAATTGACAATGAGCCCATCTCCAAGAGCTCACTAAGAAGATGAATTCTGGTAGTCTTGAGGACTACCTCTCGACACTCCATATCTGACTCCAAATCCTGAAGATGTACCCTGCTTTCTTGAACATGCTCTCTCTAATGCTAGAAACATGCCTCTAGCAATTGGAATGACCCCTCCATATTTGTTTGCAATGTATCTCGATAATAGGGGATAGGAACCTATCCTACCCTTGTTGTCCGTAATTAATCTCTTTAACTCTAGATCCTCAAGCCATACCATTGATTTTTGTCTCCCTAGACTCCTCAATCTCCTTGTTGGCTCGTCTATACCAAGGCTCGTCATTTTGAATCTAATCCCATACTGAAAAATGAAACCCTCTTGGATCCATCATCATTGAGGTAATCCTCAATCAAATCTCCCTCCGTATCATAAAAGTAAACAAACTCATCAAATTTAGGAGATGATATCTTATCGTCAACCATCTGAGGTCTCTCAGCAAGGCTCAAAACCCTCTTTGCCAAGTCAGACATCGTCCTGGTCTTTTTTAAAGTCTTGTATGGATTCAAAGAGGCGCCTAGGACCTATTATGCTAGGATTGACAGTTATTTGTAGGGCAAAGGCTTGACCAAGAGTAAGGCATATCCCAACCTATATCTCTTGTTGGTTGGATCTGAGACCCCCATTTTGGTGTTGTACGTGGACGATCTCATTCTAAGAGGTGTGGAGAGACTAATGCAAGTTTCCAGTCAGATTTAGCGTAAGAATTTGAGATCAATGATATTGGGCTGATGCATTACTTTCTAGGACTTGAGGTTTGGTAACAACTAGGCCAAATCCTCCTCGGACAAGGGAAGTACACTCTAGAGATGCTAAAGAATATTGATTCTTCAATTTTAGAGTTGACTAACTCTAGATAGTACTGGTAGTTGACTTCCTCATTGATGTATCCAATCAACACTCGACCAGATATTAGCTTTGTTGTTAACACCCTGAGCTAGTTCACAGTGGAACAAGTGGAGGTTCATTGGATTGCATCAAAGCACGTGTTCAAATATTTTCAAGGAACATTATGATATGCATTGCAATGTCTTGATGGAGATTGTGTGAGGTTGTAGGGCTACTCAAATTTAAACTAGGAAGGTAGTGATATAGATCAGAAGAGCACCTTCTGGGTGTTGCTTTAGTTTGGGCTCAATAGTTATATCCTGATTCAATAGGAAGCAAACCTCAAAAGAACCAAGATCAATTGAGGCAAGGTACATGGCGGCTAGTCAAGCTCCAATATATTTCTAGAGAGGAGCAGTTGGTAGACGTTTTCAACAAATCCTTGGTGAAGGGAATTTTTTTCTAGTTCCGAGACAAGCTTGGAGTGGTGGAAAATACCTTCCTTGCTAAGAGGGAGGGTTAGTGTTTGTAGCTCACGTGGGTATTTTCATGAGGGTGTCTACTTATGGAAATCATCATTAAATGTATCTTATGATTTTTTCTAGAATTTCACTTTATTAATTAATTAATTAAGTGAACGTTTTTTATTAAAGTTGATTTTAATTAATAAAATGAATAAAGTGGGTCACTTTATGATTTAATTAAAATAGAGTCATTGATCTCATGATGAGATCTTAGCCGTTGAAGATTAGGTTTTTAACTCATTTCAAAGTTAAAAAAGGAGATGGAAAAGACACTGAGAGCATTCATTTCACAAGTCACGTGAGTGGAGACCAAAATTAATCTGATTTTCAGCCATTGCGGAGGATTTCAACAATTGTACAACAAGCAAAAAGCAACGAGTATTTAGCCAAAGAGAAGGCGACCAATCATAAGAAGAAAAAAGAGAAGCCATGCAACCAACCAGAGTAGATCGTACAATCGTCCATATAGATTTCGTACAGTTGTATAGATTGGAGAGCAAGCTGTCTTGATTTCAGTGAAGACTAAAATTTTCAGGTTTGTTATTTTTGTTGTTAATTTCTAGAAGCCATTTTCCTTGTAAGGGAGTTCTTGTAAATTGTGGAGATTATTTTAAATGATGAACTAATCTAGAAGACCAGAAATAATTATGCACTGTCTGAGAATGTTTTTCTCATTTCCTATTGCATACAAAAGTTAATAATCCCACAAATAACTAGATCTGATCGGTTTGCTTAGATAGTGTGTTTTAGGATAATTTAACATCCTCTAAACGTCATTTCCCAATTAGGGCAAATGACTTTACAATTTATTTGTAGACTGTTGAACCCCTTCCATTACCTTTTGGTTCCTTTTCAAATAACTCTTCTATTGATCTTAGAGTGATGTACTTTTTTATCATTAATTTGACCTATAATGAGAAAATTTGTGTATTCAAATGTTTTAATGCAAAAAAGAAATTTCACCTCTCAAACAAGAGGTTTCCTAAATAGTAACCCTATTAATTTTCATCCTTTAGGGTTGTTATGAAATATAAACAAAACATTGTGGGTAGCAGCTAAGATTCCACTCCTTAACCCCCCTAATCGACTAGGCAAATCATGAGATAAGGTATCAATTTGTTCCAATAAATTTCATCCCTCTAGGGTAATCTTATCATGCATATAACATATCTAAAAATATTAACATCATTAAAACTTTCCTTTTGTTCTAGGGAAATCTTATCATACATGTAACATATCTAAAAATATTAATGAAGCCTATAATAACATCAATAAAACTTTCCTTTTGTTATTTAATTATAATATTAAATCACTTAGCATGTTTAACCTTAACTTATGTTAAATTGGCAAAACATATATTATTAGAAATTACGCACCATGAAGAATCTAAATGGTTGACAATCAAATCTACAATTTAAACAACTAGTGGATGGTTAAACAATTCATTAATATGCATAAAGACGAAGTTCATGTACATCAAAGGATTATCACCACACTATTGCAGTCCCCTAGCTCTCCAAAATCCTAGGTAAGGAAAATAATGAAAACCCTTTCTCACACCAATGACGTGTAACAAGCATATCTTAATTTATCATTCTTGACTATTACGAGTGACCCTAGAAGAGTAAGTCAAATAGGCATAATCCTTTTTAGTGTTGTAATGACTTATAATAATATATAGTAAATCAACAAAACCCTATACGAAATTAGTAAATCGACAAGTATTTGATTGTCACAAAATTGCCGTTGAACCAACAAATGGAAAGACCACTTTAAAAATTCTATTGTTCCTATGATTCACGGTGAAGATCAACGAAAAAAATCATTCGAAAATATAGCAATAAAACATGTGTTTTAAGAATTGAATCAACCTACAAATAAATTATCCAAGACTTACTCCTACAAGAAGTGTTGATAAGGGTCATTGATCATAAACGAGACAAATGAAAACAGATTTCTCCTCAAAGAGACCTTTTCAACTTCTAAAAGACACTTGTACTTGTCGATTTTCTAGAATTTAGAATGACTTTCGTAACTACCCTTGAAAAAATTGTCATATTTTGGTGGCTTAAGCCAAATTTTGATGGAACGTTGTAATATGAACTCTTCTTGCCTATAAGCCAACAAATGTTTCTCAAACAACAACTTTATTTATTTTGCAACAACCAAGAGACATAGCTTCTAGTGTAATGAAGCCTATAAAAAGGCTTGTGAACTCTATTTTAAGCGACCTCAAGTGGTTGGGCTCAGCTGAAGTGGCCAAGGACATACCATGAAGTTGAGATGAGTCACAACTGAGACATGTAGTTTTTTTTTTGGTTATTGGCTACTTATTTCCATCTCACATCATTTTTTATTCCTAAGAATCAATGTCAAAGCATAGGTTGCTTTGAGAGAGATATTGTGAAAGTTGTAATATGAAGAATTTTTTTGTCTACTATTTTTGTGTAGGAGGAATATATTGTTGTTGGTTGCAGATTGTCCAGACTCCAAATATTAGAAGAAAGTTTCAACTCTTGTGTTTTGTAGGTGTTACTGAGATCATGAAGGTGCTACAAAAGCTTGTGTTTAGATATATTTGAATACATATCATATTTGTAAGTGTCGAGTCACTTTATTCTGGATGCCATAATTCAATATTTTTTTTTGATGTTGGAGTTTCCCATTTGGCTGAAATACAATGATATTGGGAGTATAAGTATCTATACCGTAATTATATCTAAGGTTGTAGCGTTAGTACAAAAGCTGAATGGAATGGCCTCTAGCAGACTAGATTAACATTACGCAATAACCCTAGCAAGCAATCATAGTTTTTCTACTGGCTCATGTTTTGGGCACATGATGAGGCTAACCTTGATGTTGCACAACATTCAAATACTTGTTGTACTTGAATTGAAATGATGTAATGTTGTGCATGCTACATCATTAATTGTACCTAATGTCCTCGAGTTTTTGGACCAAAATATAAAGGCTGACCTTACGCAAGTTATTTAGGCATACATTTTATACAGTCATTTTTTTTATTTCTAGATTTACCCATTTGGCTAAAATCCAGTGTATAATGGAAGTTTAAATATCTAATTTGTACTTATATCTAATGTTATAAAGTTAGAATAGAATATGAATGGAATGAGCTCTTGCAAACAAGATCGACATTAGGTGATAACCCTAGTAAGCAAACATAGTTTCTTTGATTGGCTCATGTTTTGGGCACATGATGAAGCTAATCTTGATGTTGTTGTACAACACTCAAATACTAGTTGTACTCTAATTGAAATGATATAATGTTGGAAGGGATGCATGATCGGTTGTACCTGACACCCCCGAGTTTTTGGTCAATTTGTAATGCCTAGCCTTAGGCAGGTTATTTAAGAATACATTTTGTAACACATGGAGCCCTCCCTCTCATGCATGGAGAGCATGTAGGATCAATTTTGGGAATGAACCACTTGGATAGGTACTGTTGAAGAATCAAGGGCAGTTAGGTATAGTAGGATTCTTCTAGACTTGATAACAATTTGTGAAGCTCTTTTCCAATTTATCTTGTTATCTTAATCTTCTTCTCTTCTTATTAATGCATGTGTGTTTACTTCATCAAACTGCTACCAAAAACATAAGAACAAGAACACAAGATGTTGGCTCTCTGTCGGGGCAAATCCTCTCTCTCTTAGAGGGGAAAACCCTTTCGTAAATTTCTCTTATTGTAGCTTCTTATTGATCAATGCCAAACCCTAGACCCTTGACAAGAATATCTTCCAAGCATAAGTCAAATCCTTCCTCCTTCCTACACTTTGTTTTCTGACACTTCGCCCTCCTTCTTCTGAAACTTCATCCTCCTTCTTACTTCGACAATTGGTGATAGACCTTGTTTATGTGAGCTCTAGAAGAGATACTTATATTTGATACTTAGTGAGATCCTTCCCCTATGAGGACAACTTCCTTCTCTTGTTTAACCGAGCTTCTTCTTGATGAGTAGTTGCAAACTTGATGTGACAACATTGCAGCCCTAGTTTCTCACACATGTGGGAGGTTTTCTTTATGTTTTGACTCCTTTCTCCTTCACTTGTGAGAGTCTCTTCTTCACTTGAGTAGGAGGCCTTTGACAAGCCTCATAAATGGGTAATTATATGGGTTCATTTTACCTCCTAACCTTGTCAAATCAACCATTCTCTTAGCTTATTGCATGATTTTCTAATTATATTTATGCTTATAGAATGAGTTGAGTTAGTTATGATGCCATGAGGTCTAATATGTGTTTAATGTAGATTATTGGTGATTTTTGTGGTCAAAGTCAAGGATCCAATGGACAAATGGCAGCAATAACTCGAAGTGGACAAAGGAGAGGACTTATAGGAGGGAATCCCCCTCATTTATTACTCCCCACTTCGAATTTCCCTTCATTCAGCTCAGAGTACAAGCAGCCAAGTCATGCATTAGCAGGCAACTGAGCAAAGTGGAGGATAACTGATGTTTATCTCGAGTTTTGGGAGCCAAGCCTCCCTGATTTTGAGGAAGCTATTGGAAGCTTCATTTGTATAAGTAGAGAGGCCTAGGGCCTCACTAGGGAGTTGGTCGAATTTTTGTTGAATTGTTGCTACAGTTTTGTAAACTCTACTCAACTTCGAGCTTATTATTTTGACAGTTCATGTAATCTTGTTATTGTTTTGAGAATAAAGATGGAATCATTTTTGAGTTAGCACTGAGCTACCTCAGAGGGCTGAAGCTCTTGGGTTAGAGCCCAATCCAAGCAGCCAAGCTCCTCTTTACTTGTATTTGCATGTTTCATTTGGATGTTGTTAGATGCATTTCTTTTATGGTTAAGAATAGGTTGCTTTTGATGATTCAGTAGTTGCTTCCATTTGTGTTTTCAATAGTAGGTTAAGCAGTGATAAATAAAAGATCCAAAAGGTTAGTAGCAGTGCCTTGGCCTCTCTTCCTCCCTTTGGGACAATGATTTGAGGCAAATACCCTCTTGCTACCCCAAAAACACATATTTTCCTCGTTTATAGGACTTCTAGTGTTTGCAGCTTTCTAGTTGGTTCATAGTCTAGTTTTATTTTCTTCTGAACTTCCTCATCATGCTCATTTCCTTAGTTGCAACAGTCTTCTTTCATGCTTTTCTTTCATGCAATGGTTATCAGCATTTTCTTTCATAGATCATAGTTTATTTTGATGCAAAAACTCTATTTTTTTAGATGCACTTATTTCCTTGCTTGCTTAATCTCATTGGTTGATTGTCAGTTGTGTATGTAGCAGATATCTTCTAGTAGCAGGCCAGCCTATCAGCACTCCGTCCTCTATCAGATCCATGCCCTATAGGTCGCCCAAGTCTCCCCTCAATTCTGCCTTAGTTTCCTGCATTTTCCATAGACTTTCCTCTCTCTCCTTGAGAAAATCCAATCATCTTTCTCTCTCCTAATGATTCTTGGTAGACCCTAGGTGCCCTAACACTTCATTCCAACCTTCATCTACCTTCTCCACCCACTCTCACACCTTCAAAACAATGAAAACTGCTCTCAGCCTCCTCCTGTAGAACGTTGTTTTTCCTCCTGTAAATTTCCTGTGTCCTCCTGTAGATTTTCATGTAGGCTTCCTTTTAAAGGCCGATTGTGGGAAAAGCTTCCAGAAGGCCACCTGAGACCTCCTAGGACCCATCCACACCATCCTACATCCTCTCACATCCCAAAACCGCCCTCCATCGCCACCTATCCGTTGCCACATTCACAAACAAATAAATTACATGCATGACAAATTCACATAAAAATACAATAAAATCCAAAAAGATGTTTTTTTCTCATTTCCCTCTAGAAATAGCTTAGTTAGATGGAAATTACTTCCTTGAGTAGATAATGGCTTTTCTTTTCATGGTTTTCATAGTGTTTTCTGCAAAAGTAGGATTAGTGGTTAACTAGGATTTCCTTGGTTTGCTTTACATTTCAGTCTTCCTTTCTGAAAGTAAAATAACATTAGTAGAGTAATCTCTATTTTTTTCCCTTTCATCATATATAGAGCTTTTTCTGGAATCCATAGAAGTTGGCTTGAGTTCTTAGTGATCTTGCGCCGGTTGACCAAGTGACAACCTGCAGTAAGAACTAGTACTTGTGCATACAGCACCGTCGCTTCCAAGTTTGTTACGAACTACCAGGTTGATAAAAGTAAAGTAGGAAGCCCAGGAGTTGCAGCATTATTGCTGCAATACTGGTGCTCACCAACCTTATAGGCCTAAGTTTCTAGCCCAAACAAGAGAGATATGTAACTAGGATATGGTTGTTGTAATGACCACAGAGTACCCTTCCTTTTCTCGCACGTGTGATTGTAATTCACACTTATAACAACCCTTTATTTCTCGGTTTTGTCTCTTCCTTATTCGCTGCACTAGAGGCTCCATTTCTCAAATTATTCCACCTTTTCTCAGCTTCTCTTGCTCGCTGATTTCAGATGTATGAATGCTTGTCGTTGGAGGAGTGGACAACCCCTATATATAGAGGACTTTCCCTCCTTTAGGCAGACTTGAGGACAGTAGGCCAACTTCACTTCTTTTGCATCAGAATTGCTTCTTTGATGGTCGTTGCAAGGAGAGGACTTTGACTTTGCTTGGAGATAATTCCTTTGACTCTTATACAAGTTTATACATAGTGTAACATGCCCTTAAGGGTCTTCAATAAATACATTGACTCTTTGACATCCTAGAAGCACTTAAATATGTGCTTGAACTACTTCAATGAGCAAGAAAATCATTGATAAATATAACAAAATAATATTTCTTTTCTTGAATAAATACAAATATCAAAAGTACATTTATGAAGACCGAACCTAGTTACACTTTCTTCAACACTCCCTCTTAACTAGGGAGGTATTCATAAATCATCACAATGTGTTTGGGTATTTTACAATCATGAAGAATTCACAACCAAAATTGACAATCCATCTGTTATAGCATCATAGTGACCAACATTGTTCATAGAAAATGTTGATTTGGGGTAGCATATGATGTTCTCTGGCCACGAAATTTGGTAGAGAGGTTAGGGCACATGAGATCTCCAATACCCAGAAAGGGTTTGGGCAGATTCTAAACAAATCAGGAGATATTAAAATAATTAATATTTTTAATGGAGTCCCTAAGTCTAAACTGAGGGAAAATAAAATATTAATGTGTATTAATATGAATCTGTGTTAGAGTGGTCCAAAAGACATGGATCAAGCCAGATCTAATCTTACCCATTGACTAGGGACTTAATCTCGGATGTTGAGATGTCAACAAGAAAAGTATAAGAGGAGGCTTGAGGGTCACTTGGAGAGCACACCAGATGATCAGTCATTCTATTCTCTAGAGCGGGGTTTTCTAAGAGAGATAGAATCAGTGATAGGGAGAGCAGCTGAGGGGCATTGAATACAGGGAAACAGAGAAGGTAGAGATTGTGTCGGGAAAGCAGCGCAACAGCCAAAGAGGGTGACGCAAAGCTAGCAAGGGCTCACACAGGGCCACGCAGAGGCAGCCAAGTGCTGCACAGATCACCAAAGGGGACAGTGCAACTGACGTGGAGGCTCCCAGAGCTGGCGCATGGCCAGTGTGAGACAGAGAGGGGCTGACGCAGTCCAGATTGGGCAGACGCTGGAGTTGCAGAGCAGTTTTGTGCTGAAGAGCTGTGATGAGCCCCATAAATGAGTAATTATATGGGCTCATTTTGCCTCCTAACTTAGCTTAATCCACCATTATCATTATTTTATTGCATGTTTTTTTATTATATTTATGCTAATAGTGTGAGTTGGGTTGGTCATTATGCCTTGAAGTCTAATGTGTTCTTAATGCAATTTTTTGGTCAATTTTGGAGACAAAGTCAAAAGATTTAATGAACATTTGGCAACAAATATTCGAAGAAAACAAGGGAGAGGATTTATAGGAGGGTGTTCCCCTCATTTATGACTCTCTACTTCGAATTCTCCTTCAGAAAGCTCGGAGCACAAGCAGACACATCAATGTACCAAAGAGGCAGCCAAGCAAGTGGAGTATAATTGCTGTCTATCTCAAGTTTTGGGAGCCAAGCCTCCCTGATTTAAAGGAGTTGTTGGGAGCTCCAGTTGTATAATTAGAGAGGCCTAGGGCCTCATTAGGTGGTTGGATGTTAGTCAAATTTTCGCACTTTTGTTGCAGCTTTGCTTTGCTCAACTTTGAGCTTACTTTTGTAGCCAATTTCATGTAATCTTACTGTTATTTCGATAATGAAGATGAGATTGTTTTTGAGCTAGCACTGAGTTACCTCAGAGGGCTGAAGATCTTGGGTTAGGGCCCAATCCAAGCAGCCAAGCACATCTTGTTTTGTATTTATATGCTTTGTTTCAGTTTATGAATGAGTTGCTGATAGATAGATTTCTTTCTTAGTTAAGAATAGGTTGCTTTTGGTAATTTAAAAAGTTGTTTTCATTTCAGTTTGCTGTAGCAGGTTGAATAGTGATAGAAGAAGATACAAAAAGGCCATCAATAGAGCCTTGGCCTTCTTTCTCCTCTCTGGGACCATGAACTGAGGTCAAGACCCTATTGCTGCCACAAAAAAACATATATTTGCCTTTTCCATAGGATTTCTAGTGTTGCAGCTTGTTAGAAGGTTAATGCTTTGTTGTAGATATATTTCATCATGCTCATCTCTGTCTTTACAATAAATTCCTTTCTATGCTTTCTTTCCATATAACATTGTTCAGCATTTACTTTCCTACATCAGAATTTAGACTGGTTTGATGAACATTTCTGTTTTTTTAGTGTAGCTAGTTTCTTTGCTTGCTTAGTTTCAGAGCTTGATTTTCAGTCCTCTTGCAGTACATCTCTGCTCACAATAAGTCAACCAATCAGCCATCACCATCTCTTTTTGATCCATGTTCCACAGGTCATCCAAAGTCCCTAACAAATCTGCCCTAATTTTCTGCACTTTTCTCATGAGCTTTCCTCTCTTTTCTTGAACAAGTCCAACCATCTTTCTCTTCCCTAATCCTCCTTGATGAACCTTAGACACCTTAACACATCCTCCTAGCCATAAGCTACCATTTCCACCCATTTTCCCACCTTCAAAACCTCTAAAACAACTCTCGACATCCTCCTGTAGAACTCCTATAGACCCCCTGTAGATCCCCTGAAACCTCATGTAGATTTTCTTGTAGGTGTCTTTTTGAAGTCTAATCGCAGGGAAAGCCTCCAGAAAGCCACTTGGGACCTCCTAGGACCCATCCAAACCTTCCTACACTTATCCAAACTCCAAAGTCGCCCTCCATCGCCACCTAATCGCTGCCACATTCATAAACAAATCAATTACATGCATGACAATTTCACCTAAAAATACATAAAAATCCAAAAAGATGCTTTTTTTCTCATTTCCTTCTAGAAATAGCTTGATTAGATGTTGTTTACTTCCTAAGTAGGTAATGGCATTCATTTTATGGTTTTTCCTCTTTCTTTCTGCAAAAGTAGGATTAGCTGGTTAATTAGGGTTTGCTAGGGTTACTTCACATTTTAGTTTTCTTTCACTTTCTGCAAGTAGAGTAGCCTCTGTAGGGTAAGCTTTCCTTTCTTTCATCACATATAAAGCTTCTTCTGGAATTCATAGAAGTTTGCTTGAGCTCCTAGTGATCTTGCGCCAGCTGACCAAGTGACAGCCTGCAATAAGAACTAGTACTTGTGCATACAACACTGTCGCTTCCAAGTTTGTTACGAACTACCGGGTTGATAAAAAGTAAAGTAGGAAGCCTAGGAGTTGCAGCATTATTGCTGCAATATTGGTGCTCACCAATTTTTGGCGCCATTGCCGGGGAAGCGTCATAGTATTGTGTGATTACTGCTTTTCTTCTATTTTCTACTGCAACATTATGCTAAGTAGTTTATTTCAGCAAAAGTAGAGTGGTTGTTTCTTTCAATTTCTGCATTTCCTTACTTTCATTTCAATTCTGCAATTTCCATTCTAGCAAAAGTAGATTAGCCATTTCCTTGCTTTTATTTCAATTCTGCAATTTCCATTTCAGCAAAAGTAGATTAGTCATTTCCCTGCTTTCTTTTCAATTCTGCAATTTCAATTATGCAAAAGTAGATTAGTCATTTCCTTTCTGCATTTCATTTTCTTTCCTTTTTCAGTTCTGCAATTTCATTTCAGCAAGTTCATTTCAGTTAGTTGCAATTTGTTTGTTCAATCAATTTGGTTTTGCAGGTACAAGCAGAAAAAAGCAAAAACCAACCAAAAAAAGATTTCCTTTCATGCCTCGTAGGAACAGAGATAATTCAGGAAAATTCTTACCCAACACCCCCACCACATCACATAGCCACCCTTCTCTCTTCTTCGGTGGCAGTGATCCAGAAGAACCTTTAGGGGAACAACCAGAGATATTTTAAGAACCTATAGGGGAAGAAGAAGAAGAAAAATCCCTCCTGAGACAATGGCTGAGAACATAAATGTTAGGGGGAATGGAGAAAGAGTAGAGGGTACCTTTCCCATCCGAGAAACCAATGGGGACACTAAAATGAAAAAAATAAGCCCTTCAGCCCTACCTCACTTCCATGGATTGACTACAGAAGATCCTGACACCTTCTTGTTTAAGTTTGTTGTTATCTGTCGAACCTATGACTATGCAGAATATGAACAAAAGTTGAAACTATTCCCTTCTACCCTCAAGGATGCAGCATTGCGTTGGTTCATAGGGTTACCTGGCAATAGCATCACAACTTGGGCTCAGATGCAAAAAGCCTTTAATAACAAATATCGAGACTACTGTAGGTCAAAAGACACCAAAAAAGAAATATTCCGAATGACCATGGGAAGTGATGAATCATTGGAAGATTATGAATAGAGGTTTCAGCTCAGTTATAAAAGGGCCAGGTGCACACTTGACCTCGAATCGCTGAAGTTGGTCCTGCTCAGGGGAATTTCAGAAGACCTTGTAGACACCCTCCATCTGCTGGCTGGGGGAGATATCTACCAACTACCTTATGAAGACATAAAGACTGTTTTTAGAAACCATTCTAGGGCAGCCAGAAAGAGAGGTAGGGGGAGTCAACCCATAGCCAGTACCTTTTCTTCCAATTCATCCATTAAAGGTGAATTTGGAAGCATGCTGGAAGACCTCAAGAGTGGGATGTTGCAGATTCTTGCCATAAAAATGGATGCCTTACATATCAAAAGGAAACAAGAGGAAGTAGAGAGGGCTTTGGCCATTTTTTTCCCTAGATGCACCAGGAGGCATCCTAGGAATGAATGCCCATTGAACTCTATAAGAGTTTGTTCAGTCTGCGAACAAGATCATTCTACAGATAGGTTCCCTTCCTTGCCCAGACTTAAAGTTGTATACCAAGGGGCTGAAGGAGTCACTGAACAGATCTATTACATAAACCAAATGGGGCCGCATGGACCTAGACCATACCAGCAGGGGATGCAAAGGACATCTCAGGCATACTACAACCCCAGCCAAGTCACATCCATACCTTTTTGGGGCCCCCCTGCTCATCCTTCCTGGTCCACACCTCCTCCTTGGTCATTCACATCTCCATATCATGCCCAACCAGCTAACCATTCATTTCAACCCTATGCTCAGCCGCAACTTCAGTGGAATGCATCTCATCAGAAGTGGAGGCCCCAATACATCTCTCTTCCCACTCTTCTGCCTCCACCACCTATCCAACCACAACTCCATCCACATCCATCTCAAATATACACTCCCACTCAACTACCCGTACCACCATTTCCAAACCCGCACATTGAAGTAGCTCAACCCAATTACAATGCTGACGTACAACAGTTCCAAACAACTCCTCTTGAGCTCAATGATATTCACCATAGCTCGGGAAGAGTATTGCAAAAAAGAGATTATATTGATATCATTGAAGGACCACATCCAGTAGAAGAAGATTCAAATGAGAAGATCAAAGAACCACGGGCTGCACTTGATGAAGAGAAGACATCAAAATCAGAGATCGAGAGAGCTCCCTCATGGTTACCAAAAAATCCTCCATGTATTCAAGAGAAAAATCAACAAAAAGAGGAAGATATGAAGGTCATGGTAGAAGAAGACATGAAGAATGATCCAGCTCAGTAGAAGGGCCAAGGATATCACAACTATATTGAGATATGGTTCCAGACAGTCACTAAGTTGCAGCATCACTCTCTTCCTCAACTATGTTTGGTCCCTTCAAAGTCAAATCATTTGGTCTCTGAAATCCGGATATATGTCAAAGCATACATTTTCAGCCTCCACATCATTTTGTCTATCATCTCGATGTGCACATGGCTCCATTGGAAGTATTCTTCTACTTGAAAATTATTTTGTTTTTCAAGTAGGGTAGGGTAGATAGAAAAAAAGAAAAAAATGAAAAATAAGAGAAAAAATAAAAATCTAAGGTGAAAACCTCCTTGGGGGCGCCTCAGATTGGCTCACTGATTCAAAACCTCCATGAGGCGGTCAATGGGTTGGAAAGAAGAAAAAAGAGGAAAAATAATAAGATCCCTAGGTGAAAACCTCCCTTGGAGGCGCCCAGGGCAGGCAATTAGGGTGAAAACGTCTCTGAGGCGCCCTAGTTGTTTAAAAAAAAAATAGAGAAAAAGGAAAAGAAAAATGAATTTCCAGTTGTATTATAGGTGCAAGAGGATTATAGGAAGCAGCAACAGGTGCCAAGGGATCTCTGAAACCAATAACAACACCTATCCTACCTTCCCTCACCTTTCTCCATCATTCTTGACATTCTTTTCACCTCACTGTGCTTCTTTTTCGAAAACTATGTTTTCTACAGGAGACCGTGTGTTTTCTACAGGAGACCGTGTGTTTTCTACAGGAGGCTCCTGTAGAAATTACAGAGAGCTAGAAATGGATTTTAAAGGTAGTTTGGGGAACATGGAAGCTTCATACAAGATTTATAAATCCTCCTACAGTCTTCAGACCTCTCTTCCATCATTTTCAAGCCTACATCACACCCCAAGCTCATTTTCCTTGCTGTCCAAAAAACTATAGGATGCAAAAATACATAGAACATAAATTCGTTTTTTCTAAGAGATCGACCTCCATCACCTTCAGCCATTTTCAATTTTTCTCGAAATCCATGCATCCATTAACCAAAATTTTTCTATGGGAGGTGCATAATGATGATAGAAACATGCTCAGAAAATTTCAGGTCAATCTAGTGTACTGTTTGGAAGATATGGACAAAACAAGTCATTGTCCCATTAAAATCTAGCATCAACAGCATGACGGTGCAAATCTGAAGGTTGATGCAGACTCCTAAAGATCAGATCCAGCCAGAGGGTACCTACAAAAAGCAAACAAGCCACACATCAGGGAGAAGAAAGCATACAGTAGAGGAGATACAGGCATGAAGCAACTGAAATACGAGCATGCAACAGCAAAGGAACCAAGATACACCACAGCACGAACATTCAACTTGCAGGTAAGTGTCTAACCCTCTCTTTTGTTTCATTTGTGTAATTCAAAATTATGCATAAGCGAATGAGATGGTTAAGGTTGAACGAGAAAAGGTGGCCAGTTAACTGGCCACCCTCATCTAGTTGACTGCAATCATCTGGAGATGCTACCACATGTGTGCCTAGTCAACTCACAGAAAATCCAAAGGACAGGTAGTGGAGGGTATGCAAACTCCAATGCAATGATGGGAAGTGATTGCAGGAAGGAGTCATGACGACAAGGCAATGGGGACCAACGGTCCAATTATGGCAACGTACCTTTTTTCCAGCTCACCCCATCACTGGAAATATCTCAAAGAAGACATAAGTACTCCTCGAAACTCCTTCACCACCTTTTCTTCCATTTCATCCTCGTCCACTTAAGCTGCAACAAGCTCTATACCACCTCCATAGCCTCGAAACCATCGTTCTCTATCATTTTCAGCTATCCTTCTGCTATCGGCGTTCTATAGGAGCACCTACAGCCAGTTCTATAGGAGGGGCAGTAAGCAGTTTTTAAGGAGAAAAAACGGGAATTTTGCTCGATTTATGGCTTGAGGAGGTAGGTTCTGTGCATTACCACCTTGATTATTAATATGTGCAAGGAATGATACAATTTTAAGGAGGAATTGAGCTTGTAGGAGAAGAGGAATTCCATAAAAAATTTCTGCTTGTTTTCTTAAAAAAACACAATTTTTCTCTGTTTTCCTGTTTCCTTAAAATTCTTGTCTCCATCTCCATTTTGGGTGTTCAAAGGGGGTATAAGAAAAATAATAGGGGGATTCATGAGGAAGGAGCCCACAAATTCAGCTAGGATCCATGAGCATCCCGAAGTAGTAGCCATTTTTACCAGAGCAAATTGGATGCCATTCTTTGAAAAATTTCGAGGGTTTGATGAAGAAATGGCTCAGGAGTTTGCCCTTTCTTTAGTCCCTCTCTCAAGGACCCATGCCATTGTTACTTTGAGGGGTCTCTCCATGGAAATCACCCCAGAATTTATTAGTAGGGTTACCAGCCTTCCCCTTGGATTACCTTGGAGCAAAGATGAAAAGCCAATGGGACAAGTTGCCAAAAAAACCTTCTTCCAAACAGATGAACATCCTGTAGAAGACAAAAATGGCATTAGAAGAACAAGCATACCTTACCCTTGGGATGAGGTCAGTTACCAAATCATCAAGTATATTTCTTGTGAAGGGAGGTATAGCATAGTTTATGGCTACCATTTTAGACTTCTCCATGAGCTGAGATATGGCATGGACACTCCCACACCCCAAAAACTCAGCATCCCCTATTTTCTCCTACAGTCCCTTATAGACTCCAACGTTAAGTTAAAGGCAGGAAGTCCAGATCAGTTGGCTCACCATGGGTTAATTAAACTATAGTGGAAGAAGCCCTCCACACCTTCACCATCCCCATAACATGGGAGATCTTCATAAATATGAGAAGAGAAGATGATATAAAGGACCTCACATATGACAACAGTCCTTTTGAAAGTGAGGGGGAAGAACAACAAGGAGAAGAAGGGGAGGAAACTAAGGAGCAAACAGAGGAGGAAGACACAAAAATAGAGAAGGAGGAAACTAAAACAGAGAAGGAGGAAACTAAACCAGAGGAGGAAGAAAACAAAACAGAGCAAGAGGAAACAAAATCAGCAGAGACAGAGAAGACAAAAGGAGAGGAACAAGGGGCAGAAAAGATAGAAGTGTCTCCTGAGACCCTAGAAAGAGAGGCAACAACTGCTCTTGCTGCCCTCAACACCCCTGTTAAACCCAAACAAAAGAGGAAGAGGCAAACATCAATGTACTTCAGGGCTCGGAAAAGCACAAGGATAAAAATAGGAAAACCACAGCCATCTTCAACAGTGCCTATTGTAATTGAAGATTCACCCACTATCAAAGGGGAAGAATCTCCCTCTAAAACCCCCATCACATATGAAAGAGGAAGTCCTAGATCTTCCACCTGGAAGGAAAGAGTGCAACTACAGGACTCAAAAATAGCTCTACAGGAAGCACAGACTGTTCTACAGGAGACCCTAACTAAGCTACATGAGACCAAAAAACTGGAGAAAAGGGTAGAAGAATAGCCAAAGGGGAAGGAGGAAACAATAGAGACCCAAGAACCTGACCCCCAGCCTAGTTTGGGCTCTTACTACAATCTTCTTGAGGGGGGAAAAATCATTCCACAGAAATTTGCAGTCCCACTTTTCTTTGAGCTGGAGAAAGAAAGAATAAGGAGCCATAGATGGATGCAAATTTCCAAATCCAAGGGGGTAGAGGATATTGGCCACATGGAGAACCATCTTAGATAGATGGGCAGGGAATTGAGCGATGTAAGACATAGAGAGGTAATCAGAAGAAATCACTTGGAAACAAAAAATGAGTTGCTAAGAAAACAACTGCAAGAAAAGGAGACACAATTGGCATGCATGGCCAGCTGGTCCATGGAGGCGCTACAGTGCAGGACACCAGCGAAATCATATGGAGTATACCTCAAAGACCAATGGATGTAGTTTCAGATCAAGACTTTGGCACAGAGAGGCACCATGCCTTTCCAAGATTATAAATAGTTTACAGACCTATGTGACCAAAGTTCAGCAAAAGACAAGGCAAAGATAACAGAGTTCTATTTGCATAACATGGCCCTCACTGATATGAACCTATGGGACCCCAATGCTAGGCTATGGGAATTGCAACGGATGGCCATGGCATCCTGGATGAATCATGAGGATAAAAGGGCAACAAAAATAAAAAAAAATTGATGGCAAAAGAGCAAAATGAACCCTTAATGATCAGAGTTGAGCCATCAGACCCCATGGCTCTCATCAGTGTCCACCAGTTGTTTGCAAATAATCCTCAAAGTACCCCTAAGTATATCAATGAGAAGGCTCAGGCCATTGCACATTTTGAGGACATGGAAAGATTACTTGGGGAAGACTATATTCATGCTTGTATGAGGAGGTGGAATACTCTTCCACACAGTCTGCAAATCAGGGAGTATCACTCCCCAACAAGTATGAAAGAAGCATTAAGGAGAGTGCCATTGTACAAGTGCTCTATGCAGAGTTTGAAGGCCAATTGGATTGGACTCAAATTGAGTCCCCCACTACTACTACACCTATTGGAAGGTGGAAAAGAGGAAGAAGAACAACAACAGTGGGAAGAGGTGGACAGAAAGGCAAGATTCCATGACAAAGAAGAGGACCTCACATCAAAAGCATGGGATGTCAGGGAAGCCATCAGGGCCATCAAAGATGAGGAGATGGACTAGTTGCTCAGAGGATGAGCAACACATTCAGTAGGGGGTGATGATGAGCCCCATAAATGGGTAATTATATGGACTCATTTTGCCTCCTAACTTAGCTTAATCCACCATTCTCATTAGTTTATTGCATGTTTTTTATTATATTTATTCTAATAGAGTGAGTTGGGTTGGTCATTATGCCTTGAAGTCTAATGTGTGCTTAGGGCAGATTTTTGGTCAATTTTGGAGACACAGTCAAAGATTTAATGAACATTTGGTAGCTAATATTCGAGGAAAACAAGGGAGAGGATTTATAAGAGGGTGTTCCCTCATTTATGACTCCCTACTTCGAATTCTCCTTCAGAAATCTTGGAGCACAAATAGCCACATCAATGCACCAAAGAGGCAGCCGAGAAAGTGGAGTATAACTGCTATCTATCTCAAGTTTTGGGAGCCAAGCCTCCCTGATTTTAAGGGAGCTGTTGGGAGCTCCAATTGTATAAGTAGAGAGGCCTAGGGCCTCATTAGGTGGTTGGATGTTAGTCAAATTTTCGCACTTTTGTTGTAGCTTTGCTTTGCTCAACTTCAAGCTTACTTTTGTAGCCAGTTTCATGTAATCTTACTGTTATTTTGAAAATGAAGATGAGATTGTTTCTGAGCTAGCACTGAGTTACCTCAGAGGGCTGAAGCTCTTGGGTTAAGGCCCAATCCAAGCAGCCAAGCACCTCTTGTTTTGTATTTATATGCTTTGTTTCAGTTTATCAATGAGTCGCTGATAGATAGATTTCTTTCTTAGTTAAGAATAGGTTGCTTTTGGTAATTTAAAAAGTTGTTTTCATTTCAGTTTGATGTAGCAGGTTGAATAGTGATAGAAGAAGATACAAAAAGGCCATCAACGGAACCTTGGCCTCCTTTCTCCTCTCTGGGACCATGAACTGAGGTCAAGACCCTATTGCTGCCACAAAAAAACACAGATCTGCCTTTGCCATAGGATTTCTAGTGTTGCAGCTTGTTAGAAGGTTAATGCTTTGTTGTAGATCTATTTCATCATGCTCATTTCTGTCTTTACAATAAATTCATTTCTATGCTTTCTTTCCATATAACATTGTTCAGCATTTACTTTCCTAGATCAGAATTTAGACTGGTTTGATGAACAGTTCTGCTTTTTTAGTGTAGCTAGTTTCTTTGCTTACTTAGTTTTAGAGCTTGATTTTCAGTTCTCTTGCAGTACATCTCTGCTCACAATAAGTCAACCAATCAGCCATCACCATCTCTTTTTGATCCATGTTCCACAGGTCATCCAAATTCCCTCACAAATCTGCCCTAATTTTCTGCACTTTTCTCATTAGCTTTCCTCTCTTTCCTTGAACAAGTCCAACCATCTTTCTCTTCCTTAATCCTCCTTGATGAACCTTAGACACCTTAACACATCCTCCTAGCCATCAGCTACCCTTTCCACCCATTTTCCCACCTTCAAAACCTCTAAAACAGCTCTCGACATCCTCCTGTAGACCTCCTGTAGATCCCCTACAGCCTCCTGTATATTTTCATGTAGGTGTATTTTTCAAGTTTGATTGCAGGGAAAGCCTCCAGAAGGCCACCTGGGACCTCCTAGGACCCATCCAAACCTTCCTACACCTCTGCAAACTCCAAAGTCGCCCTCCATCGCCACCTAATCGCTGCCACATTCACAAACAAATAAATTACATGCATGACAATTTCACCTAAAAATACATAAAAATCCAAAAAGATGTTTTTTTCTCATTTCCTTCTAGAAATAGCTTGAGTAAATGTTGTTTACTTCCTAAGTAGGTAATGGAATTCATTTTATGGTTTTTCCTCTCTTTCTGCAAAAGTAGGATTAGCTGGTTAATTAGGGGTTGCTAGGGTTACTTCACATTTCAGTCTTCTTTCACTTTCTGCAAGTAGAGTAGCCTATGCAGGGTAAGCTTTCCTTTCTTTCATCACATATAAAGCTTCTTCTAGAATTCATAGAAGTTGGCTTGAGCTCCTAGTGATCTTGCGCCAGCTGACCAAGTGACAACCTACAGTAAGAACTAGTACTTGTGCATACAACACTGTCGCTTCCAAGTATTTTACGAACTACCGGGTTGATAAAAATTAAAGTAGGAAACCTAGGAGTTGCAACATTATTGCTGCAATACTGGTGCTCACCAAGCTGTCGAAAGGATTTTTCGGGGTTTCAGCTAGGAGATTTCTCTCAAACCATGAGGCATAGCTGCTAGGGAAATTCTCTGTTGGCTAGGCCAGTTTTGGCACCCAGATTGTACTCTAATATTGCTTAATAAGAAAACCCTCAGATAGTTGCACCGGTTTTCCCGCATTGGGTTTTTCCAGGGACATTGATCCAAAAAATAAGGAGTGTTTGTTCTGGTTTCTTTTAGTCACTGATCTGCAATATGTTGAGTATGTACTAGTGTTTATTTTCAGTATTTACATTGTAAATAACTTGTTAAGGAAAAATAACAAGTAGGTAGGAATAAATCAGATAAAGTGCATGTAGGGTTTCTGACTAAGTAAACTTAAACTTCAACATGGTATCAGAGGGTGATTGTAGATCACAGGAGGACTAAAATACATTAGCGGAACAGAGTAATAGCAACATAAAACAACTGTCCCAAGGTGACATAAGCCGTTTCTAGCAACGCAGAAACCAAGGAAGTGTGACGCAGAACCAGCGAGAGCCACGCAGAAGAAGTCGGGAACTGCGTAGAATTTCAGAGAGGCCAGCGTTGCTGATGCAAAGAGCTAGAGGGATGATGCAAGGCATCCCATGGCCGATGTAGACCCATCCGAGGTGACGCAAAGCCAGCGTGAGGCAGAGAGGGGTTGATGCAGTTCATAGAGAGTCAGTTGCTGGGGTATAGAAGACTGCAGGAATATTGCAGAGTGGAGTTGGTGAGGTACTGTAGTTAGAACAGTACCTGACAGAGCAGCACTAGAGGAGTTGTTATCGACGGTTTCTAGCCGAGGAACCCAGATCAGTAGTGCAGTTGCACAAGACGATCAGAGTAGGGGGCATCTTGACAAGTGGCAGAAGGATTTCCAGGAGGGAAAACAGGACTCAGAGGGAGTCCAAAAGAGAACTTCCAGATGGGAATTGGAGACTCAGAGGAGTCGAACAGAAAACTTCTAGGAGGGAAGTAGAGGAGCGTCATGGCACTACACGGGGTAAGATACCAGGATAGACTGGACAGAGCATCAAACTTCGTAGTCTGGAAGGCCAAAATCTTATCAGTGCTTGACAGGAATCGTGTCAAGAACTTCACCTTGAAGGTAATAGTTGTCCCAGTCGACCCCAATGATAATGACAGGTACGAGGAGGCAATGGCGAGGGCCAAGTACGTCATCCTTGATGGGGTCAAGGACCATGTAGTTCCACACATTGTCGAGAAGGAAACGACATATGAGATGTGGGAGGCCCTCAAGAAATTGTACCAGCATACTTCTGTGCAGAGAAGAATGCTATTTGAGAATCAATTGAGGTCGTATCAAATGAGGAAGGGAGAATCGATTGACACCTTCCTCGAAGGACTGAATGAGATCCGAGATCATTTGACTGCTATAGAGGCGACACCTGAACAAGAGTTGATGGTGAGGACAGCCCTGAATGTTGTCTCATAAGAATGGGAAGTATTTGTCCAGAGTATACTAGGCAAAGGGACATTTCCACCTTGGGACGAGATGTGGGTAGCTCTTCGCCGGGAAGAGATAAGACGACAGTCAAAGATAGGTAGCAGTAGCAAGGGGATCAAAGTCAAGCAGGAGGAGGAAGATGTGGCCCTAGCATCTGAGGGAAAGCAGGAGAAGCGGAAGAAGAAAGATCTCTCCAAGATCAAGTGCTTCTACTGTGGGGAGATGGGTCATTATGCGACCCAGTGCCTAAGGAAGAAGAGTAAGGGAGAGTCTTTCGAGACTAAGGCAGCGCCAGCACTGGCAGAGAAGGAAGTTTTGACAGACGATGATTGTGCCATGAGTGCACACACACCACTTGAGCGGAAGTGGGGAGACATCGAGCTGTAGTCAGATGGACTATAAGCGATGAGGGGCAGGATCATTGAGGTACCCAACCTCTTGGATTATACCTTGCTACGGGAGCCTCGACGAGGAGTAGCAAGACTCGCTGAGATGGTAGTGACAGATGCGGATGGAGCAGCCGAGAGAGCTACAATGCAGGAGTCCCAAGACGGCGCGAGGTTAGCAGGCTGCAGCAGTGCGAGGGTCACAGGAGTGTTACACCAGTGCAGAATGACATAGAGAGGTGTGCAACGGTGTGAGATGCAGGAGAGTTGTTGTAGTGGCGTAGAGGTTAGAGAGGGAGCACTTGTCAGCGGCAGAGGGAGCTTCAACATTAGTGGGTGTTTCTAGCCCAATAGGAAGGTCAGTTGGGAGATCAGTTACTTCTCAGTAACTGAGTTGCAGTGCAGTAGTGGGTAGCACGATGCAACTTGATGAGAGGAGGTGCAGTGCGGATGCAGTGCTGGGAGAAAGGACGAGCAACAACACGGATGCAGAGGGCTCTGTCGTACAGATGCAACAGTGGTAGTGGCAGAACCATGGGTAGTACTATTGGAGGCAAAAGTGCATAGGATGTTGGGCAGGAAGGCCTAACATCAGCACAGGTACCAATGCTAGATGATCAAAGTAATACTCAGTGAGGAGGATTGCTAGAGCACAATCCTTGCTAAGCGGGAGTGTTGATTTGGGGTAGCATCGAATGTGCTCTAGCCACGATATTTGGTGGAGAGGTTAGGGCACATGAGATCTCCAATACCCAGAAAGGGTTTGGGCAGATTCTGAACAGATCAGGAGATATTAAAATAATTAATATTTTTAATGATGTCCCTAAGTCTAAACTTAGGGAAAATAAAATATTAATGTGTATTAATATGAATATGTGTTAGAGCGGTCCAAAAGACATGGATCAAGCTAGATCTAATATTAGCTGTTTATTAGGGACTTAATCTCGGTCGTTGAGATGTCAACAGGAAAAGTATAAGAGGTGGCTTGAGGGTCACTTGGAGAGCACACCAGATGATCAGTCATTCTATTCTCTAGAACGGGGTTTTCTAAGAGAGATAGAATCAGTGATCAAGAGAGCAGTTGAGGGGCATTGAGTACAAAGAAACAGAGAAAGCAGAGATTGTGCCGGGAGAGCAGCGCAACAACCAAAGAGGGTGATGTAGAGCCAGCAAGGGCTCAGGTAGGGCCACGCAGAGGCAAACAAGTGTTGCGCAAAGCACTAGAGGGGCCAACGCAGCCGACGCAGAGGCTCCTAGAGTTGACGCAGGGCCTCCTAGGGCTGACGAAGGGCCAACGTGAATTAGAGAGGGGCTGATGCAGTCCAGATTGGGCAGACGCTGGGGTTGCAGAGTAGTTTTGTGCTGAAGAGCTGCCGGAAAGATTTTCTGGGGTTTCAGGCAGGAGATTTCTCTCAAACTGTGAGATATCACTGGTAAGGAAATTCTCTGTTGGGTAGGCCAGTTTCGGCACTCAGATTGTACTATGATATTTCATAATAAGAAAACCCTCAGATAGTTGCACCGGTTTTCTCGCATTGGGTTTATCAGGGGACATTGATCCATAAAATAATGGTGTCATGTGGTGTGTTTGTTCTGGTTTCCTTTAGTTGTTGATCTGTAATATGTTGAGCATGCACTAGTGTTTATTTTCAGTATTTACATTGTAAATAACTTGTTAAGAAAAATAACAAGTAGGTAGGAATAAATGAGATAAAGTGCATGGAGGGTTTCTAAGTAAACTTAGAAACTTCAACAGCAAGGCCCTGACTAACAGCGCTATCTCTCAGAAGATCAGAGCACAATGTTGGCGAGACCAATGAATTATAGACACCTTAGTGATTGTCTCTCAAGGTACATACCCACCCAGGTGTTCACTGAGTCGACTTGGGTTTTAGAAGGGAAGTCCTTTTAAAATTCAAATTTTGACGGAGGGAAAATCTTTTGGTGAGACTGGTTTCAATTTGAGGGTCACTTGAGTTTGAAATTAAAGCTAGAATCCCTCATGCATTTTAATTTTAGATTAAATATTCATAAGCAACCATTTATGCCATTTAATTTAATTAATGGTGGAGAACCACATTCCTTCACTATTTGACTTGACCAAAGAGAAGTTGCCACATCATCATCCTTTGGGGTTGATGCCCACAAGATGGGTCCTTCAGCTTCAAACAAGCATAACTCC
This sequence comes from Pinus tabuliformis, assembly GCA_031772625.1. Taxonomy (NCBI): domain Eukaryota; kingdom Viridiplantae; phylum Streptophyta; class Pinopsida; order Pinales; family Pinaceae; genus Pinus; species Pinus tabuliformis. Next base: position 1,445,421,997 of record CM062818.1, on the reverse strand, counting down.
CAAAATTTGAAGGTTCTTGTGGTGTACCACACATCGCTGAAATCAACGCAATGAGGAGAATCCAATAAAGATGATCCAGACTCAAAAAACAATGATTCGCCATGTCATTTTGGTCAATAAAGGCAAGGAATCTCCTAGTGTTACTTGGGTTGACATCAATGGCAACCACATTCCAACATATTGGAGCCTCGCACAACACTCTGAGGCACGCACTTATTTTCAATGGCTCACACAATGTTATGGGACTCACATTTACAAATCTAAGGCATGATACTTATACTATGTGGCTCGCCTATACTCTAGCTCATTATTTGTGGATCGTTTGTTTTATCGCTCGCATTCCATCACAATGGTTTGGTTTTGCACTTTTATGATTCATATGCCTCACACATATATATCAATGGCTTGTTTCTATTCAATTAAAATATGTCTCATTCATTCGCATAGGTTCACAATGGCTCAGAACATTTATGTGGTACGCAATAGTTATAGTAGCTCACACACGTTATTTATTTGAGGTTCGTTTATAGTTCATGGCTCGCATTAATTGCTTGAGATTTGCAATAATTGTTATGGCTCATTGATTTTTCTGTGGCTAGCATGAATTTGTTCATGGATCACATTTATGGCTCATTATCATACTTCTATGGCTGGCATTCATAATACTATACCTTGCATGCCTATTCTTATGACATGCATTATGTTTCTATAGCTTGCATCTCATTCCTGTAGCTTGCACTTATCTTTAAGGGAATCTCTATGTCTCGTTAACAATGATAGTAATAAGGGTCTAGATCTATGACAGTAATTCAAAACAAAAATACGTTGGATAGAGATACCTTTGATCGTAACATATGTTGGTAGTAATACATGACGTCAATATGATTGTGATAATGATAGATGGTAGAGTCCTGGATGTTGAAGAATCTAGGGCAATTAGATATAGTAGGATTCTTCTATACTTGATAAAAATTTGTGAAGCACTTTTTCAATTTAACTTGTTAGCTTGATATTCTTCTCTTATTATTATTGTATGTGTGTTTACTTCATCAAACTACTACCAAAACACAAGAAACAAGAACACAATATATTGGCTCTCTACCAGGGCAAAACCTCTCTATTAGAGAGGAAAACCCTTTCGTAAATTTCTCTTATTGAAGCTTCATATTGATCAATTCCAAACCCTAGATGCTTGACAAGAATATTCTCCAAGCACAAGTCAAGCCCTTCCTTCTTCTGACACTTTGTTTCCCGGCACTTCGTCCTCCTTCTTTCAGCACTTCGTTCCCCGACAACTAATGATAGTCCTTGTTATGTTAGCTCTTAGAAGAGATACTTTATCTTTGATCCTTAGTGAGGTCCTTCACTAATGAGGATACCTTCCTTCTATTGACCAACGGAGCTCCTTCTTGATGTGAGGTTGTAGACTTAATGTGACAGTATTGCAGACCAAGTTTCTCGCATGTGCGAGAGGTTTCCTTGTGTCTTTAACTCTTTTCTCCTTTTCTTAAGAGAGCCTCTTCTTCGCTTGAGTAGGAGACCTTATAGGCCTAAGATTCTAGCCCAAACAATGAGAGATGAGCAACTGTGATGTTGTTGTTGTAGTGACCGCAGACATCCCTCCTTTCCTCGCACGTGTGACTGCAATTCACCCTAAAAATAGTCCTTTAAACTTCGGTTAGGTGTCCTCCTTCTTCGCTGCAATAGAGGCTCCTTATACTTGTCTTTCTTCACCTTTTACTCATATTCTCTTGCTCACTGATTTCAGAGGTATGATTGCTTGTCATTGGAGGAGTGGACAACCTCTATATATAGAGGTTTGTCCCTCCTTTAGGCCAACTTGAGGCCAACTAGGAGACTGTAGGCCGACTTGACTTTTCTTCTTCTGAATTGTTTCCTTTGGTGATTTCGTTGCAAGGAGGACTTGTGACTTTGCTTGGAGGTATTCTATTGACTCTTGTACAAATATATACATGGTGTAACATGCCCTTAAGGGTCTTCAACTTTTTCTTTTGACTCTCTGACTTACCTTTAGCACTTTGACATGTGCTAGAGCTATTTCAATGAGAAAGAAACTCATTGATAAATATAATAGAAATAATATTTCCTTTCTTGTATAAATACAAATATCAAAATTACATTTTTGAAGACTGAACATAGTTACACTTTCTTCAACACTCCCTCTTAACTAGGGAGGTATTCATAGATCATTACAAGGTATTTGGCTATTTTTCAATCTTGAAGAATTCACATAAGAGAAACTGGATTGGCAATCCCTCTATTATAGCATCATAGTAACCAACAATGTTTATAGCAAGGCCTTGACTAACAAATCTATCTCTCATAAGATCAGAGCACAATGTTGGCGAGACCAATGACTTATAGAGACCTTAATCATTGTCTCTCAAGGTACATACCCACCCGAGTGTTCACTGAGTATGACCTTCTAGGACTATTCTTGTCTTGGGTTCCCATCCCTCAAAGAATATCAGTCCTCTTGCCTACTCTTGTCTTGAATTCCCTACACATCCTCAAAGAGCATCGGATGCCAGATGATTACCCAATCCTCCCATTCTTTCTTCCCAAGTGGAGACAAGAATGTTGTGTATATCTCTTCCCCTTGATTGAGTAAGACATGCCCAAGTTTCCTCTGACAAGGAACTTGCCTAAGCTCCTTTGTAATTGGAAACTTGCTAGAACTCTCTCTTAGCTAGGGACTTGTCCATTCATCAGCAAATTCTTCTTCGTGGGTCCTTCAACTGCTTGATCTCCTTCTTTACTTCGATGTCATGAAGTCTTTGTTTGAAATTCTTCTTGGTAGGGCACTGACCATCGATCACTTTCTGTCCTGATTTGTCATGTCATTGCTCCCTTCGTGGAAAGTGGCCTTCTTGATATATATCAGGTCCTTTTGTCATCTGGCTACTCCTTTGTCATCTTTCCTATGCTTCAGAATACTTATCACATGGATGCTTAGTTGTACTTGCTTGTTTCCATGCTTCAATATAGTAGCTCTTCATGACTTCATCTTGAATTGCTTCAACATTAGACAGTGCTTTTGTTGGATGGCCTCTTCATCATGACATCTTTGTAGAGTTGAATCAGCTATCTGCACCTTAATATCTCCAAGGCCTTCATAGGTGTCAAGGGTCCTTTGATCTTTTTCTTCCTTTGTCATTGTTGTCATGCGTTCTTTCGGGACATGTATTTAATGGATCTTGTTGGATAGTGATTCCTTATGACCATGGTGTTCTTCACATGCTTCATCGCTATCTTCATTTGCTTCTTCTTGAGTTGTTTAGATAACAACCTTATACTTCCCCATGAGAGCACTTTCTTCTTTTCCTGCTTACTTGAACTAGTCAACATTTCTTCTTCAGATGTCTTTTAGTTAGAAATCTTGTACTCCTTAGGAGAGTATTTTCTTCTTCACATGCTTCATGGAGTATTCAACAACCTTATTCTCGTTATGTGAGAAATTCTCTTGTTGACTTTTACATGCTCTTGAGTATGTCTTCGGTGAAAGAGATATTTTTGTACTTGATCATGTCTTAGATCTATTCCCATGAATTTAATAATATATAAGATGACATGACTTTACCTTTTAGTGCATACATACCTCATCTAGGTTCTACTTTGATCATCTTAGCTTCATTTGATGGTCCTTCTTGATTGATGTAACCCTTTTATTTTTTTCTTCATCCATTCTTGCATGCACATCATTCTTCCTTGTGTTCCATGAATGGAATTCTTGTTGATGCATATGTTCTTATTTATGAACCTTCTTTTGAAGATTCTTGTCATAGGATCTTGTAGATCCTCATCCTGCAAATGTCTCTTTCTTTTGATGATAGGGGCCTTCTAGGATTTACAATCATGATCACTTATTCTTTTATCATGGATGAGGTCTTATAATAGGTATGTTCCTTCTATATGAATATCTTGAGCTATATGTACACTATGCTCCTATATTCTAGAATATATTTCTAACCATGCATTTTGTTCTGTTTCTAAATGCTTTCTACATAGAGTATTTTGAACTCTATGTACATCATGCTACTAGATTCTAGAAGATGTTTCTAGCCATGCATTTTTATTCTATTCCTACATGCTCCTATACTACTCAAAACTTTGAAAGAAGACTTTAAGTCAAGAAGTAGACTTAGTCATAGTAGAGCTCTGGAGGATCTTCCTGCTTTTGCTTCCTGTCTTCTTCTTTGACCTCTTGAGTCATGTGAGATTTTTCCCTTTTTCTTTTGTTGTTGTTGTCCTTCTTAAGTTTTGGACAATTCCTTTTGTAGAGTCCATATTCTTCACATCCAAAGCATTGGATTTTTGACATATCTTTATTGTTTGTTCTTCGTGGACCAAATTTGCCAAATTTTCCCTTTTTCTTGGCCATGGTTGCAAATGCTTGCTCCTTTGATCCCACATCCTCTTTTTCTTTGAGTCTAGTTTCCTCTATCTTGCATGGAGACCATAATTCACTTAGTGGGGTAGATTCCTTCTTGGCATATATACTTGATGTGAAATTGCCCCAATCCTCAGCTAGAGCATTGAATACTACAGTTGTCATTTCTCTTTCAGACATGACTTTTCCTAGTGCTTGAAGTTGATCCCTCCTCTTAGAGATATTCATGGAATATGGAGCTTGATATCTTCATCTTATACAAATAATTTCGAAGAGATATCACTTCTCTAGCTATGCTTACCGAGAATAAATCTATTAGCTTGTCATAGATTTCTTTTGATGTTTCAAGTTTGGAGACATAAGGAATGAGAGAGTCTTTGATGAATTCTATTAGAATCCTTTGAGCTCTTGTCTCATCCTTATTATACCTGGCCAAGGCTTGAGTTTGTTCCTTAGCAGGGATAGTGATATTCCCTTTGATGTGTTCTAGAAGTTCATTCTCCTTGAGAAGTAAATCAGTCCTCTTCTTCCATGCAAGGAAGTTAGTGGTCCCAACCAATTTATTGCTTTCCTTGCAAAAAGACATTGATGTATAATCAGAAGGGGACATATACTTACTTGATAGAGTTTGAGATGTAGTGGACTTGCTTTCTTCTTGAAGACTTGATGGCTTTCCTTCCTTGGATCTTGATGTTCTTCAAGTTTCTTTCTTCAAATGGACTTGATTGATTGCTTGATGACTTGGCTTGTAGTGCTTTTCCTTTTGAAGATGGTGTGGCTTGATGTAGGTCCCTCCTTGATTTTCTCTTCTTGTAGGTGCCTTTATACAAAAGGCTTCTCCTTTTTCTTTGTAGTCTTCTTGTAGTCCTTTCTTGTCCTTGATGAGATTGAGATTTCTTGGCTTGATGCTTCAACTTTTGTAGATGTCCTTCCTTGATGAGTGTTCTTGAAATGCCCTTTTCTTGATGTGTCACCTAAGCTATGATACCATGTTGAAGAATCAAGGGAAGTTATGTATAGCAGGATTCTTCTAGACTTGATAACGATTTGTGAAGATCTTTTCCAATTTATCTTGTTTGATTAATCTTCTTCACTTCTTATTAATGCATGTGTGTTTATTTCATCAAATTGGTACCAAAAACATAAGAACAAGAACACAACATGTTGGCTCTCTGCCAAGGCAAAACCTCTCTCTTAGTGAGGAAAACCCTTTCGTAAATTTCTCTTATTGAAGCTTCTTATTGATCAATGCCAAACCCTAGAACCTTAACAAGAATATCCTCCAAGCACAAGTCAAATCCTTCCTTCTTCCTTCACTTTGTTTTCCGGCACTTCATCCTTTTTCTTCTAGCACTTCCTCCTCCTTCTTCCTTGGACAACTATTGATAGACCTTGTTTATGTGAGCTCTAGAAGAGATACTTATCTTTGATACTTAGTGAGATCCTTCACCTATGAAGACACCTTCCTTCTCTTGTCCAGTTGAGCTTCTTCTTGATGAGTAGTTGCAGACTTGATGTGACAGCACTGCAGCCCTAGTTTCTCGCACGTGTGGGAGGTTTCCCTTATGTTTTGACTCCTTTCTCCTTCGCTTGTGAGAGTCTCTTCTTCGCTTGAGTAGGAGGCCTTATAGGCCTAAGTTTCTAGCCCAAACAAGAGAGATATGTAACTATGATGTGGTTGTTGTAATGACCGCAAATTACCCTTCCTTTTCTCGCACGTGTGACTGTAATTCACACTTAGAACAACCCTTTATTACTCGGTTTTGTCTCTTCCTTCTTCGCTGCACTAGAGGCTCCTTTTCTCGACTTCTCTTCCTCGCTGATCTCAAAGGTATGAATGCTTGTCGTTGGAGGAGTGGACAACCTCTACATATAGAGGATTGTCCATCCTTGAGGCCGACTTGAGGACAGTAGGCCGACTTCACTTCGTTTGCATCGGAATTTCTTCTTTGATGATGTTATTGCATGGGGAGGACTTTGAATTTGCTTGGAGATATTTATTATGACTCTTATAAACGTTTATACATAGTCTAACATTCCCTTAAGGGTCTTCAATAAATACATTGACGCTTTGACTTTAAAGAAGCACTTAAATATGTGCTTGACTTTGCTTGGAGATATTTCTTTTGACTCTTATAAATATTTATACATAGTGTAACATGCCCTTAAGGGTCTTAAATAAATACATTGACTCTTTGAATTTATAGAAGCACTTAAATATGTGCTTGAATTTACTTCAATGAGCAAGAAACTCGTTGATAAATATAACAAAAATAATATTTCTTTTCTTGAATAAATACAACTATCAAAAGTACATTTATGAAGACTGAACCTAGTTACACTTTCTTCAACAGGTACCACGGTCGCTGGTACTCTTATGTTGACCCAATGTTGTTAGAGATGTTCAATATTCTATTAAGGGGGGAATGTGTCAAGCAATCTCAGAATGTGTGATAGTTGAGACCAAGTCATGGCTGAGGAATCTAACATGCAAAAGAAAATATTTTCCTGAGAACAGGTGAGTACAATGGTTGCCACCCATGTATCTCAATAGATTAATTTTCTTTTATATGGACATCAACAATCAGATTTTTGTACGTACAAAAGGAAGGAGTAGGAAATCCCAAGAAAGAAGAACTAAAGATGAGAACATGACTCAAATCAAGGCCAAGACAACAAATCAATAAATAGAATATTGGATAAGAAGATAAAAATTAAGGAACCGTATTGTAAAGGCTTAGCTACATGATTAAGGGGGAGCGTTCGAATATTATAATTACACTGGTAATGGATCTACAAAGCTTTAGATCTAGTTTTGTTAGGTGTTTTCTAACTATTATACATTTTGGAGTTTTTGGTTGGAAATTGGCAGGCAATTTTTTGTCAAATTATGATATTTGTATTTAAAATGTGTTTTTGACTAAATATATGGATTCATCACCTTGAAAAACTCTAAGGCACTGAGAGTGTGGAGATTTCACAACTCAAATCTGTGATTCGAACAAAACCCTGAGAGATTCTCAGGAAATTTGACCATAACGAATGTGTTGAGGACAGACAAAGAAGGTGAATACACCTTTAATGAGTTCAATGATTTTTCCAAGATGGCAAGGATAAAGAGGGATAATATAGTGGCCTACAACCTACAACAGAATGGGGTTGCAGAGAGAAACAACAAGTGTATCATTAGTGCGGTGCAGACCATGATCCATGATCAGAGTTTGTTAATGTTTTTCAGCATCGAGGCATGCAACAAAGTTGTGTATTTGCAAAATAGGAGCCCACACCGATACGATACTAGAGGAAGCATTCAAAGGAAAGAAACCTAAGATAGGACATCTATAGATATATGGTTTTTCAATCTATATCCACATACCTTTGGAAAAGAGGACAAAGTTGCCACCATCAAGTGAGAGCCGCATCATGCTGGGATACTGCTAGGATTCGAAGGCTTATAGAATCTTCCTGATAGATCGACGAAAGACAATGTCGAGTGAAGGTGTCAAGTTCGAGGAGAACTTGGCATCTAGGAAATCTGAAGTCCTACCAATGGTTGCAGAGGGGCCTCAATAGGAGGAACCAAAGGAGGAGCTAAGAGTAGAGATTTCCAATAATGGAGAAATATAAGGCCAAATTTGGTGCTCTTGGTATCTCTCACAAAAAGGGAGTTGACTACGAGCAGATGATTGTTCCTGAAGGTACTTACTCCTCTATTCGAGTATTTATTTCATTAGCTTTTGAGATGGGATGGAGCATCCATCAGAGGGATGTGAAGATTTCCTTCCTTAATCGCATCATTGAGGAAGAATTATACTTCTAGCAACCACATGGGTTTGAGGTCCATGACAAAGAGACGCATGTATGCAGGCTTAAGAAATACCTATATGCACTAAAACAGGCGCCCAGGGCCTCATATGCTAGGATTGATAGTTATCTACAGGGCATAGGCTTCACCAAGAGTGAGGCAGATCCAAACCTATAATTCTCCTTGGTTGGATTTGAGACCCTCATTTTGGAGTTGTATATGGAAAATCTCATTCTAACAAGTGTAGAGATACTAATGCAGGTTGGAAGTCAAATCTAGTGTCAGAATTTGAGATGAAAGATATTAGGTCAACACGTTACTTTCTGGGACTTGGGGTTTAGCAGCAACCAAGCGAGATCCTCCTTGCACAAGGAAACACAGTCTAGAGATGCTAAAGTGATTCAAGATGGAGCATAACATAATGATGGCCACTCTAATGATGACCAATCTAAAGAATATCGAGGACTAAACATCTATGTCTATTATTAGAATCACAAATCCAATCCCTCAACTACTATTCTCAACCAACGCATGCACAAAACCTCCTCTCCAACTTATATTGATTCGGTTCGTTTCTCTTCTTTATCCATGAAGGTAGAGCGAACCTCAAATTTGGTTCTGCTCTCCTTCATGGCTCAGAATTGTGACACAGTTCTGAGTTGCATACCGCTCGTCTTGCCTTGCCCTGCAAACTTGCCTCCCAATTCTTGCTTCTTTCCTTCCAACTAAGTTACACAACTCTCAATATATATTCGTCATATGGGCTAGTGAATGGACTTGTCCTGCCCAATCGACGCATCTCTTTGATTGGTCGGCACTTCACATCTCACTAGCCAACCCTACAAATACTCATGGCGACTTCCTTTCTCATGAAGTCAACCCATGCATGTTGAAGTATGTTGATTTGGGGTCGCATCGGATGTGCTCTAGCCACGAAAATTGGTGGAGAGGCTAAGGCACATGAGATCTCCAATATCCAGAAAGGGTTTGGGCAGATTCTAAACAGTGTGGGAGATATTAAAATAATTAATATTTTTAATAGTCCCTAAGTCTAAACTTAGGGAAATTAAAATATTAATGTGAATTAATATAAAACTATGTTAGAATGGTCCAAAAGTCGTGGATCAAGATAGATCTAATCTTAACCGTCGATTAGGGACCTAATCTCGGCTACTGATTTGTCAACAAGAAAAGTATAAGAGGAGGCTTGAGGGTCACTTGGAGAACACACCGAGTTGATCAAGATTTCGATTTTTTGGGGCAGGGTTTGCTGAGGAAGTCGAAAGAGTGATTAGAGTTGCAATTGAGGGGTAGTGAATACAGAAGCAAAGAGGCAGAGAGGGTACCGAGAGAATCAGCGCAGAAGCCGGGAGAGAGGGACACAGAGCTAGCCAGAGGCCACGCAGAGCCAGCTAGGGCCCACACAAAGGAAGATAGGAGTTGCACAATGCCTCAAAGAACCAGCGTGGGTGACACAGAGGCTCTAGAAGCTAACGCAGTGCCTCCAGAGTTTGATGCAGGGTTATTGGGCTGACGCTGGGCTAGGAAGGGCTGACGCAATCCCTAGAGGCAAACATTGGGGTTTTCATGGGGCAGATTGGAGTTAGGAGTTGCCGGAGTGTTTATCCAGGGTTTCAACTGGAATATTATTTTATGTTGGCTGAGCTAGTTTTGGCACCCAGATTGTATTCTGAAACAACTTAATAATTAAAACCCTCAGATAGTTGCACCGATTTTCCCGCATTGGGTTTTTCTGGGGACATTAGTCCAAAAACAACGTTGTCACTTGTGTGCTTGTTTTGTTTCCTTCAGTTGATGATCTGTAATGTGTTGAGCATGTACTTGTATTTATTTTCAGTATTTACATGGTAAATAACTTGTTAATTAATCAGAACAAGTAGGCAGAAATAAATCAGAAATTACATGAAGGGTTTCTAACAGTTAGACTTAGAAATTCTAACATGGTATCAAAGAGTGGTTTCAAATCATAGGAGAATTGAGGACATCAGCCAAGTAGAGCAGCATCAGCAGCAGAAAATAGTTGTCCCGAGTGATAGAAGTTGTTCCTAGCAGAGAAGCAGCAAGGAAGGGGTGACACAGTGCCTGCGTCATCAAGTTTGAGCCAAGAAGAGGCAGGGCAGAGGATTAGGGAGGCAAAGACAGGCTCACGCAGAGCCATGCAGAGGCTAGGAGGGTGACGCAGTTGGCTAAGGAAGGTAAGTTTGTTGGTATAGGGATTGCACAGAGCCTAGGAGCTCTAACCTTCGGTTTTGCTGGGGTTTAGGAGGCTGTGGGTAAGTTGCAGAGTGGAGTTGGTGGGGTACTATAGTTATAACAGTACCTAACAGGGCAAGACCAAGGAGGAGGGAGTTGCTGCCAAGGATTTCTAGCCAAGAAATCCGGATTTGTGCTGCAGTTGCACTAGTGATCGAAGTGGGGGCATCTCGACATTGGTAGAAGGGTTTCCAGGAGGGAAATTCGAGGATCAGAGGGAGTCACATCGAGAACTTCTAGGAGGGAAGTAGAGGAGCAGTGAAATGGAAGTGCATGGAGTAAGAGACCATGACAGATTGGACAGAGCCTCAAACTTCGTAGTCTAGAAGGCTAGAATCTTATCCGTCCTTGACAGAAATCATGTCAAGCGCTTCGCCTTGAAGACGATATTGGTCCCAGTTGACCCGGCTAATAAAAACAAGTACGAGGATGCAATGGCAAGGGCTAAGAGTATCATCCTTGATAAGGTCAAGGACCATATAGTACCACATATTGCTGAGAAGAACATGGCAGGAGATGTGGGAGGCCCTGACAAATTTGTATCAGCGTACTTCTATGTAGAGGAAGATGCTCCTAGAAAACCAGTTGCGGTCATACAAGATGCAAAAGGGAGAACAGATCAACACCTTTCTCGATCGACTGAAGGAGATCTGGGATCAACTAACTTCCATAGGGCCCACACCGGATCCAAAATGGATGGTGAGAATATCCCTGAACGCAATCTCAGAAGACTGGGAGGTGTTTGTCCATACCATACTAGGCAGGGCGACCCTTCCAGATTGAGAAGAACTATGGGCGGCTCTTTGCCAAGAAGAGATCAGGAGGCTGACCAAGACGGGAAGCAATGACAAGGGGATCAGAATCAAGAAGGAGGAGGCGGTGGATGCTACCCTAGCATCTGAGGGAAAGCAGGAAAAGTGGAAGAAGGACCTCTCCAAGGTCAAATGCTTCCACTGTGGGGAGTTGGGTCATTATGCGACCCAGTTTCCATGGAAGAAAAGAAAGGGAGATGCCTCCGAGACCAAAGCTGCGCCAACAAGGGCAGAGAAGGAAGTGGAGACAGATGATGACTATGCCATGAGTGCTCACACACCACTTGAGTGGAAGTGGGGAGACATCGAGCTATAGTCAGACAGACTACAGGGGCAGGGTCCTCGAGGTACCCAGCCTCTTGGATTATACCTTACTACAGGAGCCCCAATGAGGAGCAGCAGTACTAGCGGATGTTAGTAGAGACATATGTAGCTAGAGCGATAGAGGGAGCTATAGTGCAGGATTCCCAGGACAACGTGAGGTAGCAATGTGAGAAGCACAGGAGTGTTACACCAGTGCAGGATGGAACAGAGAGGTGTGCAATGGTGCGAGATGAGTTGCAGTGGTACAGAGGTCAGAGAGGGAGCACTTGTCAGCGATAGAGGGAGTTTCAGCATCGTGGGTGTCTCTAGCGTGACAGAGATGTCAAAGTTGGAAGATTAGTTACTTACTTCTCAGTAACTGAGTTGCAATGCAGCAGTGCCAGTGCTATGGGTAGCACAATGCACCAGGATGAGAGGGAGCTACCATACTGATGCAGCAGTGGGAGTGGCAGGGCCATGGGTAGCAGTACAGGATGCAACAATGCAGGTGATGGGCAACAATCCTACTATTGACACAGGGACTGATGCTGGATGATCAGAGTGAGGCTCAGTGAGGAGTATTACTAGAGCACAGTCCTCGCTAAGAGGGAGTGTTGATTTGGGGTAGCATCGGATGTGCTCTAGCCACGAAAATTGGTGAAGAGGCTAAGACACATGAGATCTCCAATACCCAAAAAGGGTTTGGGCAGATTCTAAATAGTCTGGGAGATATTAAAATAATTAATATTTTTAATGGAGTCCCTAAGTCTAAACTTAGGAAAATTAAAATATTAATGTGAATTAATATAAAACTGTGTTAGAATGGTCCAAAAGTCATGTATCAAGCCAGATCTAATCTTAGCTGTCGATTAGGGACTTAATCTCGGTTGTTGATTTGTCAACGAGAAAAGTATAATAGGAGGCTTGAGGGTCACTTGGAGAACACACCGAGTTGATCAAGATTTCGATTTTCTGGGGCAAGGTTTGCTGAGGAAGTCGAAAGAGTGATCAGAGTTGCACCTAAGGGGTAGTGAATACAGAAGCAGAGAGGCAAAGAGGGTACCGGGAGAATCAATGTAGAAGCCGGGAGAGAGGGACACAGAGCGAGCCAGAGGCCACGAAGAACCAGCTAGGGCCCACGTAGAGGCAGCCAGGAGCTGCACAGTGCCTCAGAGAGCCAACGTGGGTGATGCAGAGGCTCTAGAGGCTGATGTAGTGCCTCCGGAGGTTGATGCAGTGCCTCCAGAGGTTGACGCAGGGGTTATTGGGCTGACGCTGGGCCAAGACGGGCTGACGCAATCCCTAGAGGTAGACGTTGAAGTTTTCATGGGGTAGATTGGAGCTAGGAGCTGCCGGAGTGTTTATCCGGGGTTTCAGCCAGAATATCTCATTTCGAGTAGAGAGGTACGACTGCCGAGATTATTCCCTATTGGGTGAGCCGGTTTTTGCACCCATATTGTATTATGAAACTGCTTAATAATTAAAACCCGCAGATAGCTGCACCGATTTTCCCGCATTGGGTTTTTTCGGGGACATTAGTCCAAAAACAACAATGTCACTTGTGTGCTTGTTTTGTTTCCTTCAATTGATGATCTGTAATGTGTTGAGCATGTACTTGTATTTATTTTCAGTATTTACATGATAAATAACTTGTTAATTAATCAGAACAAGTAGGCAGAAATAAATCAGAAAGTACACGAAGGGTTTCTAACAAATAGACTTAGAAATTCCAACAAAATCTTCAATGTGGGGATGTGTGGGCTCGGTTGGGATGACTTGGCCCATTATATCCATCGTATAGAAAACCTCAAATTTGGGCAAGCGCTCAACACTTGAGCAAACTTATCTGCACTCAACTCATTGAAGTCGTGTTAAATCTTCTCAATTGTCTCATTTGATCATGGGCACACTCATCTCGACTCCTTTGACTGAGAAACATCAAAACGTCACACAATCGTTGCAAATCATGCTATGCCTATCTAGTCTTGCGACTTGACAAGAAAAACTTGCGGCGCTTGTGGGTCACTCAACCCTAAGGCCCTAACATCCTACCCCACTTCAAAGATGTTGTCGTCCTAAAAAATGAACACCCTTAGCAATCCATCCTTCACCCAGGTGTTGCATCCTCAAGAAGATTGTCCATCAAACTAACATCTCATGCCATCAAACAACGTCCTATCAAACTGCATGAATCATGTGTTGAATGATCATTTCCTAGCACTACATCAATCATGTGAACTTGCAAATGCTCTCATAAGAATGCCATGTGTTGGATCCCTTTGTGTCATTAGCTAATCAAGTAGCTAATCTGATCATAGCGCCAACTCGACAAGAACTCATGCCATCCAAACAAGTGCAAACACATCACATCCCAATGTCATCCCAAACATATAAAATCCATCATCTCAAATCTTCTCCTCAAGAAGTACCTCTACTAAGCACTCCACATATCTTTATACTCGCAACCCTGAGCAATTGACGATGAGCCCATCTCCAAGATCTCACTGAGAAGATGAAGTCTAGTAGTCTTGAGTACTACCTTTCCACACTCCATATCTGACTCCAAATCTTGAAGATGTACCTTGCTCTCTTGAATATGCTCTATCTAATGCTACAAGCATGCCTCTAGCTACTGGAATCACCCCTCCATATTTGTTTAGAATGTATCTCAACAATAGGGGATAGGAACATATCCTACCCTTGTTGTCCTTAATTAATCTCTCCAACTCTGGATCCTCAAGCCATACAACTCATTGTTGTCTCCCTAGACTCCTCAATCTCCCTATTGGCTTGTCTCTAAAAACATTCATCATTTTGAATCTCATCCCATACTGCAAATGAAACCCTCCTGGCTCCATCATCATCGAGGAAATCGTCAATAAAATCTCCCTCCTCATCATAAAAGTCAAGAAATTCATCAAATTCAGGAGACGATGTCTTAGCATCAACCATCTGAGGTCTCTCCGCAAGGCTCAGGACCCTCTCTATCAAGTCATTCATCATCCTTGTTTGTTGTAAAGTCTATAATGTACTCAAAGAGGTGCCCAGGGCCTGGTATGCGAGGATTGACAGTTATTTGTAGGGAAAAGGCTTGAACAAGAGTGAGGGAGATCCCAACCTATATTTCTTGTTGGTCGGATCTGAGACCCTCATTTTGGTGTTGTATGTGGGTGATCTCATTCTAAGAGGTGTAGAGAGACTAATGTAGTTTGCAAGTCATATCTAGTGTAAGAATTTGAGATGAAGGTGTTGGCATTACGATGTGTGTGTTGTACTTGATGGCAACCCACTTGTAGCAGAACAACTCTCTTGTATATGGTAACTAGATGAATCTACAAAACAGATATCAGATGTGACAGAATGCATGACAGGAGTGTTTACAAATGTGATGAAATGTAGGGCAGCTTCACGAAATCAGTTCAGAAAGAAACTCATTCAGATCACAGATCACAGTACTACAAGTTAACAACACAAAGTTACAGATCAGACTACACAGAATGAAGAAAGAGACATATACGCATGTACACCATTTACCAAAACGCATATACATGTGGGTTCACTGTATACAAGTCGCGTATACGTACACACGCACTTCACAAAAGGAAAAGAGCGTATACCTTGGAAAACTAAGTGTTTGGTCCATGGTATTGGTCCAAGGTATCAGGTCCGAGGTATTGACCCCAGGTATTTGGTCCAAGGTATTGGTCCTAAGTGGTTTTGGTCCCATGGTATTGAGAAAGGCCTAAAACTATAAAAGGAGGAGAATATCATAGGCCAAGTATACAAGTATCGAATATCTGATATAGTGCGAGATCTAATATGCAGGTTATTGGCTTATGGTGTCGTGCTTGATCTGAACCGATGAAGAACCTTAGCGCTTGATGAAGGATAAGATCTAATTATGTATCAAGATCTTAACGCTTGAAGTGAATTATCTTTATGTGGTTTGATCATGTATCTGAATAACTGGCGTATGTTGTAGTTTGTGAATATGATGATCTGGGTATGACTAAAGTCTGGAATAGTTGTTATGTTTAAATCATCTTTTACAGATCTATACAAAAGTTCACTTTAGAAAAGAAGCGTATACACGCTAGTTCGGCATATCAAAACAACGTATACATCATTAATTTTATTTGCAAATCTATACGTTGGTTCGCTTTGAGGAAAGTGCGTATGCACATAGGTTCGACACAAGGAAGTATTGTATACCTTATAAAATATGTTTTAGTTGCTTCTATTTGCTGTTGCAGTTTTCTGGGTTACTGGTTGGGTTCTGGTTACTGTATTTTGGTGATAGCATTCTGAATGATCAGATTGATGGAACGATTGATTGATTCGGTTGTGGTTGGTTTAAAAGGAGATTGGTTGATGCAGATGATTGAATGATGTTGTTGATGGATCCAATCTGAAAATTTATGAAACTTGGTCCCTGGAAGAAAAGAGAAAGTTGTAGCCTTCTATAGTCCAACACCCATGTATCAGTAAACATATCAGCTAGTACAAGAACTAGGGGGTTGTAGCTCCCTTCCAGTAGAAGCTGGAGAACAAGAGAAGGTTGTAGCCTTCTGCAGGTAGAAGCCTGCGTACTGGTATAAGACTGCACCAGTACAAAAATTGTAAACATATTATTCTTATTATTAAAAGAAGACAAAGACGATTGCAGCAGGTGGTTTTCACCCACATTGGGTTTCCACCTTATATCTTGGTGTTCATGTGTGTTTCTTATGTGTGATGATCTGTTCTGTTTTTACTGCACCTGGTTACTGTTTATATGGTTAATGAAGTACTGATGCATTGATTAAAGATCCACATATGATGAATTAATTGAATCATAAGTTTGCTGGATATACGTTGGTTGCATTAAACACAGTGGCGTGTACACGCATGTTCCCTTAATTGAAGTAGCGTATATGAATCTAATTATGGAAATGAAAATTTATTGATTTTCTAATACTGATTCACCCCCCCCCCTCTCAGTATTATTTCCAATAGAAGGATATTGGGTCGATGTATTACTTTCTAGAACTTGAGGTTTGGTAACGACCAGGCGAGATCCTCCTCGAACAAGGGAAGTACACTCCAGAGATGCTAAAGAGATTCAAGAAGTAGGATAGCATACCAATGGCCACTCTAATGGTCATTGGTCTGAAGCATATTGATTCTTCAGTTTTAAAGTTGGCTAACTCAAGATAGTACTGGCAGTTGACTTGCTCATTGATGTGTCCAATCAACACTCGACCAGAGATTAGCTTTGTTGTTAGCACCCTGAGCTAGTTCATAGTGTAACCATGGGAGGTTCATTGGACTGCAGCAAAGCACCTGCTTGGATATCTTCAAGGAACATTAGGATATGTATTGCAGTGTCTTGGTGGAGATTGTGTGAGGTTGCAGGGTTGATCAGATTCAGAATGGGAAGGCAGTGATATAAATCGGATGAGCACCTTTGGGTGCTGCTTTAGTTTGGGGTCAATAGTTATTTCCTGATTCAGTAGAAAGCAAACCTCAATAGCACTAATTTCAACTGAGGTAGGGTACATGGCAGCAAGTCAAGCTCTAATATATTTCTACAAAGGAGTAGTTGGAAGACATTTTCACCAAGTCCTTGATGAAGGGCAAGTTTTTCTAGTTCCAAGAAAAGCTTGGAATGGTGGAAAATACCTTCCTCGCTAAGAGGGAGTGTTAGTGTTTGTAGCTCAGGCGAGTGTTTTCATGAGGGTGTCTACTTATGGAAATCATCATTAAATGTATCTTATGTTTTTTTTTCTAGAAATTCACTTTATTAATTAATTAATTAAGTGAACGTTTTTTCATTAAAATGACTTTTAATTAATAAAATGAATAAGTGGGTCACTTTATGATTTAATTAAAATAGAGCCATCTCTCTCATGATTAGACCTTAGCCGTTGAAGATTAGGCTTTTAACTCATGGTCTAAGTTAAAAGAGATGGAAAGGGCAAAGAAACAAAGAGAATTCATTTCACAAGTCATGCGAGAGAAGAAGAAAACTAATCTAATTTTCAGCCATTGGCAAAGATTTCAACAATGGTACAACAAGCAAAAGGCAGCGAGTGTTGACTAAAGAGACGACAACCAATCATCCATATAGATTTCATACAATCGTCCATATAGATTTCGTACAGTCTTATAGATTGGAGAGCAACCTGCCTCAATTTCAATGAACACTGAAATTTTCGGGTTTGTTGTTTTCATGGTTAATTTCTCAAAGCCATTTTCCTTGTAAGGGAGCTCTTGTAAATTGTAGAGATTGTTTTAAATGATGAACCAATCTAGAAGACCATAAATAATTATGAATTGTCTATGATTGTTTTTCTCATTTCCTATTGTAAATTGCATACAAAAGTTAATAATTCCTACAAATAACTAGATTTGATAAGTTTGCCTAGATAGTTGGTTTTAGGATAATTTAACATCCTCTAAAATCCATTTCCCAATCAAGGCAAATTCCCTTACAATTTATTTCTAGACTGTTGAACCCCTTCCATTACCTTTTGATTCCTTTTCAAATCACTCTTCTATTGATCTTAGAGTGATATACTTTTCCATCATTAATTTTACCTATAATGAGAAAAAATTTGTATTCAAATGTTTTAATGCAAAACATAAATTTTGCCTCTCAAACAAGAGGTTTCCTAAATAGTAACCCTATTAATTTTCATCCTTTAGGGTTGTTATGAAATATTAGAAAAACATTGTTGACATCAGACAAGATTCCATTCCTTAATCCCCCTAATCGACTAGGCAATTCAAGAGATAAGGCATTGATGTGTTCCAATGACTTGCATACCTATTATAGGAAATTATGCACCATGAAGAATATAAATGGTTGAAAATCAAATCTACAATTTAAAAAGGTAGTGGATAGTTAAAAAATTCATTAATATGCCTAAAGATGAAGTTCATGCACATCAAAGGATTATCACCACGCTATTGCAATCCCCTAGCTCTCCAAAACCCTAGTTAAGGAAAGCAATGAAAACCCTTTCTCACACCACTGAGGTGTAACAAGAATATGCTTAATTTATCATTCTTGACTATAACTAGTGACCGTATAGGAGTAAGTCAAATAGACAATCCTTTTTAGTGTTGTAATGACATATTATAATATATTGTAAATCAACAAAGCCCTATAGGGAATTAGTAAATAGACAAGTATTTCATTGTAACAAAATTGTCATTGAATCAAAAATTGGAAAGAACGCTTTGAAACTTCTATTGTTCATGTTAGTCATGGTGAAGATCAACGAAAAAAATCATATGAAAATATACAAATAAAACATGTGTTTTAAGAATTGAATCAAACTACAAGTAAATTATGCAAGCCTTACTCCTACAAGAAGTGTCAATAAGGGCTATTGATCACAAATGAGACAAATGAAAAAGGATTTCTCCATAAAGAGACCTTTTCAACTTCTAGAAAAAGCATGTACATGTTGATTTTCTAGAATTTAGAATGACTTGTGTAACTACCCTTGAAAAAATGTGTGATATTTTGGTGGCTTAAACCAAATTATGATGGAAGGTTGTATATGAACTCCTCTTGCCTATAAGCCAAAAAATGTTTCTCAAACAACTTTATTTCTTTTGCAACAACCAAGAGACATAGATGTCAACGTAATGAAGCCTATAAAAACGCTTGTGAACTCAATTTTAACCTACCTCAAGTGGTCGGGCTCAGCCGAAGTGGCCAAACATACATCATGAAGTTGAGATGAGTCACAACTCATCCATGTAGTTATTTTTTGGTTATTGGTTACTTATTTCCATTTCACATCATTTTTTATACCATGAAGTTGAGATAAGGCACAACTCATCCATGTAGTTGTTTTTTGGTTATTGGTTACTTATTTCCATTTCACATCGTTTTTTATTCCTAACAATCGATGCCAAAGCATATGTTGCTTTGAGAGAGAGATTGTGAAAGTTGTAAGATGGAGAATTTTTTTGTTTACTATTTTTATGTAGGAGGAATATATTATTGCTGGTTGCAAATTGCCCAGACTCCAAATCTTAGAATAAAGGTTCAACTGTTGTGTTTTTCACGTGTTGCTGAAATCATGAAGGTGTTGCAAAATCTTGAGTTTCCATACATATCATATTTGTAAGTGTGAGAAATGGGTGTCGAGTCACTTTATTCTGAATGTCATAGTTCAATCTTTTTTTTGTATTGTTAGAGTTTCCCATTTGGCTAAAATACAATGATATTTGAAGTACAAACATATATATGGTACTTATATCTAGAGTTGTAGAGTCAATAGAAAATCTGAATGGAATGACCTTTAGCAGACTAGATTAACATTAATCGATAACCCTAGGAAGCAATCATAGTTTTTCTACTGGCTCAAGTTTTGGGCACCTTATGAGGCTAACCATGATGTTGCACAACATTCAAATACTTGTTGTACCTGAATTTAAATGATGTAATGTTGTAGGTGCTACATCATTAATTGTGCCTCACATCCTCAAGTTTTTGGACAAAAATTATAAAGGCCGACCTTATGCAAGTTATTTAAGCAATTTATTTAAGTTAGAATAGAATATGAATGGAATGAGTTCTCGCAAACATGATCGGCATTAGGTGATAACCCTAGTAAGCAAACATAGTTTCTTTGATTGGCTTGTGCTTTGGGCACATGATGAAGCTAATCTTGATGTTGTTGTACAACACTCAAATACTTGTTGTACTTGAATTGAAATGATATAATGTTGGAAGGGATGAATGATCGGTTGTACCCAACACCCATGCATTTTTGGTCCAATATGTAAAGCCTAGCCTTGGAAAGGTTACCTAAACATACATTTTGTAACACATGGAGTCCTCCCTCTCATGCATGGAGGATCAATTTTTAGAATGAACCACTTGGATAGGTACCATGGTTGCAAGTATTCATATGTTGACCCAATATTGTTGGAGATGTTCAATGTTCTATTAAGGGGAAAATGTGTGAAGCAATCTCAGAATGTGTGATAGTTGAGACCAAGTCATGGCTAAGGAATCTAGCATGCAAATGAAAATATTTTCTTTAAACTGGTGAGTACAATGGTTACCACCCATGTATCTCAATAAATAGATTTCCTTTTATATGGACATCAAAGATTAGATTTCTGTAGGTACAAAAGGAAGAAGCAAGCAATCCCAGGAAAGAATGAACTAAAGATAAGAACATGACTCAAATCAAGACCAAGACAACAAATGAATAAATAGAAGATTGGATAAGAGGATAAACATTAAGGAACCATATTGTAAATTCTTAGCAACATGATTAAGGGGAAGTGTTGGAATATTATAATTACACTGGTAATGGATCTACAAAACTAGTGTTTTGTTAGGTGTTTTCTAACATTTATACATTTTGGAGTTTTTGGTTGGAATTTGGCAAAACAATTTTTGGTCAAATTATGATATTTTGTATTTCAAATGTGTTTTTGACTACATATATGGATTCATCACCTTGAAAAACCCTAAGGCACTCAGAGTCTGAGTTCACAACTCAAATTTGTGATTCCAACAAAGACCTACAAGATTCTGGGAAATTTTGACCACAATGAAGTTGTTGAGGACAGACAACAAAGGTGAATGCACCTTTAATGAGTTCACTGATTTTTCCACGGAGGGTGGGATCATGAGGGAGAATTTATTGGCCTACAACCTGCAACAGAATGGGGTTGTAGAGAGGAACAAGTGTATCATTAGTGAGGTGAAGACCATGATCCATGATTTGAGTTTGCTAATGTATTTCAACATCGAGGCATGCAACAATGTTGTGTATTTGCACAATAAAAGCCCACACTGGATTCTGGAGGATAAGACACTAGAGGAAGCATTCACAGGAAATAAACCCAAGATAGGACATCTCTAGATATATGGTTTTCCAATATATACCCGCATAACTTAGGAAAAAGAGGAAAAAGTCACAACCATCAAGTGAGAGGGGCATCATGGTGGGATATTGAAAGGATTTGAAGGCTTATAGAATCTTCCTAATAGATCGATGGAAGACAATTTTGAGTGGAGGTGTCAAGTTCGAGGAGAACTTGACATATAGGAAATCTCAGGACCTACCAATAGCTGCAGAGGGGGCTCATGAGAGGAACCAAACGAGGAGCCAAGAGTAGAGATTTCCAATAGCAGAGAAATATAAGGCCAGATTTGGTGCTCTTGGGTTCTATCAAAAAAATGGAGTAGACTACGAGGAGATGCTTGCTCCCAAAGGTACTTACTCCTCTATTTGAGTAGTTCATTCAGTAGCTTTTGAGATGGGATGGAGCATCCATAAGATGGATGTGAATATTTGCTTCCTTAACCGCATCATTGAGGAAGAATTCAACATCGAGCAACCACAAGGGTTTGGGGTCGATGACAGAGAGACACATGTATGCAGGGTTAAGAAATCCCCATATGGACTCAAATAGCCGCCCAGGGCCTAGTATGCTAGGATTGACAACTCTCTGTAGGGCATAGGCTTCACCAAGTGTGAGGCAGATCCCAACCTATATTTCTCGTTGGTTGGATTTGAGACCCTCATTTTCGTGTTGTATATGGGCGATCTCATTTTCACAAGTGTGGAGAGACTAATGCAGGTTGGAATTCAAATCTAGTGTCAGAATTTCAGATGAAGGATATTATGTCAACGCATTACTTTCTGGGACTTAAGGTTTAGAAGCTACCAAGCGAGATCCTCCTCACACAAAGAAAGTACAGTCTAGAGATTCTAAGGTCATTCAAGATGGCGCATAGCATAGCGATGGACACTCTAATGCTGACCAATCTAAAGAGTATTCAGGACTAAACATCTAAGTTTGTTATTAAAATCACAATTCCAATCCCTCAACTACTATTCTCATCCAACTCATGCACAAAACCTCCTCTCCAACTTCTATTGATTCAGTTTTCTTCTCTTCTTTATCCATGAGGTAGAGCGAACCTCAAATTTCATTCTGCTCTCCTTGATGGCTCGGAATTGTGACACAATTTTGAGTTGAGTATTGCTCGTCTTGCCATTCCCTATGAACTTGCCTCCCAAGTCTTGCTTCTTTCCTTCCAACTCAGTTACACGGCTCTAAATATATATGCATCATATGGGCTAGTGAACAGACTTGTCTCGTCCAATCAACATGTCTCTTTGATTGGCCGACACTTCATATCTCACTAACCAACACTACAAATACTCATGCCTACTTCCTTTCTCATGAAGTTGACCCATTTATGATGAAATCACCAATGTGGGGATGTGTGCGCTCGGTTGGCATGACCTGGCCTACTCAATCCATCATACAGGAAACCTCAAATTTGGGCGAGCGCTCAATAATTGAGCCAACTTATCCACACTCAACTCATTGCACTCGGGCACACTCATCTCAACTATCTCATTTGATCATGGGAATAATCGTCTCGACTCACTTGACTAAGACCCCAAAATGTCGCACAATCGTTGCAAATCATGCTATGCCTATCTAGTATTGTGACTTGACTAGCCAAACTTGTGGCGCTTGTGGGCACTCAACCCTAAGGCCCTAAAATCCTCCCCCACTTCAAAGATTTTGTCGTCCTCATAAATAAACACCCCTATCAATCCATCCATCACCCAGGTGTTGCATCCTCAAGAAGATTGTCCATCAAACTAACATCTCATGCAATCGAACAACCTCCTATCAAACTGCACGAATCATATGTTGAATGATCATTTCCTAACACTACATGAATCATGTGAACTCGCGAACGCTCTCATAAGAATTCCATGTGTTAGATCCCCTTGTGTCATTAGTTAATCAGGTAGCTAATCTAATCGTAGCGCCAACTCCACAAGAACCCATGCCATCCAAACAAATGCAAACACATCACATCCCAATGTCGTCCCAAACATCTCTAGACATAAAATCGATCATCTCAAATCTTCTCATCAAAAAGTACCTCTCCTAAGCACTCCACATATATTTATACTTGCCACCCTAAACAATTGATAATGAGTCCATCTCTAAGGGCTCGCTGAGAAGATGAAGTCTAGTAGTCTTAAGGACTACCTCTCCACACTCCATATCTGACTCCAAATTCTGAAGATGTACCCTACTCTCTTGAATATGCTCTATCTAATGCTAGAATCATAACTTTAGCACCTGGAATGACCCCTCCATATTTGTTTGCAATGTATCTCAATAACAGGGGATAGGAACCTATCCTACCCTAGTTTTCCTTAATTAATCTCTCCAACTTTGGATCCTCAAGCCATACAACTTACTATTTTCTCCCTAAACTATTCAATCTTGTTGTTGTCTCATCTATATCAAGGCTCATCATTTTGAATCTCATCCCATACTGCAAATGAAACCCTCCTAGCTCCATCGAGGTAATCCTCAATAAAATCTCCCTCCTCGTCATAAAAGTCAACAAAATCATCAAATTCAGGAGATGATGTCTTAGTGTCAACCATCTGGGGTCTCTCAGCAAGGCTCAGAACCCTTTATTCCAAGTCATTCATCATCCTGGTCTATTGTAAAGTCCTGTAAGCACTCAAAGAAGCGCCAAAGGGCTGGTATGCTAGGATTGACAACTTTTTGTAGGGTAAAGGCCTGACCAAGAGTGAGGTAGATCCCAACCTATATTTCCTATTGGTTGGATCTGAGACCCTGATTTTGGTGTTATATATGGACGATCTCATTCTAAGAGGTGTGGAGAGACTAATGTCGGTTGAAAGTCAGATCCAACATCATAATTCAAGATGAAGGATATTGGGTCGATGCATTACTTTCTAGGACTTGAGGTTTGGTAGCAACTAGTCGAGATCCTCCTCGGACAAGGGTAGTACACTCCAGCGTTGTTAAAGAGATTCAAGATGTAGGATAGCATACTAATGGCCACTCTAATGGTGACTAATCTGAAGAATATTGATTCTTCAGTTTTAAAGTTGGCTAACTCTAGATAGTACTGGCGATTATCTTGCTCATTGATGTATCCAATCAACACTCGACCAGACATTAGCTCTGTTGTTAACACCCTGAGCTAGTTCATATTGGAACCAAGGGAGGTTCATCAGATTGTAGCAAAGCACATGCTCGGATATTTTCAAGGAACATTAGCATATTTATTACAGTGTCTTGGTGGAGATTGTGTGAGGTTGCAGGGGTACTCAAATTCAGTCTGGGAAGGCAGTGATATAGATCAGAAGAGCACCTTTGGGTGCTATTTTAGTTTGGGGTCAATGGTTATTTCCTGATTCAGTAGGAAGCAAACCTCAATAGCACTAAGTTCAACTAAGGCAGGGTACATGGTGCCAATCAAGCTCCAATATATTTCTACAGGGGAGTAGGTGGCAGACGCTTTCACCAACTCCTTGGTGAAGGGCAAGCAATTCTAGTTCTGAGAAAAGCGTAGAGTGGTGGAAAATACCTTCCTCGTTAAGAGGAAGTGCTAGTGTTTGTAGCTGTGGAGGGTATTTTCATGAGGATGTCTACTTATGGAAATCGTCATTAAATGTATCTTATGCTTTTTTTCTAGAAGTTCACTTTATTAATAAATTAATTAAATTAACGTTTTTTCATTAAAGTCACTTTTAATTAATAAAATGAATAAAGTGGGTCACTTTATGATTTAATTAAAATAGAGCCATTGATATCATGATTAGATCTTAGGCGTTGAACATTAGATTTATAACTCTTGTCAAAGTTAAAAAAGGAGAACACAGAGCATTCATTTCACAAGTCACGTGAGTGAAGAAGAAAATTAATCTGGTTTTTAGCCATTGGTGAGGATTTCAACATTGGTACAACAAGCAAAAGGCATTGAGTCTTTAACCAAAGATAAGGCAAAAAATCATAAGCAAGGAAAAGAGAAGCCATAAAACCAACTGGAGTAGGTCGTACAATCGTCCATATAGATCTCGTACAGTCATATAGATTAGAAAGCAAGCCGCCTCAATTTCAATGAAGACTGAAGTTTTCGGGTTTGTTGTTTTCGTGGTTAATTTCTCAAAGCCATTTTCCTTGTAAGGGAGCTCTTGTAACTTGTAGAGATTATTTTAAATGATGAACTAATCTAGAAGACCATAATTAATTATGCATTTTCTGTGATTGTTTTTCTCATTTCCTATTGCATACAAAAGTTAATAATTCCCACAAATAACTAGATTTGATCAGTTTTCTTAGATATCTGGTTTTAGTATAATTTAACATCCTCTAATAGCCATTGCCCAATCAAAGAAAATGCCCTTACAATTTCTTTCTAGACTGTTGAACCCCTTCCATTACCTTTTTATTCATTTTCAATCACTCTTCTATTCATCTTAGAGTGATGTACTTTTCCATCATTAATTTGACCTACAATGAGAAAGTTTGTGTATTCAAATGTTTTAATGCAAAACAAAAATTTCGCTTCTCAAACAAGAGGTTTCCTAAATAGTAACCCTATTAATTTTCATCCTTTAGGGTTGTTATGAAATAGAAACAAAACATTGCTGACAACAGACAAGATTCCATTCCTTAACCCGCCTATTCAACTAGGCAATTCAAGATATAAGACATTGATCTATTCCAATGACTTTCATCCCTCTAGGGCAATCTTATCATGCATATAACAAATCTAAAAAGTTAATGGAACCTATAATAACATCAATAAAACTTTCCTTTTGTTGTTTAATTATAATATTAAATCACTTAGCATATCTACCCTTAACTTATGTTGAATTGGCAAAACATATATTATTGGAAATGGAAATTATGCACCATGAAGAATCTAAATGGTTGACAACCAAATCTACAATTTAAACAAGTAGTGGATGGTTAAAAAATTTATTAATATGCATAAAGATGAACTTCATGTACATCAAACGATTATCACCACACTATTGCAATCCCCTGGCTCTTTAAAACCCCAGGTAAGGAAATTAATGAAAACCCTTTCTCATACCAATGAGGTGTAACAAGCATATGCTTAATTTATCATTCTTGACTATAACTAGTGACCCTATAGGAGTAAGTCAAATAGACAATCCTTTTTAGTGTTGTAATGACATATTATAATATATATTAAATCAACAAAACCCAATAGGGAATTAGTAAATAGACAGGTATTTGATTGTAACAAAATTGTCAATGAATCAACAAATGGAAAGACCACTTTGAAAATTCTACTGTTCCTAACATTCATGGTGAAGATCAACGAAAAAGGTCATTTGAAAATATAGCAATAAAACATGTGTTTTAAGAATTGAATCAAACTACAGATAAATTATGCAAGCTTTCCTCCTACAAGAAGTGTCAATAAGGGTCATTGATCACAAATGAGACAAAAGAAAATAATTTCTCCTTAAAGAGACATTTTCAACTTCTAGAAAACATTTGTACTTGTTGATTTTCTAGAATTTAGAATGACTTGTGTAACTACACTTGAAAAAAAGTGTCATATTTTGGTGGCTTAAACCAAATTATGATGGAAGGTTGTATATGAACTCCTCTTGCCTCTAAGATAACAAATGTTTCTCAAACAACAACTTTATTTCTTTTCCAACAACCAAGAGGCATAGATGTCAGTGTAATGAAGCCTATAAAAGGGCTTGTGAACTCAATTTTAAGCTAACTCAAGTGGTCGGGCTCAGCCAAAGTGACCAAGCATATACCATGATGTTGAGATGAATCACAACTCATCCTTGTAGTTGTTTTTTGGTTATTGGTTACTTATTTCCATTTCACATTGTTTTTTATACCATGAAGATGAGATGTGTCACAATTCATCCATGTAGTTGTTTTTTTGTTATTGGGTACTTATTTCCATTTCACATCATTTTTTATTCCTAACAATCGATGTCAAAGCATAGATTGATTCGAGAGAGAGATTGTGAAAGTCATAATATGGAGAACTTTTTTCTCTACTAATTTTGTGTAGTTGGAATATATTGTTGCTGGTTGCAGATAGTCCAAACTCCAAATCTTAGAAAAAAGTTGCAACTGTTTTGTTTTCCAAGTGTTGTTGAGATCATGAAGGTGCTGAAAAAGCTTGAGTTTAGATATACTTCAATACATATCATATTTGTAAGTGTGAGAAACAAGTGTCGAGTCACTTTATTCTGGATGTCATAGTTCAATCTTTTTTTCTATTGTTAGAGTTACCATTTGGCTAAAATACAATGATATTGGAAGTATAAATATCTATACCATACTTATATCTAGAGTTGTAGAATTAGTACAAAAGTTGAATGGAATGACCTATAGCAGACTAGATTAACCGATAACCCTAGTAAGCAATCATAGTTTTTCTACTGGCTCAAGGTTTGGGCACATGATGAGGCTAACCTTGATGTTGCACAACACTCAAATACTTGTTGTACCTAGTATTAAATGATGTAAGGTTGCAGGTGCTACATCATTAATTGTACCTAACATCCTCAAGTTTTTGGACCAAATTATAAAAGCTGACCTTACGCAAGTTATTGAAGCATACATTTTGTACAGTCATTTGTTTGATTGCCAGAGTTGCCAATAGGCTAAAATCCGGTGTAGATAATGGAAGTTTAAATATTTAAATTGTACTTTTATCTAACATTATAAAGTTAGAATAGAATATGAACGGAATGAGCTCTCACAAACAAGATCGACATTAGGTGATAACCCTAGTAAGCAAACATAGTTTCATTGATTGGCTCGTGCTTTGGACACATGACGAAGCTAATATTGATGTTGTAAAGTCTAAAATGGACTCAATGAGGTGCCCAAGGCCTGGTATGCGAGGATTGACAATTATTTGTAGGGAAAAGGCTTGACCAAGAGTGAGGGAGATCCCAACCTATATTTCTTGTTGGTAGGATCTAAGACCCTCATTTTGGTGTTGTATGTGGGAGATCTCATTCTAAGAGGTGTAGAGAGACTAATGTAGTTTGAAAGTCATATTTAGTGTAAGAATTTGAGATGAAGGTGTTGGCATTATGGTGTGTGTGTTGTACTTGATGGCAACCCACTTGTAGCAGAACAACTCTCTTGTATATGGTAACTAGATGAATCTACAAAAGAGATATCAGATGTGACAGAATGCATGACAGAAGTGTTTACAAATGTGATGAATTGCAGGGCAGCTTCAAGGAATCAGTTCAGAAAGCAACTCATTCAGATCACAGATCATAGTACTATAGCTTAACAACTTAGAGTTACATATCAGACTACATAGAATGAAGAAAGAGAGGTATACACAGGTACACCATTTACCAAAACGCGTATACACGTGGGTTCATTGTATACAAGTCACGTATACATACACACACACTTTCACAAAAGGAAAAGCGTGTATACCTTGGAAAACTAAGTGTTTGGTGGTCCATGGTATTTTGATCCATGGTATTGGTCCAAGGTATCGGGTCCGAGGTATTGACCCCAGGTATTTGGTCCAAGGTATTGGTCCTAAGTGGTTTTGGTCCCATGGTATTGAGAAATGCCTAAAACTATAAAAGGAGGAGAAGATTATAGGCCAAGTATACAAGTATCGAATATCTGATATAGTGTGAGATCTAATATGCAGGTTATTGGCTTATGGTGTCGTGCTTGATCTGAACCGATGAAGAACCTTAGCGCTTGATGAAGGATAAGATCTAATGATGTATCAGGATCTCAACGCTTGAAGTGAATTATCTTTATGTGGTTTGATCATGTATCTGAATAACTGGCACATGTTGTAGTCTGTAAATATGACGATCTGGGTATGACTGAAGTCTGGAATAGTTGTTATGTTTAAATCATCTTTTACAGATCTGTACGCAAGTTCACTTTAGAAAATAAGCGTATACATGCTAGTTCTGCATATCAAAACAACGTATACATCATAAATTTGATTTGCAGATCTATAAGCTGGTTCACTTTGAGGAAAGCACGTATGCACATAGGTTCGACACAAGGAAGTAGCATATACCTTATAAAATATGTTTTAGTTTCTTTTGTTTGCTGTTGCAGTGTTATGGGTTATTTCTTGGGTTCTTGTTACTGTATTCTGGTGATAGAATTCTAAATGATCAGATTGATGGAATGATTGATTGATTCGGTTGTGGTTGGTTCAAAAGAATATTGGTTGATGCAGATGATTCAATTATGTTGTTGATGGATCCAGTATGAAAATTTATGAAACGTGGTCCCTGGAAGAAAAGAGAAGGTTGTAGCCTTCTGTAGGCCAGCACTTACGTATTAGTAAACATATCAGCTAGTACAAGAGCTAGGGGGTTGTAGATCCCTTCCAGTAGAAGCTAGAGAAAAAGAGAAGGTTGTAGCCTTCTGCAGGTAGAAGCCTGCGTACTGGTATAAGACTGCACCAGTACAAAAATTGTAAACAGATTATTCTTATTATTAAAAGGAGACAGAGATGATTGCAGTAGGTGGTTTTCACCCACACTGGATTTCCACCTTATATCTTGGTGTTCATGTGTGTTTCTTATGTGTGATGATCTATTCTGTTTTTACTGCACCTAGTTACTGTTTATATGGTTAATGAAGTTCTGATGCACTGATTAAAGATCCACATATGATGAATTAATTGAATCATAAGTTTGCTAGATATATGCTGGTTGCATTAAACACAGTGGCGTGTACATGCATGTTCCCTTAACTGAAGTAGCGTATATGAATCTAATTATGGAAATGAAAATTATTGATTTGATAATATTGATTCACCCCCCCCATCTCAGTATTATTTCCAATAGAAGGATATTGGGTCGATGTATTACTTTCTAGCACTTGAGGTTTGGTAACGACTAGGCGAGATCCTCCTCGAACAAGGGAAGTACACTCCAGAGATGCTAAAGAGATTCAAGAAGTAGGATAGCATACCAATGGCCACTCTAATGGTCATTGGTCTGAAGCATATTGATTCTTCAGTTTTAAAGTTGGCTAACTCAAGATAGTATTGGCAGTTGACTTGCTCATTGATGTATCCAATCAACACTCGACGAGAGATTAGCTTTGTTGTTAATACCCTGAGCTAGTTCATAGTGTAACCATGGGAGGTTCATTGGACTGCAGCAAAGCACCTGCTTGGATATCTTCAAGGAAAATTAGGATATGTATTGCAGTGTCTTGGTGGAGATTGTGTGAGGTTGCAGGGTTGATCAGATTCAAACTAGGAAGGCAGTGATATAAATCGGATGAGCACCTTTGGGTGCTACTTTAGTTTGGGGTCAATAGTTATTTCCTGATTCAGTAGAAAGCAAACCTCAATAGCACTAAGTTCAACTGAGGCAGGGTACATGGCGGCAAGTCAAGCTCCAATATATTTCTACAAAGGAGTAGTTGGAAGACATTTTCACCAAGTCCTTAGCGAAGGGCAAGTTTTTCTAGTTCCGAGACAAGCTTGGAATGGTGGAAAATAACTTCCTCGCTAATAGGGAGTGTTAGTGTTGTAGCTCAGGCAGGTATTTTCATGAGGGTGTCTACTTATGGAAATCATCATTAAATGTATCTTACGTTTTTTTCTAGAAATTCACTTAATTAATTAATTAATTAAGTGAACGTTTTTTCATTAAAATGACTTTTAATTAATAAAATGAATAAAGTGGGTCACTTTATGATTTAATTAAAATAGAGCCATCTCTCTCATGATTAGACCTTAGCCATTGAAGATTAGGCTTTTAAATCATGTCAAAGTTAAAAAAATGGAAAGGGTAAAGAAACAAAGAGAATTCATTTCACAAGTCATGCGAGAGAAGAAGAAAACTAATCTAATTTTCAGCCATTGGCGAAGATTTCAACAATGGTACAACAAGCAAAAGGCAGCGAGTGTTGACTAAAGAGATGACAACCAATCGTCCATATAGATTTCGTACAATCATCCATATAGATTTCGTACAGTCTTATAGATTGGAGAGCAACCTGCCTCAATTTCAATGAACACTGAAATTTTCAGGTTTATTGTTTTCGTGGTTAATTTCTCAAAGCCATTTTCCTTGTAAGGGAGCTCTTGTAAATTGTAGAGATTATTTTAAATGATGAACTAATCTAGAAGACCATAAATAATTATGAATTGTCTATGATTGTTTTTCTCATTTCCTATTGCAAATTTCATACAAAAGTTAATAATATCTACAAATAACTAGATTTGATAAGTTTGCCTAGATAGTTGGTTTTAGGATAATTTAACATCCTCTAAAATCCATTTCCCAATCAAGGCAAATACCCTTACAATTTATTTCTAGACTGTTGAACCCCTTCCATTACCTTTTGATTCCTTTTCAAATCACTCTTCTATTGATCTTAGAGTGATATACTTTTCCATCATTAATTTTACCTATAATGAGAAAAAATTTGTATTCAAATGTTTTAATGCAAAACATAAATTTTGCCTCTCAAACAAGAGGTTTCCTAAATAGTAACCCTATTAATTTTCATCCTTTAGGGTTGTTATGAAATATTAGAAAAACATTGTTGACAACAGACAAGATTCCATTCCTTAATCCCCCTAATTGACTAGGCAATTCAAGAGATAAGGCATCGATGTGTTCCAATGACTTGCATCCCTATTATAGAAAATTATGCACCATGAAGAATATAAATGGTTGACAATCAAATCTACAATTTAAAAAAGTAGTGGATAGTTAAAAAATTCATTAATATGCCTAAAGATGAAGTTCATGCAGATCAAAGGATTATCACCACACTATTGCAATCCCCTAGCTCTCCAAAACCCTAGTTAAGGAAAACAATGAAAACCCTTTCTCACACCACTGAGGTGTAACATGCATATGCTTAATTTATCATTCTTGACTATAACTAGTGACTGTATAGGAGTAAGTCAATTTATCATTCTTGACTATAACTAGTGACCCTATAGGAGTAAGTCAAATAGACAATCCTTTTTAGTGTTGTAATGACATATTATAATATATAGTAAATCAACAAAGCCCTATAGAGAATTAGTAAATAGACAAGTATTTCATTGTAACAAAATTGCCATTGAATCAAAAATTGGAAAGAACGCTTTGAAACTTCTATTGTTCCTGTCAGTCATGGTGAAGATCAATGAAAAAAATCATATGAAAATATACAAATAAAACATGTGTTTTAAGAATCGAATCAAACTATAGGTAAATTATGCAAGCCTTACTCCTACAAGAAGTGTCAATAAGGGCTATCGATGACAAATGAGACAAATGAAAAAGGATTTCTCCATAAAGAGACCTTTTCAACTTCTAGAAAAAACTTGTACATGTTGATTTTCTAGAATTTAGAATGACTTGTGTAACTACCCTTGAAAAAAAGTGTGATATTTTGGTGGCTTAAAGCAAATTATGATGGAAGATTTTATATGAACTCCTCTTGCCTATAAGCCAACAAATGTTTCTCAAACAACTTTATTTCTTTTGCAACAACCAAGAGACATAGATGTCAGTGTAATGAAGCCTATAAAAACATTTGTGAACTCAATTTTAACCTACCTCAAGTGGTCAGGCTCAGCCGAAGTGGCCAAGCATACATCATGAAGTTGAGATGAGTCACAACTCATCCATGTAGTTATTTTTTGGTTATTGGTTACTTATTTCCATTTCACATCATTTTTTATACCATGAAGTTGAGGTGAGGCACAACTCGTCCATGTAGTTGTTTTTTGGTTGTGTTACTTATTTCCATTTCACATCGTTTTTTATTCCTAACAATCGATGTCAAAGCATATGTTGCTTTGAGAGAGAGATTGTGAAAGTTGTAAGATGAATAATTTTTTTGTCTACTATTTTTATGTAGGAGGAATATATTGTTGCTGGTTGCAAATTGCCCAAACTCCAAATCTTAGAATAAAGTTGCAACTGTTGTGTTTTGCACGTGTTGCTGAAATCCTGAAGGGGTTGCAAAAGCTTGAGTTTCCATACATATCATATTTGTAAGTGTGAGAAATGGGTGTCGAGTCACTTTATTCTGAATGTCATAGCTCAATCTTTTTTTTTTTTTGTTAGAGTTTCCCATTTGGCTAAAATACAATGATATTGGAAGTACAAACATATATATCGTACTTATATCTAGAGTTGTAGAGTCAGTAGAAAATCTTAATGGAATGACCTCTAGCAGACTAGATTAACATTAACCGATAACCCTAGTAAGCAATCATAGTTTCTCTACTGGCTCAAGTTTTGGGCACCTTATGAGGCTAACCATGATGTTGCACAACATTCAAATACTTGTTGTAACTGAATTTAAATGATGTAAGGTTGTAGGTGCTACATCATTAATTGTACCTCACATCCTCAAGTTCTTGGACAAAATTATAAAGGCCGACCTTACGCAAGTTATTTAAGCATACATTTTGTATAGTCATTTGTTTGATTGCTAGATGTTTGATTGCTAGAGTTTCCCATTTGGCTAAAATCCGTTGTAGATAATGGAAGTTTAAATATCAAAATTGTACTTTTATCTAACATTATAAAGTTAGAATAGAATACGAATGGAATGACTTCTCGCAAACATGATCGGCATTAGGTGATAACCCTAGTAAGCAAACATAGTTTCTTTGATTGGATTGTGCTTTGGGCACATGATGAAGCTAATCTTGATGTTGTTGTACAACACTCAAATACTTGTTGTACTTGAATTGAAATGATATAATTTTGGAAGGGATGAATGATCGGTTGTACCCGACACCCACGCATTTTTGGTCCAATATGTAAAGCCTAGCCTTGGGAAGGTTACCTAAACATACATTTTGTAACACATGGAGTCCTCCCTCTTATGCATAGAGGATCAATTTTTAGAATGAACCACTTGGATAGGTACCACGGTCGCAGGTATTCGTATGTTGACCCAATGTTGTTGGAGATGTTCAATATTCTATTAAGGGGAAAATGTGTGAAGCAATCTAAGAATGTGTGATAGTTGAGACCAAGTCATGGCTAAGGAATCTAGCATGCAAATGAAAATATTTTCTTTGAACTGGTGAGTACAATGGTTACCACCCATGTATCTCAATAGATAGATTTCCTTTTATATGGACATCAAAGATCAGATTTCTGTAGGTACAAAAGGAAGAAGCAAGCAATCCCAGGAAAGAATGAACTAAAGATAAGAACATGACTCAAATCAAGACCAAGACAACAAATGAATAAATAGAAGATTGGATAAGAAGATAAACATTAAGGAATTGTATTGTAAATTCTTAGCAATATGATTAAGGGGAAGTGTTGGAATATTATAATTACACTAGTAATGGATCAACAAAACTAGTGTTTTGTTAGGTTTTTTCTAACTATTATACATTTTGGAGTTTTTGGTTGGAATTTGGCAAAACAATTTTTGGTCACAGTATGATATTTTGTATTTAAAATGTGTTTTTGACTAAATATATGGATTCATCACCTTGAAAAACCCTAAGGCACTCAGAGTCTGAGTTCAAAACTCAAATTTGTGATTCCAACAAAGACCTCCGAGATTCTGGGAAATTTTGACCACAATGAAGCTATTGAGGACAGACAACAAAGGTGAATGCACCTTTAATGAGTTCACTGATTTTTCCACAGGGTGTGCAATCATGAGGGAGAATTTAGTGGCCTACAACCTGCAACAGAATGGGGTTGCAGAGAGGAACAACAAGTGTATCATTAGTGAGGTGAAGACCATGATCCATGATTAGAGTTTGCTAATGTATTTCAACATCGAGGCATGCAAAAATGTTGTGTATTTGCACAATAAAAGCCCACACTGGATTCTGGAGGATAAGACACTAGAGGAAGCATTCACAGGAAATAAACCCAAGATAGGACATCTCTAGAGATATGGTTTTCCAATATATACCCACATAACTCTGGAAAAAGAGGAAAAAGTCACAACCATCAAGTGAGAGGGGCATCATGGTGGGATATTGAAAGGATTCGAAGGCTTATAGAATCTTCCTAATAGATCGATGGAAGACAATGTTGAGTGGAGTTGTCAAGTTCGAGGAGAACTTGACATCTAGGAAATCTCAGGACCTACCAATAGTTGCGGAGGGGGCTCAAGGGGAGGAACGGAACGAGGAGCCAAGAGTAGATATTTCCAATAGCAGAGAAATATAAGGCCAGATTTGGTGCTCTTGGGTTCTATCAAAAAAAGGGAGTAGACTACGAGGAGATGCTTGCTCCCGAAGGTACTTACTCCTCTATTCGAGTATTTCTTTTAGTAGCTTTTGAGATGGGATGGAGCATCCGTCAGATGGATGTGAAGATTTGCTTCCTTAACCGCATCATTGAGGAAAAATTCAACATCGAGCAACCACAGGGGTTTGAGGTCCATGATAGAGAGACGCATGTATGCAGGGTTAAGAAATCCCCATATGGACTCAAACAAGTGCCCATGGCCTAGTATGCTAGGATTGACAACTCTCTGTAGGGTATAAGCTTCACCAAGCATGAGGCAGATCCCAACCTATATTTCTCGTTGGTTGGATTTGAGACCCTCATTTTCGTGTTGTATATGGGCGATCTCATTTTCACGTGTGGAGAGACTAATGCAGGTTGGAATTCAAATCTAGTGTCAGAATTTCAGATGAAGGATGTTAGGTCAACGCATTACTTTCTGGGACTTAAGGTTTAGAAGCTACCAAGCGAGATCCTCCTCACACAAGGAAAGTACAATCTAGAGATTCTAAAGTCATTCAAGATGGAGCATAGCATAGCGATGGACACTCTAATGTTGACCAATCTAAAGAATATTTAGGACTAAACATCTAAGTTTGTTATTAAAATCACAATTCCAATCCCTCAACTACTATTCTCATCCAACTCATGCACAAAACCTCCTCACCAACTTCTATTGATTCAATTTTCTTCTCTTCTTTATCCATGAGGGTAGAGCGAACTTCAAATTCCGTTCTGCTCTCCTTGATGGGTCGGAATTGTGACACAATTTTGAGTTGAGTATTGCTCGTCTTGCCTTGCCCTATGAACTTGCCTCCCAAGTCTTGCTTCTTGCCTTCCAACTCAGTTACACGGCTCTAAATATATATGCATCATATGGGCTAGTGAACGGACTTGTCCCACCCAATCGACATGTCTCTTTGATTGGCCGACACTTCATATCTCACTAACCAACACTACAAATACTCATGCCTACTTCCTTTCTCATGAAGTCGACCCATTTATGATGAAATCACCAATGTGGGGATGTGTGCGCTTGGTTGGCATGACCTAGCCTACTCAAACCATCATACAGGAAACCTCAAATTTGGGCGAGCGCTCAACACTTGAGCCAACTTATCCCCACTCAACTCATTGCACTCGGGCACACTCATCTCAACTGTCTCATTTGATCATGGGCGTAATTGTCTCGACTCACTTGAATAAGACCCCAAAATGTCGCGCAATTGTTGCAAATCATGCTATGCATATCTAATCTTGTGACTTGACTAGCCAAACTTGTGGCACTTGTGGGCGCTCAACCCTAAGGCCCTAACATCCTCCCCCACTTCAAAGATGTTGTCGTCCTCAGAAATGAACACCCCTAGCAATCCATCGATCACCCAGGTGTTGCATCCTCATGAAGATTTTCCATCAAACTAACATCTCATGCAATCGAACAACCTCCTATCAAACTGCACGAATCATATGTTGAATGATCATTTCCTAACACTGCATGAATCATGTGAACTCGCAAATGCTCTCACAAGAATGCCATGTGTTAGATCCCCTTGTGTCATTAGTTAATCAAGTAGCTAATCTGATCATAGTGCCAACTCCACAAGAACCCATGCCATCCAAACAAGTGCAAACACATCACATCCCAATGTCGTCCCAAACATCTCTAGACATAAAATCCATCATCTCAAATCTTCTCATCAAAAAGTACCTCTCCTAAGCACTCCACATATCTTTATACTTGCCACCCTAAACAATTGACGATGAGTCCATCTGTAAGGGCTCACTGAGAAGATGAAGTCTAGTAGTCTTGAGGACTACCTCTCCACACTCCATATCTGACTCCAAATTCTGAAGATGTACCCTGCTTTCTTGAATATGCTCTATCTAATGCTAGAATCATAACTTTAGCACCTGGAATGACCCATCCATATTTGTTTGCAATGTATCTCAATAACAGGGGATAGGAACCTATTCTACCCTAGTTTTCCTTAATTAATCTCTCCAACTTTGCATCCTCAAGCCATACAACTTACTATTGTCTCCCTAAACTATTCAATCTCGTTGTTGGCTCATCTATATCAAGCATCATCATTTTGAATCTCGTCCCATATTGCAAATGAAACCCTCCTGGCTCCATCGAGGTAATAATCCTCAATCAAATCTCCCTCCTTGTCATAAAAGTCAACAAACTCATCAAATTCAGGAGATGATGTCTTAGCGTCAACCATCTAAGGTCTCTCAGCAAGGCTCAAAACCCTTTATTCCAAGTCATTCATCATCCTGGTCTATTGTAAAGTATTGTAAGCACTCAAAGAAGCGCCAAAGGCCTGGTATGCTAGGATTGATAGCTATTCATATGGAAAAGGCTTGACCAAGAGTGAGGCAGATCCCAACCTATATTTCCTGTTGGTTGGATCTGAGACCCTGATTTTGGCGTTATATATGGACAATCTCATTCTAAGAGGTGTGGAGAGACTAACGTCGGTTGCAAGTTAGATCCAACGTCATAATTCTTGATGAAGGATATTGGGTCGATGCATACTTTCTAGGACTTTAGGTTTGGTAGCAACTAGTCGAGATCCTCCTCGGACAAGGGTAGTACACTCCATCGTTTCTAAAGAGATTCAAGATGTAGGATAGCATACTAATGGCCACTCTAATGGTGACTAATCTGAAGAATATTGATTCTTCAGTTTTAAAGTTGGCTAACTCTAGATAGTACTGGCAATTAACTTGCTCATTGATGTATCCAATCAACACTCGACCAGACCTTAGCTTTGTTGTTAACACCCTGAGCTAGTTCATATTGGAACCAAGGGAGGTTCATCAAATTGTAGCAAAGCACATGCTCGGATATTTTCAAGGAACATTAGGATATTTATTGCAGTGTCTTGGTGGAGATTGTGTGAGGTTGTAGGGGTACTCAAATTTAGACTGGGAAGGCAGTGATATAGATCAGAAGAGCACCTTTGGGTGAAATTTTAGTTTGGGGTCAATGGTTATTTCCTGATTCAGTAGGAATCAAACCTCAATAGCACTAAGTTCAACTGAGGCAGGGTACATGGCGGCCAATCAAGCTCCAATATATTTCTACTAGGGAGAAGGTGGTAGACGCTTTCACCGACTCCTTGGTGAAGGGCAAGTAATTCTAGTTCTGAGAAAAGC
Organism: Pinus tabuliformis; assembly: GCA_031772625.1. Classification (NCBI taxonomy): domain Eukaryota; kingdom Viridiplantae; phylum Streptophyta; class Pinopsida; order Pinales; family Pinaceae; genus Pinus; species Pinus tabuliformis. Next base: position 1,445,383,153 of record CM062818.1, on the reverse strand, counting down.
GTAGAGTGGTGGAAAATACCTTCCTCGTTAAGAGGAAGTGCTAGTGTTTGTAGCTAAGGAGGGTATTTTCATGAGGATGTCTACTTATGGAAAACGTCATTAAATGTATCTTATGCTTTTTTTCTAGAAGTTCACTTTATTAATAAATTAATTAAATTAACGTTTTTTCATTAAAGTCACTTTTAATTAATAAAATGAATAAAGTGGGTCACTTTATGATTTAATTAAAATAGAGCCATTGATCTCATGATTAGATCTTAGGCGTTGAACATTAGATTTATAGCTCTTGTCAAAGTTAAAAAAGGAGAGTGAAAAGACACACAGAGCATTCATTTCACAAGTCACGCGAGTGAAGAAGAAAATTAATCTGGTTTTTAGCCATTGGTGAGGATTTCAACAATGGTACAACAAGAAAAAGGCATTGAGTCTTTAACCAAAGATAAGGAAAACAATCATAAACAAGGAAAAGAGAAGCCATACAACCAACTAGAGTAGGTCGTACAATCGTCCATATAGATCTTGTACAGTCGCCTCAATTTCAATGAAGACTAAAGTTTTTGGGTTTGTTGTTTTCGTGGTTAATTTCTCAAAGCCATTTTCCTTGTAAGGGAGCTCTTGTAACTTTTAGAGATTATTTTAAATGATGAACTAATCTAGAAGACCATAATTAATTATGCATTTTCTGTGATTGTTTTTCTCATTTCCTATTGCATACAAAAGTTAATAATTCCCACAAATAACTAGATTTGATCAGTTTTCTTAGATATCTGGTTTTAGTATAATTTAACATCCTCTAATAGCCATTGCCCAATCAAAGAAAATTCCCTTACAATTTCTTTCTAGACTGTTGAACCCCTTCCGTTACCTTTTTATTCATTTTCAATCACTCTTCTATTCATCTTAAAGTGATGTACTTTTCCATCATTAATTTGACCTACAATGAGAAAGTTTGTGTATTCAAATGTTTTAAAGCAAAACAAAAATCTCGCTTCTCAAACAAGAGGTTTCCTAAATAGTAACCCTATTAATTTTCATCCTTTAGGGTTGTTATGAAATAGAAACAAAACATTGTTGACAGCAGACAAGATTCCATTCCTTAACCCCCCTAATCGACTAGGCAATTCAAGATATAAGACATCGATCTATTCCAATGACTTTCATCCCTCTAGGGAAATCTTATCATGCATATACCACATCTAAAAACATTAATGGAACCTATAACAACATCAATAAAACTTTCCTTTTGTTGTTTAATTATAATATTAAATCACTTAGCATATCTACCCTTAACTTATGTTGAATTGGCAAAACATATATTATTGGAAATGGAAATTATGCACCATGAAGAATCTAAATGGTTGACAACCAAATCTACAATTTAAACAAGTAGTGGATGGTCAAAAAATTTATTAATATGCATAAAGACGAACTTCATGTACATCAAAGGACTATAACTAGTGACCCTATAGGAGTAAGTCAAATTATGATGGAAGGTTGTATATGAACTCCTCTTGCCTCTAATCTAACAAATGTTTCTCAAAAAACAACTTTATTTCTTTTCCAACAACCAAGAGGCATAGATGTCAGTGTAATGAAGCCTATAAAAAGGCTTGTGAACTCAATTTTAAGCTAACTCAAGTGGTCGGGCTCAGCCAAAGTGACCAAGCATATACCATGATGTTGAGATGAGTCACAACTCATCCTTGTAGTTGTTTTTTGGTTATTGGTTACTTATTTGCATTTCACATTGTTTTTTATACCATGAAGATGAGATGTGTCACAATTCATCCATGTAGTTTTTTTTTATTGGGTACTTATTTCCATTTCACATCATTTTTTATTCCTAACAATCGATGTCAAAGCATAGATTGATTTGAGAGAAAGATTGTGAAAGTCGTAAGATGGAGAATTTTTTTCTCTACTGATTTTGTGTAGGAGGAATATATTGTTGTTGGTTGCAGATAGTCCAGACTCCAAATCTTAGAAAAAAGTTGCAATTGTTTTGTTTTCCAAGTGTTGCTGAGATCATGAAGGTGCTGAAAAAGCTTGAGTTTAGATATACTTCAATACATATCATATTTGTAAGTGTGAGAAACGAGTGTCGAGTCACTTTACTCTGCATGTCATAGTTCAATCTTTTTTTCTATTTTTAGAGTTTACCATTTGGCTAAAATACAATGATATTGGAAGTATAAATATCTATACCATACTTATATCTAGAGTTGTAGAATTAGTACAAAAGTTGAATGGAATAACCTATAGCAGACTAGATTAACATTAACCGATAACCCTAGTAAGCAATCATAGTTTTTCTATTGGCTCAAGGTTTGGGCACATGATGAGGCTAACTTTGATGTTGCACAACACTCAAATACTTGTTGTACCTGGTATTAAATGATGTAAGGTTGCAGGTGCTACATCATTAATTGTACCTAACATCCTCAAGTTTTTGGACCAAATTATAAAGGCTAACCTTACGCAAGTTATTTAAGCATACATTTTGTACAGTCATTTGTTTGATTGCTAGAGTTGCCAATTTGGCTAAAACCTGGTGTAGATAATGGAAGTTTAAATATCTAAATTGTACTTTTATCTAACAACACTCAAATACTTGTTGTACTTTAATTGAGGTCCATGATAGAGAGATTTATATGAATGGAATGAGCTCTTGCAAACAAGATCAACATTAGGTGATAACCCTAGTAAGCAAACATAGTTTCATTGATTGGCTCGTGCTTTGGACACATGATGAAGCTAATCTTGATGTTGTTGTACAACACTCAAATACTTGTTGTACTTTAATTGAAATCACATAATGTTGGAAGGTATTCATGATCGATTGTACCTGAAACCCTTGAGTTTTTGGTCCAATTTGTAATGCCTAGCCTTGGGCAGGTTATTTAAGCATACATTTTGTAACACATGGAGTCCTCCCTCTCATGCATGGAGAGCATGTAGGATCATTTTTTGGAATGAACCACTTGGATAAGTACCACGGTCGCAAGTACTCGTATGTTGACCCAATGGTGTTGGAGATGTTCAATATTCTATTAAGGGGAAAATGTGTGAAGCAATCTCAGAATGTGTGATAGTTGAGACCAAGTCATGGATGAGGAATCTAACATGCAAATGAAAATATTTTCCTTAGAACTGGTGAGTACAATGGTTTCCACCCATGTATCTCAATAGATTTCCTTTTATATGGACAACAAAGATCAGATTTCTGTAGGTAGAAAAGGAAGGAGCAAGCAATCCCAAGAAAGAATGAAGAACTAAAAATAAGAACATGACTCAAATCAAGACCAAGACAACAAATGAATAAATAGAAGATTGGATAAGAAGATAAACATTAAGGAACCGTATTGTAAATGCTTAGCAACATGATTAAGGGGAAGTGATGGAATATTATAATTACACTGGTAATGGATCTACAAAACTAGTGTTTTGTTAGGTGTTTTCTAACTATTATACATTTTGGAGTTTTTGGTTGGAATTTGGCGAAAGATTATTTCGTCAAATTATGATATTTTGTATTTAAAATGTGTTTTTGACTACATATATGGATTCATCACCTTGAAAAACCCTAAGGCACTCAGAGTGTGGAGAGTTCACAACTCAAATTTGTAATTCCAACAATGCCCTACAAGATTCTAGGAAAATTTGACCACAACGAAGGTGTTGAGGAAAAACAACAAAGGTGAGTACACGTTTAATGAGTTCACTAATTTTTCAAAGGAGGCAGGATTCAAGAGGGAGAATACAGTGGCCTACAACCTGCAGCAGAATGGGGTTGCAGAGAGGAACAACAAGTGTATCATTAGTGCAGTGAAGACCATGATCCATGGTTAGATTTTGCTGATGTTTTTCAACATCGAGACATGCAACAAAGCTGTGTATTTGCACACTAAAAGCCCACACTAGATTCTGGAGGATAAGACACTAGAGGAAGAATTCACAGGAAATAAACCTAAGATAGGACATCTATAGATATATGGTTTTCCAAAATATACCCACATAACTCTAGAAAAAGAGGACAAAGATTGAGCCATCAAGTGAGAGGGGCATCATGGTGGGATATTGCAAGGATTCGAAGGCTTATAGAATCTTCCTAATAGATCGACGGAAGACAATATTGAGTGAAGGTGTCAAGTTCAAGGACAACTTGGCATCTAGGAAATATCAGGACCTACCAATAGTTGGAGAGAGGTTTCAAGAGGAGGAACCAAAGGAGGAGCTAAGAGTAGAGATTTCCAATAGCGGAGAAATATAAGGCCAGATTCGGTGCTCTTGGGTTCTCTCACAAAAAGGGAGTAGACTACGAGGAGATGCTTGCTCCTGAAGATACTTACTCCTCTATTCGTGTAGTTCTTTCAATAGCTTTTGAAATGGGATGGAGCATCCATCAGATGGATGTGCAGATTTCCTTCCTTAATCGCATCATTGAGGATGAATTCTACATCAAGCAACCACAAAGGTTTGAGGTCCATGATAGAGAGATGTTGATTTGGGGAAGCATCGGATGTGCTCTAAGCCTCTAATTTTGCAGGGAGAATTGGGCACAAGTATTCCAAAGAATCGAGAAAGTGTTTTGGGAAATTCCACCCAAAAATAATTTTATTAAAATAATTAATATTTTTAATGGGGTTCCTAAGTCTAAACTTAGGAAAACTAAAATATTAATGGGCTTTAATCTAATCAGGGGTGAAACTTCTAGAAAAAACCACGGATCAAGCCAAAACGATCTGAGCCTTTGATTATGATTTAATATAGGTCGTTGGTTGCCCATCAGGAAAATATAAGAAGGGGCTTGAGGGTCATTTGGAAAACACACAGAGAGATCGAGAAAATCGATCTTCTGAAGTGAGAAGTTTTCAAGAGGAAAAATCGATTGAGGAAATCTCTTGCAGTTGAGGGGCAGGGATAACAGCTTCCGGAGAGAGATTCTTAGCTGGAGATACATCAGTAGAGAGAGGCAGTGAGTGATCCAGAAGCCTTGGCACAAAGGCTAACACAGGGCCAGATGGGCCACGCAGAACCAACGCAGAGGAACAGAGAGGAGTCTGAAATCTACATAGGAATTCGATTTTTAGAAGCCGGGAGCCGAGGTGTGAGACCAGGAGACAGAAATCGAATTTCCTGGGTAGCAGATCGACCAGCCAAAGGAGTGACACAACACCCAGACCTTGATGATGGTCTGACACAGACACTACATAGAGGTAGCACAAAGACAACGAGAAAAGTCGGGAGGCAGTCAGTTTAGGGTTGGCTTAGCCAGGATTTTTTAGTGATTGTGTGAGGTAAAACTCACAAAGCTTCTGCCAGTATTTCTCACTATAACTGAATAACCATGTGAGGTATTTCTATTTTCGTTGCTCAGTTTCTATGTTTCAGAATCATATTTAATTTTTGTAGGCTGCTTCAGTAACTTACTTCGATATTTCATGAAGAAATCTGAAATAAGCTTGTAACATAATTTACAATCTAGGAGAAGTAGATTCAGCTGGTTGCAGTAGGATTCCTGAGATTGTTAGATCCTAGGGATTTTCACATGGTATAGCAGTTTTTGATGTGAAACAGGAAGAGCAGATCTAGCACTGAAGCAAGGGCCAACTTATTGCAGCAAGCAACAATTTGAATTCCTTGAGGGATTTCGCAGTTCTAGCCAGGAGGGCTATATTTTTGTGGGTGTCTCTCTCTGAGTGCGCCGACAGAGATGTAAGACTCCCCGATCGAAAATTTTGATCTTTCCAAGGCAAAGGGAGCTACGAAGAGCCACGCAAAGCTAGAGGGACATAGTTTCTACAAGTTGAGTGTTGGGCAAAAAAGTCGTCAGAAGGAAGAAGCAGATCGCGTAGTGAGGGAATACTTCCTCAGTGATTTCTTACCGAGGAAATCAACATTTATCAATTATTGAGCAGTAGCTTACCAGCTCCATCAGGGAGTGCATAAGTCAACCTAGGAGCAAAGAAGTAGGAAGAAAGAGGGAGGTGTTCGACATTTTTCGGAGGATATGGCAACCAATGGCTTGAGGGATCGGGACAGGTTAGACGGGGCCTCCAACTATGCCATCTGGAAGGCTAGAATGACATTCCTTCTAGATGAGCATGCCCTCAAGGACTATGTTGATAATGTGGTAGTTGTCCCAGCGAATGAAGATCCACTGAAGAAGTACAACGCTGAGATGGCTAAGGCGAAGAGGATGATCCTGGATGGAGTCAAGGATCACGTGGTGTGCCATGTTGCTGGCAAAGGGATTTCTAAGGAGATGTTGGATGCCTTGGCCACATTGTATCAAGGATCTTCTGAGCAACAAAAGATGTACTTAGAGAAGAAGCTGAGATTTGCTCAGATGCAGAAGGGAGAACGTGTGGATTTGTTTCTCACAAAACTAAAGGAGAACCATGATGAGCTGTCAGCTACGGGACATACACCTAAGGATTCAGAGTTAGTGAGTCTGGCTCTAAATTTCGTGGCGGATGAGTGGCAAATATTTGTCCAGAGTATCCTGGTCAGAGCAGCATTTCCAAATTGGGACGAGATGTGGGAAACTCTGAAACAAGAAGAGCTGAGGAGAGACCTGCTCAAGGTCAAACTTGACGGGAGCAACAGCAGTAGTGGGTCAAAGCCCAAAGTAGAGGAGGAGGATAATGCAGCCCTTGCATCGAAGGCAAAGCAGGGGCAACAGAGAGGAAAGAAGGACATCTCCAAGGTGAAGTCCTTTAGATGTGGCGAGATGGGCCACTATGTATCCGAGTGTCCTTTGAAGAAAAAGGAAAAGGATGAGAAGCATAACCCTAAGGTTGTAGCCGCAAAGATTGAATAGGAGGAGAAGTTCGCCATGGCAACCAAGATACCTCCAGGAGGGAGGTGGGCTGATATAGAACTGTAGTTTGATAGAGCTACAAATGGGCAGGATCTTTGACGAGGCCACCTCTTGGATCATCACCTTGTTACGACAGCCCATGATCAGTAGTAGCGGGATGGTGAAATTTCAATTGGTTCCATGGAGTGTTGATTCGACAGATGCAATGGTTAGTAGCACCAAAATGTCAGCAACACAAAGCAGAGAGGCAGCATTGCGAGGAGGCACAGTGCAGAGCTTCAGTAGCGGAGTGGCTTCAGAAGAGATTGTGGGACTAGTAAGAGTCAAGGTTTCAGCACCAAGGAGTATCCTTTGCGAGGAGGCACAGTGCAGAGCTTCAGTAGCGGAGTGGCTTCAGAAGAGAGTGTGGGACTAGCAGCAGTGAGGATTTCAGCACCGAGGAGTATCCACTGGATACTTATCCAGTTTTGGGTGTGTTCAGCTGCTTCTCTCAAACAACTAAGTTCCAGTATGGATGCAATGTTAATAGTGGCAATAATACCAGCATAGCAGATGCAGCATTTGAGAGGGAGTTGTAGTATAGGTGTAGCATTGTCAGTGGAATTTTCAAAGGCAGCAGTACAATAGCAACATTAGCGCAGTAGTTAGTGGACAGAAGGTCAGACATCAGCAACACAAAGACGATGCTTCAGAATCAGAGTTGTATGCAGTAGCAGTGTATTGCTAGAGCACATTCCTTGCTAAGAGGGATTGTTGATTTGGGGTAGCATCAGATGTGATCTAAGCCTCAAATTTTGCAGGGAGGCTTGGGCACGGGTATTCCAAAGAACCCAGAAAGCGTTTTGGGAAATTCCACCCAGAAGTGATTTCATTAAAATAATTAATATTTTTAATGGGGTTCCTAAGTCTAAATTTAGGAAAATTGATATATTAATGGGTATTAATCTAATCAAGGGTGAAACTTCTAGAAAAAGCCATGGATCAAGCCAAAACGATCTGAGTCTTTGATTATCATTTAATCTAGGTCGTTGGTTGCTCAATAGGAAGATATAAGAAGGGGCTTGAGGGTCATTTGGAAAACACATAGAGAGATAGAGAAAATCAATTTTCTAAAGTGAGAAGTTCTCAGGAGGAAAAATCGATTTAGGAAATCTCTTGTAGTTGAGGGGCAGCAATAGCAGCTTCCAGAGAGAGAGATTCTCAGCTGGAGATACATCAATAAAGAGAGGAAGTGAGTGATCCAGAAGCCTTGGCACAGAGGCTGACGCAAGGCCAGAAGGGCCTTGCAAAACCAACGCAGAGGGAGAGAGAGGAGCCTGAAATCTGTAGAGGAATTCGATTTTCAGATGCCGGGAAACGGGGTGTGAGACCAAGAGGTAGAAATCGAATTTCTTGGGCAGCAGATCGACCAGTCGGAGGAGTGACACAACAACTAGAGAGCTTGACACTGGGCTAACGAAGACATTGTGCAGAGGCAGCCGGAAAAGTTGGGATGCAATTAGTTTGGGGTTGGATCAGCCAGGATTGTGTGAGGTAAAGCTCACAAAGCTTCTGCCAACATTTCTCTCTATAACTGAATAACCCTGTGAGGTATTCAGTGATGTATTTAGATTTTGCTACTGCTTAATAATAATAAACACTCAGAGTTGATGCACCGATTTTCCCCCATTGTGTTTTTCCGGGCACATTTGTCAAAAAATAATTGTGTCTTATGTGTTTCTATTTTCCTTGCTCAGTTTCTATGTTTCAAAATCATATTTAATTTGTTTAGGTTGCTTTATTAATTTACGTCGATATTTCATGAAGAAATCTGAAATAAGCTTGTAACATAGTTTACAATCTAGGAGAAGTAGAATCAGCTGGTTCATTAGGATTCCTAAGATTTTTAGATCCTAAGAATTTTCACAAGAGACACATGTATGCAGGCTTAAGAAATCCCTATATGAATTCAAACAGGCGCCCAAGGCCTAGAATGCTAGGATTAACAACTATCTGCAGCGCATAGGCTTCACCAAGACTGAGGCAGATGCCAACCTATAGTTCTCGTTGGTTGGATTTGAGACCCTCATTTTGGTGTTGTATATGGACGATCTCATTTTGACAAGTGTCGAGAGACTAATGCAGGTTGGAATTCAAATCTAGCGTTAGAATTTGAGATGAAGGATATTAGGTCAACACATTAATTTCTGGGACTTGAGGTTTAGCAGCAACCAAGCGAGATCCTCCTCGGACAAGGAAAGTACAGTCTAGAGATACTAAAGTCATTCAATATGGAGCATTACATAATGATGGGCACTCTAATGATGACCAATCTAAAGAATATTGAGGACTAAACATATATGTCTGCTATTACAATCACAATTCCAATCCCTCAACTACTATTCTCCTCCAACTCATGCACAAAACCTCCTCTCCAACTTCTGTTGATTCGTTTTTCTTCTCTTCTTTATCCGTGAGAATAGAGCGAACCTCAAATTTGGTTATGCTCTCCTTCATGGCTCAGAATTGTGACACAGTTCTGAGTTGCGTACTACTCGTCTTGCCTTGCCCTGTGAACTTGCCTCCCAAGTCTTGCTTCTTGCCTTCCAACTTAGTTACACGACTCTCAATATATATGCATCATATGGGCTAGTGAACGGACTTGTCCCGCCTAATCGATGTGTCCCTTTGATTGGATGACACTTCATATCTCACTAGCCAACATTACAAATACTTATGCCGACTTCCTTTCTCATGAAGCCGACCCATTCATGTTGAAATCTCCAATGTGGGGATGTGTGGGTTCGGTTGGCTTGACCTAGCCTACTCAATCCATCATACAAGAAAACCTCAAATTTGGGCGAGCACTCAACACTTGAGCCAACTTATCCCCACTCAACTCATTGCACTCAGGCGTACTCGTCTCAACTGTCTCATTTGATCATGGGCACGCTCGTCTCAACTCACTTGACTAAGAAACCCCAAAATTTCGCACAATCGTTGCAAATCACACTATGCCTATACAGTCTTGCGACTTGACTAGAGAAACTTGTGGCGCTTGTTGGCGCTCAACCCTAAGGCCCTAACACCCTCCCCCACTTCAAAGATGTTTCCGTCCTAAAAAACGAACACCCCTGGCAATCCATCCATCACCAAGGTGTTGCATCCTCACGAAGATTTTCCATCAAACTAACATCTCAAGCAATCGAACAACCTCCTATCAAACTGCATGAATCATGTGTTGAATGATCATTTCCCAACACTACATCAACCATGTGAACTTACAAATGCTCTCATAAGAATTCCATGTGTTGGATCCTCTTGTGTCATTAGCTAATCAGGTAGCTAATCTGATCGTAGAACCAACTCCACAAGAACTCATACCATCCAAACAAGTGCAAACACATCACATCCCAATGTCGTCCCAAACATCTCTACACATAAAATCCATCATCTCAAATCTTCTCATCAAGAAGTACCTCTCCTAAGCACACCACATATCTTTATACTCACCACCCTAAACAATTGACGATGAGCCCATCTCTAATAGCTCAATGAGAAGATGAAGTCTAGTAATCTTGAGGACTACCTCTCCACACTCCATATCTAACTCCAAATTCTGAAGATGTACCCTGCTCTTTTGAATATGCTCTATCTAATGCTAGAAACATGCCTTTAGCTCCTAGAATGACCCCTCCATATTTGTTTGCAATGTATCTCAATAATAGGGGATAGGAACCTATCCTACCCTTGTTGACCTTAATTCATCTCTTAAACTATGGATCCTCAAGCCATATAACTGACTATTGTCTCAATAAACTATTCAATCTCCCTATTGGCTCGTCTATACCAAGGCTCATCATTTTGAATCTCATCTCATACTACAAATGAAACCCTCCTAGCTCCATCGAGGTAATCCTCAATCAAATCTCCCTCATAATAAAACTCAATAAAATCATCAAATTAAGGAGATAATTTCTTAGCGTCAACCATCTAAAGTCTCTCAGCAAGGCTCAGAACCCTCTCGACCAAGTCAGTCATCATCCCGGTCTGTTGTAAAGTCTTGTCTGAACACAAAGAAGCACCCAAGGCCTGGTATACTAGGATTGACAACTATTTGTAGGGCAAAGGCTTGAACCAAAGTGAGGTAGAACCCAACCTATATTTCCTGTTGGTTGGATCTGAGACCCTGATTTTGGTGTTGTATATGGACGATCCCATTCTAAGAGGTGTAGAGAGAATAATGCAGGTTGCAAGTCATATTTAGCGTCATAATTTGAGATAAAGGATATTGGGTCGATGCATTACTTTCTATGACTTGAGGTTTGGTAGCAACTAGGCAAGATCCTCCTCGGACAAGGGTAATACTCTCTAGAGACGCTAACGAGATTCAAGATGTAGGATAGCATACCAATGGCCACTCTAATGGCAACTAATCTGAAGAATATTGATTCTTCAGTTTTAGAGTTGGCTAACTCTAGATAGTACTAGAAGTTTACTTGCTCATTGATGTATCCAATCAACACTCGACCAAATATTAGCTTTGTTGTTAACACCTTGATCTAGTTCATAGTGGAACCAAGGGAGGTTCATCAAATTGCAGCAAAGCACGTGCTCGGATATTTTCAAGGAACATTAGGATATGTATTGCAGTGTCTTGGTGGGGATTTTGTGAGGTTGCATAGGTACTCAAATCCAAGCTGGGAAGGCAGTGATATAGATCGAAAGACCATCTTCGGGTGTTGCTTTAGTTTGGGGCCAATGGTTATTTCCTGATTCAGTAGGTAGCAAACCTCAATAGCACTAAGTTCAACTGAGGAAGAGTACATGGCGGCCAGTCAAGCTCCAATATATTTCTACAGGGAGCAGTTGGCAAACGTTTTCAAGTCCTTGGTGAAGGGAAAGTTATGCTAGTTCTGAGACAAGCTTAGAGTGGTGGAAAATACCTTCCTCGTTAAGAGGGATTGTTAGTGTTTGTAGCTAAGGCGGGTATTTTCAAGAGGGTGTCTACTTATGGAAACCGTCATTAAATGTATCTTATGCTTTTTTCTAGAAGTCCACTTTATTAACTAATTAATTAAGTGAACGTTTTTCATTAAAGTGACTTTTAGTTAATAAAATGAATAAAGTGGGCCACTTTATGATTTAATTAAAATAGAACCATTGATCGCATGATTAGATCTTAAGCTTTGAACATTAGGTTTTTAACTCTTGTCAAAGTTAAAAAAGGAGAGGGGAAAGACACACAAAGAATTCATTTCACAAGTCACGTGACTGAAGAAGAAAATTAATCTGATTTTCAGCGATTGACGAGGATTTCAACAATGGTAGAAAAGGCAAAAGGCAACGAATGTTTAGCCAAAGAGAAGGCAAATAATTGTAAGCAAGGAAAAGAGCAGCCATACAAGACTTTCTTTGATTGTATTTCTCATTTCCTATTGCATACAAAAGTTAATAATTCCAACAAATAACTAGATCTGATCAGTTTCCTTAGATAACTAGTTTTAGGATAATTTAACATCTTCTAATAGCCATTTCCCAATCAGGGTAAATGCCCTTACAATTTCTTTCTAGACTGTTGAACCCCTTCCATTACCTGTTTATTCATTTTCAAATCACTCTTCTATTGATCTTAGAGTGATGTATTTTTCCATCATTAATTTGACCTATAATGAGAAAATTTGTGTATTCAAATGTTTTAATGCAAAACATAAATTTCGCTTCTCAAACAAGAGGTTTCCTAAATAGTAACCCTATTAATTTTCATCCTTTAGGGTTGTTATGAAATATAAACAAAACATTGTTGATAGCGGACAAGATTCCATCTCTCAACCCCCCTAATCGACTATGCAATTCAAGATATAAGACACCGATGTGTTACAATGACTTTCATCCTTCTAGGGCAATCTTATCATGCATATAACATATCTAAAAACATTAATGGAACCTATAATAACATCAATAAAACTTTCTTTTTGTTGTTTAATTATAATTTTAAATCACTTAGCATATATACCCTTAACTTATGTTAAGTTGGCAAAACATATATTATTGGAAATTAAGCACCATGAAGAATCTAAATGGTTGACAACCAAATCTACAATTTAAACAAGTAGTGGATGGTTAAAAAATTCATTAATATGCATAAAGATGAAGTTCATGTACATCTACAGATTATCACCACACTATTGCTATCTCCTAGCTCTCCAAACCCTAGGTAAGGAAAACAATGAAAACCCTTTTTCACACCAATGAGGTGTAACAAGCATATGCTTAATATATCATTCTTGACTATAACTAGTGACCCTATAGGAGTAAGTCAAATAGACATAATCCTTTTTAGTGTTGTAATGACATGTTATAATATATAGTAAATCAACAAAACGCTATAGGGAATTAGTAAATCGACAAATTCATCGAAAAGACTTTGATTGTAACAAAATTGTCATTGATTTGGGATAGCATTGGATGTTATATAAGCCTCAGATTTTGTAGGAGGCTTGGGCACAGGTATTCCAAAAAACCCAGAAACCATTTTGGGAAATTCCACCCAGAAGTGATTTTATTAAAATAGTTAATATTTTTAATCGGGTTCCTAAGTCTAAACATAGGAAAAGTAAAATATTAATGGGTATTAATCTAATCAGGGGTGAAACTTCTAGAAAAGCCACGAATCAAGCCAAAATGATCTGAGCCTTTGATTATGATATAATCTAGGCCATTGGTTTCCCAACACGAAGATATAAGAAGGGGCTTGAGGGTCATTTGGAAAACACACAGAGATAGAGAGAATCAATTTTCTAAAGTGAGAAGTTCTCAGGAGGAAAAATCGATTGAGGAAATATCTTGCAGTTGAGGGGCAGGGATAGCAGCTTCCGAAGAGAGAGATTCTCAGCCATAGATACATCAGTAGAGAGAGGCAGTGAGTGATCCAAAAGCCTTGGCACAGAGGCTGACGCAGGGCCAGAAGGGCCACACAGAACCAATGCAGAGGGATAGAGAGGAGTCTAAATTCTGCAAAGGAATTCGATTTTCAGAAGTCGAGATCCGAGGTGTGAGACGAGGAGGCAGAAATCGAATTTCCTAGGTAGCAGATTGACCAGCCAGAGGAGTGACACAGCACCCAGAGAACTTGACGTTGGGCTGACACAAACACAACGCAGAGGCAGCCATAAAAGTCGGGAGGCAGTCAGTTTAGGGCTATATCAGCCAGGATTTCTCAGTGATTGTGAGGTGAAACTCACAAATCTTTTGCCAGTATTTCTCTCTGTAACTGAATAACCCTGTGAAGTACTCAGTGATGTATTCAAATTTTGCTACTGCTTAATAAGAATAAACCCTCAGAGCTCCTGCATCGGTTTTCCCGCATTGGGCTTTTCTGGTGACATTTGTCCAAAAATAACTGTGTCCTATGTGTTTCTATTTTCCTTGCTCGATTTCTATGTTTCAGAATCATATTTAATTAGTGTAAGTTGCTTCAGTAATTTACTTCGATATTTCATGAAGAAATCTGAAATAAGCTTGTAACATAATTTACAATCTAGGAGAAGCAGATTCAACTGGTTGCAGTAGGATTCCTGAGATTGTTAGATCCTAGGGATTTTCACATGGTATCCGAATTGTTGATATGAAACAGGAAGAGCAGATCTAGCATTGAAGCAATGGCCAGCTTGCTGCACCAAGCAGCAGTTCGAGTCCCCTAAGGGATTGCGCAATTCTAGCCAGGAGGGCTATATTTTCGTGGGTGTCTCTCTCTGAGTGAGACGACAGATAGGTAAGATGCTACATCGAAAACTTGCCAAGGCAGAGGGAGCCACGCAGAGCTAGAGGGGCGCAGTTTCTACAAGCTAAGTGTTGGGCAAAAATTCGTCAGAAGAAAGAAGCAGATCGCGTAGTGAGGGAATACTTCCTTAGTGATTTCTTGCCAAGGAAATCAACAGTTCTCAATTGTTGAGCAGCAACTTACCAGCTCAGTCAAGGAGTGTGTAAGTCAACCTAGGAGCTATGCAGTAGGGAGAAAGAGGGAGTTGTTCGGCATTTTTTGGAGGATATGGCAACCAGTGGCTCGAGGGATCAGGACAGGTTGGACGGGGCCTCCAACTAGGCCATCTGGAAGGCTAGAATGACATTCCTTCTAAATGAGCATGGCCCTCAAGGCATATGTTGACAATGTGGCAGTTGTCCTAGCGGATGCAAATCCACTGAAGAAGTACAGAGCTGAGATGGCTAAGGCGAAGAGGATGATCCTGGATGGAGTCAAGGACCACGTGGTGTACCACGTTGCAAGAAAAGGGACTGCTATGTGTGATGCCTTAGCCACATTGTATCATGGATCTTCCAAACAACGAAAGATGTACTTCGAGCAGAAGCTGAGATCTGCTCAGATGCAGAAGGGAGAACGTGTGGATTCGTTCCTCAGGAAACTGAAGGAGACCCGTGATGAGCTGTCAGTTGAGGGACATACACCTTAGGATTCAGAGTTAGTGAGACTCGCTCTAAATTTCGTCTCAAATGAGTGCCAAATCTTTGTCCAAAATATCCTGGCCAGAGCAGCATTGCCAAATTGGGACGAGATGTGGGCAACTCTGAAACAAGAAGAGCTGAGGAGAGACCTACTCAAGGTCAAACTTGATAGGATCAATAGAAACAGTGGGTCAAAGCCCAAATTAGAGGAGGAGGATAACACAGTCCTTGCATTGAATGCATAACAGGGGTAACATAGATGAAAGAAGGACGTCTCCAAGGTGAAGTGCTTCAAATGTGGCGAGATGGGCCACTATGCATCCCAGTGTCCTTTGAAGAAAAAGGACAAGGATGAGAAGTATGACCCTCAGGTTGCAGCCACAAAGATTGAACAGGAGGAGGATTTTGCGATGGAAACCAAGATAACTCCAAGAGGGAGGTGGGCTAATATAGAACTGTAGTTCGATAGAGCTACAAATGGGCAGGATCCTTGATGAGGCCACCTCTTGGATCATCACCTTACTACAAGAGCCCATGATCAGTAGTAGCGGGATGATGAAGTTTCAGTTGGTTCCATGGAGCGTTGATTTGACAGAGGCAGTGGTAAGTAGCGCCAGAATGTGAGCAGCGCAGAGCAAAGAGGAAGCAGTGCGAGGAGGCATAGTGCAGAGCTTCAACAGCGCAGTGGCTTCAGAAGAGAGCGTGGGACTAGCAGGATTCAAGATTTCAACACCGAGGAGTATCCACTGGATACTTGTCCAGTTTTGGGTGTTTCTAGTTGCTTCTCTCAACAATTGAGCTGTAGTATGGATGTAGTGTTAATAGTGGCAGTGCTAGCAGCGTAGCATATGCAACATTTGGGAGGGAGTTTTAGTACAGATGTAGCATTAGCAGTGGAATTTTCAAAGGCAGTAGTACAGTAGCAGAAGCAACGCAGTAGTTGGTGGACAACAGGTCAAACATTAGCAGCACAGAGACGATGCTTCAGAATCAGAGCAGTATGCAGTAGCAGTGTATTGTTAGAGCACATTCCTCGCTAAGAGGGAATGTTGATTTGGGGTAGCATCGAATGTGCTCTAAGCCTCAACTGTTGTATGGAAGCTTGGGCATAGGTATTCCAAAGAACCCAGAAAGTGTTTTGGGAAATTCCACCCAGAAGTGATCTCATTAAAATAATTAATATTTTTAATGGGGTTCCGAAGTCTAAATTTAGGAAAATTAAAATATTAATGGGTATTAATCTAATCAGGGGTGAAACTTCTAGAAAAAGCCATAGATGAAGCCAAAACGATCTGAGCCTTTGATTATGATTTAATCTATGCCGTTGGTTGCCCAACATGAAGATATAAGAAGGGGCTTGAGGGTCATTTGGAAAACACACAAAGAGATAGAGAAAATCAATTTTCTGAAGTGAGAAGTTCTCAGGAGGAAAAATCGATTAAGGAAATCTATTGCAGTTGAGGGGCAGCGATATTAGCTTCGAGAGAGAGAGATTCTCAGTCGGAGATACATCAATAGAGAGAAGCGGTGAGTGAACTAGAAACCTTGGCGAAGGGGTTGTTGCAGTGCCAGAAGGGCCACGGAGAACCAACGCAGAGAGAGAGAGAGGAGTCTGAAATTTGCAACGAATTCGATTTTCAGAAGTTGGGAGTCGGGGTGTGAGACCGAGAAGCAGAAATCGAATTTCCTAGGAAGCAAATCAACCAGCTGGAGGAGTCACACAACACCTAGAGAGCTTGACGCTAGGCTGACGACGACACTGTGCAGAGCCAGCCAGAAAATCCGGGAGGCATTCAGTTTGGGGCTGGATCAGCCAGGGTTTCTCAATGATTGTGTGAGGTAAAACTCACAAAGCTTCTACCAGTATTTCTCTCTATTATTGAATAACCCTATGAGGTATTCAGTTATGTATTCAGATTTTGCTACTACTTAATAATAATAAGCCATCAGAGTTGTTGCACCGGTTTTCCCGCATTGGGTTTTTCCGGAGATATTTGTCCAAAAATAAATTTGTCCTATGTGTTTATATTTTCCTTGCTCAGTTTCTATGTTTCAGAATCATATTTAATTTGTGTACACTACTTCAGTAATTTACTTCGATATTTCATGAAGAAATCTGAAATAAGATTGTAACATAATTTACAATCTAGGAGAAGTAGATTCAGCTGGTTGCAATAGCATTCCTGAGATTGTTAGATCCTAGGAATTTTCACAAGAGATGCATGTATGCAGGCTTAAGAAATCCCTATATGGATTCAAACAGGCGCCTAAGGCCGAGTATGCTAGGATTGACAACTATCTGCAGCGCATAGGCTTCACCAAGAGTGAGGCAGATCCCAACCTATACTTCTCGTTGGTTGGATTTGAGACCCTCATTTTGGTGTTGTATATGGAAAATCTCATTCTGAAAAGTGTAGAGAGACTAATGCAGGTTGGAATTCAAATCTAGCATCAAAATTTGAGATGAAATATATTAGGTTAACGCATTACTTTCTGGGACATGAGGTTTAGTAGCAACCAAGCGAGATCCTCCTCGGAGAAGGAAAGTACAGTCTAGAGATGCTAAATTCATTCAAGATAGAGCATAACATAACGATGGACACTCTAATGCTGACCAATCTAAAGAATATAAAGGACTAAACATCTATGTTTGCTATTACAATCACAATTCCAATCCCTCAACTACTATTCTCATCCAACTCATGCATAAAACCTCCTCTCCAACTTCTGTTGATTTAATTTTCTTCTCTTCTTTATCCGTGAACGTAGAGCGAACCTAAAATTTCGTTCTTCTTTCCTTCATGGCTCAAAATTGTGACACAATTCTGAGTTTCGTACTGCTCGTCTTTCCTTGCCCTATGAACTTGCCTCCCAAGTCTTGCTTCTTGCCTTCCAACTCAGTTACACGACTCTCAATATATATGCGTCATATGGGCTAGTGAACAGACTTGTCCCGCCCAATCAACATGACTCTTTGATTGGCTGACACTTCATATCTCACTAGCCAACATTACAAATACTCATGCCAACTTCCTTTCTCATGAAGCCGACCCATTCATGTTGAAATCTCCAATGTGGGAATGTGTGGGCTCGGTTGGCATGACCTGGCCTACTCAATCCATCATACAGGAAACCTCAAATTTGGGCGAGCGCTCAACACTTGAGCCAACTTATCCCCACTCAACTCATTGCACTCGGGCGCACTCATCTCAACTGTCTCATTTGATCATGGGCACGCTCGTCTCAACTCACTTGACTAAGAAACCCCAAAATGTCGCACAATCGTTGCAAATCATGCTATGCTTATCTAGTCTTGCGACTTGACTAGCCAAACTTGTGTCACTTGTGGGTGCTCAACCCTAAAGCCCTAACATCCTCCCCCACTTCAAAGATGTTTCCATTGTCAAAAATGAACACCACTGGCAATCCTTCCATCACCAAGGTGTTGTAGCCTCAAGAGGATTGTCCATCAAACTAACATCTCATGCAATCGAACAACCTTCAATCAAACTACATGAATCATGTATTGAATGATCATTTCCTAACACTGCATCAATCATGTGTACTTGCAAATGCTCTCATAAGAATGCCATGTGTTGGATCCCCTTGTGTCGATAGCTAATCAGGTAGCTAATCTAATCGTAGCACCAACTCCACAAGAGCTCATGCCATTCAAACAAGTGCAAACACATCACATCCCAATGTCGTCCCAAAAATCTCTACACATAAAATCCATCATTTCAAATCTTATCATCAAGAAGTACCTCTCCTAAGCACTCCACATATTTGTATACTTGCCACCCTAAACAATTGATGATGAGCCCATCTCTAAGAGCTCACTAAGAAGATGAAGCCTAGTAGTCTTGAGGACTACCTCTCCACACTCCATATCTGACTCCAAATTCTGAAGATGTACCTTGCTCTCTTGAATATGCTCTATCTAATGCTAGAAACATGCGTTTAGCTCCTGGAATGACCCCTCCATATTTGTTTGCAATGTATCTCAATATTAGGAGATAGGAATGTATCCTACCCTTGTTGTTGTTAATTAATCTCTCTAACTCTGGATCCTCAAGCCATAAAACTGACTATTGTCTCCCTAAACTATTCAATCTCCCTGTTGGCTCGTCTATACCAAGTCTCATCATTTTGAATCTCGTTCCATACTGTAAATGAAGCCCTCCTGACTCCATCGAGGTAATCCTCAATCAAATCCCCCTCATCATAAAACTCAACAAACTCATCAAATTAAGGAGATGACGTCTTAGTGTCAACTATCTAAAGTCTCTTAGCAAGGCTCAGAACCCTCTCTGCCAAGTCAGTCATCATCTCGCTCTGTATGGACTCAAAGAAGCACCCAAGACCTGGTATGCTAGGATAGACAACTTTTTGTAGGGAAAAGGCTTGACCAAGAGTAAAGCAGATCCCAACCTATATTTCCTGTTGGTTGGATTTGAGACCCTGATTTTGGTGTTGTATATGGACGATCTCATTCTAAGAGGTGTATAGAGACTAATGCAGGTTGCAAGTCATATTTAGCTTCATAATTTGAGATAAAGGATATTGGGTCGATGCATTACTTTCTAGGACTTGAGGTTTGGTAGCAACTAGGCGAGATCCTCCTCAGACAAGGGTAGAACACTCTAGAGATGCTAAAGAGATTCAAGATGTAGGATAGCATACCAATGGCCTCTATAATGGCGACTAGTCTGAAGAATATTGATTCTTCAGTTTTAGAGTTGGCTCTCGATAGTATTGGCTATTGACTTGCTCATTGATGTATCTAATCAACATTTGACCAAACATTAGCTTTGTTGTTAACACCCTGAGCTACTTCATAGTGGAACTAAAGGAGTTTAATCGAATTGCAGCAAAGCACGTGCTCGGATATTTTCAAGGAACATTAGGATATGTATTGTAGTGTCTGGGTGGAGATTATGTGAGGTTGCAGGGGTATTCAAATCCACATTGAGAAGGCAATGATATAGATTGGAAGACCATCTTCGGGTGCTTCTTTAGTTTGGGGTCAATGGTTATTTCCTGATTTAGTAGGAAGCAATCCTCAATAGCACTAATTTCAACTGAGGCAAGGTACATGGGGGCCATTCAAGCTCCAATATATTTCTGCAAGGGAGCATTTGGCAGATGTGTTCACCAAGTCCTTGGTGAAGAGCAAGTTATTCTAGTTTTGAGACAAGCTTAGAGTGGTGGAAAATACCTTCCTCGCTAAGAGGGAGTGTTAGTGTTTGTAGCTAAGGCGGCTATTTTCATGACAAAGTATACTTATGGAAATCGTCATTAAATATATTTTATGTTTTTTTCTAGAAGTTCACTTTATTAATTAATTAACTAAGTGAACGTTTTTTCATTAAAGTGACTTTATTTAATAAAATGAATAAAGTGGGTCACTTTATGATTTAATTAAAATAGAGCCATTAATCGCATGATTAGATCTTAGGCATTGAACATTAGGTTCTTAACTCTTGTCAAAGTTAAAAAAGGAGAGAGCAAAGACACACAAAGCATTCATTTCACAAGGCACATGAGTGACGAAGAAAATTAATCTGAATTTCAACCATTTTCGGGGATTTCAACAATGGTACAACAAGAAAAATGTAGCGATTGTTTAACCTAAGAGATAGAAACCAATCATAAGTGAGGAAAAGGGCAGCCATGCAACCAACCAGAGTAGGTCGCATAATCATCCATATACATCTCGTATAGTCTTATAGATTGGAAAGCAATTTGCCTCAATTTCAATGAAGACTGAAATTTTCGGATTTGTTGTTTTCGTGGTTAATTTGTCAAAGCCAGATTCCTTGCAAGGGAGGTCTTGTAAATTGTAGATATTATTTTAAATGATCAACTAATCTAGAAGATCATAAATAATTATGCACTATCTGTGACTGTATTTCTCATTTCCTATTGCATACAAAAGTTAATAATTCCCACAAATAACTAGATCTGATCAGAATCTTTAGATAACTAGTTTTAGGATAATTTAACATCCTCTAAGAACCATTTCCCGATCAAGGCAAATGCCCTTACAATTTCTTTCTAGACTATTGAACCCCTTCCGTTACCGTTTTATTCCTTTTCAAATCACTCTTCTATTGATCTTAGAGTGGTGTACTTTTCCATCATTAATTTGACCTTTAACGAGAAAAATTGTGTATTCAAATGTTTTAATATAAAACAAAAATTTCGCTTCTTAAACAAGAGGTTTCCTAAATAGTAACCCTATTAATTTTCATCCTTTAGGGTTGTTATGAAATAAAAACAAAACATTGTTGACAACAGACAAGATTCCATTCCTTAACTCCCCTAATCGACTAGGCAATTCAAGATATAAGACACCGATGTGTTCCAATGACTTTCATCCCTCTAGGGCAATCTTATCATGCATATAAGATATCTAAAAACATTAATGGAACCTATAATAACATCAATGAAACTTTCCTTTTGTTGTTTAATTATAATATTAAATCACTTAGCATATCCACTCCTAACTTATGTTAAATTGGCAAAACATATCTTATTGGAAATTACGCACCATGAAGAATCTAAATGGTTGACAACCAAATCTACAATTTAAACAAGTAGTGGATAGCTAAAAAAAATCATTAATATGCATAAAGACGAAGTTCATGTACATCAACGGATTATCACCACACTATTGCAATCCCCTATCTCTCCAAAACCCTAGGTAAGGAAAACAATAAAAACCCTTTTTCACACCAATGAGGTGTAACAAGCATATGCTTAATTTATCATTCTTGACTATAACTAGTGACCCTATAGGAGTAAGTCAAATAAACATAATCCTTTTTAGTGTTGTAATGAAATATTATAATATATAGTAAATCAACAAAACCCTATAGGGAATTAGTAAATCGACAAATTCATCGATAAGAATTAGATTGTAACAAAATTGTCATTGAATCAACAAATGGAAAGACGTCTTTGAAAATTATATTGTTCCTATCAGTCATGGTGAAGATCAACGAAAAAATTCATTTGAAAATATAGCAATAAAACATGTGTTTTAAGAATTGAATCAAACTACACATAAATTATCCAAGCCTTACTCCTACAAGAAGTGTCAATAAGGGTAATTGATCACAAATGAGACAAATGAAAAAGGATTTCTCCTTAAAGAGACATTTTCAACTTCTAGAAAAAACTTGTACTTGTTGATTTTATAAAATTTAGAATGACTTGTGTAACTACGCTTGAAAAAAAGTGTCATATTTTGGTGGCTTAAACCAAATTACGATGGGAGGTTGTATATGAACTCCTCTTGCCTATAAGCCAACAAATGTTTCTCAAACAACAACTTCATTTCTTTTGCAACAACCAAGAGACGTAGATGTCAATGTAATGAAACCTATAAAAATGCTTGTGAACCAATTTTAAGCCACCTCAAGTGGTCGAGCTCAGCCGAAGTGGCCAAGTATATACCATGAAGTTGAGATGAGTCACAACTCATCCATGTAGTTGTCTTTTGGTTATTGGTTACTTATTTCCCTTTCACATCATTTTTTATACCATGAAGTTGAGATGAGTCACAACCCATCCATGTAGTTGTTTTTTGGTTATTGGTTACTAATTTCCATTTCACATCATTTTTTATTCCTAAAAATTGATGTTAAAGCATAGTTTGCTTTGAGAGAGAGATTGTGAAAGTTGTAAGATGGAGAATGTTTTTGTCTACTATTTTTGTGTAGGAGGAATATATTATTGTTGGTTGCAGATTGCCCAGACTCCAAATCTTGGAAGAAAGTTGCAACTGTTATGTTTTGCACGTGTTGCTGAGATCATGAAGGTGTTGCAAAATCTTGAGTTTAGATATACTTTAATACATATCATATTTGTAACTGTGAGAAACGAGTGTCAAGTCACTTTATTATGGATATCATAGTTCAACCCTTTTTTTATTATTATTAGAGTTTCCCATTTGGCTAAAATACAATGATATTGGAAGTATAAATATCTATAGCATACTTATATATAAAGTTGTAGAGTTAGTACAAAAACTTAATGGAATGACCTCTAGCAATCTAGATTAACATTAACCGATAACCCTAGTAAGCAATCATAGTTTTTCTACTAGCTCAAGTTTTGGGCACATGATGAGGCTAACCTTGATGTTGCACAACATTCAAATACTTATTGTACTTGAATTGAAATGATGCAAGGTTTCAGGTGCTACATTATTAATTGTACCTAACATCCTCAAGTTTTTTGGACCAAATTAGAAAGGCTGACCTTATGCAATTTATTTCAGCATACATTTCGTACAGTGATTTGTTTGATCGCTAGAATTTCCCATTTGGCTAAAATCCAGTGTAGATAATGGAAGTTTAAATATCTAAATTGTACTTTTATCTAACAATATAAAGTTAGAATAGAATATGAATGGAATTGTGCCACAGTCCTGAGTTGCGTACTTCTCGTCTTGCCTTGCCCTGTGAACTTGCCTCTCAACTCTTACTTCTTGCCTTCCAACTCAGTTACACAACTCTAAATATATATGTGTCATATGGGCTAGTGAACAGACTTCTCCCGCCCAATCGACATGTCTATTTGATTGGCCAACACTTCACATCTCACTAGCCAACACTACAAATGCTCATGTTGACTTCCTTTCTCATGAAGTTGACCCATTCATGTTGAAATCTCCAATTTGGGGATGTGTGGGCTTGGTTGGCATGACCTGGCCTACTCAATCCATCATACAGGAAACCTCAAATTTGGGTGAGCACTCAACACTTGAGCAAACTTATCCCCACTCAACTCATTGCACTCGGCTGCACTCGTCTCAATTGTTTCATTTGATCATGGGCACACTCATCTCGACTCACTTCACTAAGAAACCCCAAAATGTCGCACAATCGTCGCAAATAATGCTATGCCTATCTAGTCTTGAGACTTGACTAGCCAAAATTGTGGTGCTTGTGGTCTAGTCTTGCAACTTGACTAGCCAAACTTGTGGCGCTTGTGGGCGTTCAACCCTAAGTCCCTAACATCCTCCCCCACGTCAACGATGTTGCCATCCTAAAAAATGAACACCCTTGGCAATCCATCCATCACCAAGGTGTTGCATCCTCAAGAAGATTGTCCATAAAACTAACATCTCATGCAATCAAACAACCTCCTATCAAACTCTATGAATCATGTGTTGAATGATCATTTCCTAACACTACATCAATCTTGTGAACTTGCAAATGTTGTCATAAAAATGCCATGTGCTAGATCCGCTTGTGTCATTAGCTAATGAGGTAGCTAATCTGATCGGAGCGCCAAATCCAAAGAACTCATGCCATCCAAACAAATGCCAACACATCACATCCCAATGTCGTCCCAAACATCTCTACACATAACATCCATCATCTCAAATCTTCTCATCAAGAAGTACCTCTTCTAAGCACTCCACATATCTTTATACTTGCAACCCTAAACAATTGACGATGAGTCCATATCTAAGAGCTCACTGAGAAGATGAAGTCTAGTAGTCTTGAGGACTACCTCTCCACACACTATATCTGACTCCAAATTCAAATCTAGTGTCAGAATTTGAGATGAAGGATATTAGGTCAATGCATAACTTTCTGGGACTTGAGGTTTAGCAACAACCAAATGAGATCCTCGCCGCACAAGGAAAGTATAGTCTAGAGATGCTAAAGGCATCAAGATGGAGCATAACATAACGATGGACACTCTAATGCTGACCAATCTAAAGAATATTGAGGACTAAATATCTATGTCTGCTACTACAATCACAATTCCAATCCATCAACTACTATTCTCATCCAACTCATGCACATAACCGCCTCTCCAACTTTTGTTGATTTAGTTTTCTTCTCTTCTTTATCTGTGAGGGTAGAGTGAACCTCAAATTCTGTTCTTCTCTCCTTCATGGCCCAGAATTGTGACACAGTTCTGAGTTGCGTACTGCTCATCTTGCCTTGCCCTGTGAACTTGCCTCCCAAGTCTTGCTTCTTGCCTTCCAACTCAGTTACACGGCGCTCACTATATATGCGTCATATGGGCTAGTGAACGGAATTGTCCCGCCCAATCGACGTGTCTCTTTGATTGGCCGACACTTCATATCTCACTATCCAACACTACAAATACTCATGTTGACTTCCTTTCTCATGAAGCCGACCCATTCATGTTGAAATATCCAATATGGGGATGTGTGGGCTCGGTTGGCATCACCTAGCCTACTCAATCCATCATACAGGAAACCTCAAATTTGGGCAAACATTCAACACCTGAGCCAACTTATCCCCACTTAACTCATTGCACTGAGGAGCACTCTTCTCAACTGTCTCATTTGATCATGGGCACACTTGTCTTGACTCACTCGACTAAGAAACCCCAAAATGTCACACAATCATTGCAAATCATGCTATGCCTATCTAGTCTTGTGACTCAACTAGCCAAACTTGTGGCACTTGTGGGCACTCAACCCTAAGGCCCTAACATGATTCCCCACTTCAAAGATGTTGCCATCCTAAAAAATGAACACCCCTGGCAATCCATCCATCACCAAGGTGTTGCATCCTCAAGAAGATTGTCCATCAAACTAACATCTCATGCAATCAAACAACCTCCTATCAAAAAGGATGAATCATGTGTTGAATGATCATTTCCTAACATTGCATAAATCATGTGAACTTGCAAATTCTATCAAAAGAATGCAATGTGTTGGATCCCCTTTTGTCATTAGCTAATCAGGTAGCTAATATGATCGTAGCGCCAACTCCACAATGTGAAAATTCCTAGTCCAAGGAACCCCTACTGCAGCAAAAACTTAATTTCGTAAATTCGTAGCCCTGCATAAGCCCATTGGGATAGTAGTTCATAAATAATAAACAAACATTTGAATCATAATTACCTTTGTGATGGTATTACATCATGACATCTTCCTGTAGGCATTAGCATCCAACATACGTGTTGACACATCTCCTAAAGATATGTATTTTCAAGGGTCTCTATCTTTTCATGAATTCCATCAGTCTTCATATCTTTCTGGGAGATATCATAGTCAAATATTCTTGGTATTTCGGATGTTTGACTACCTTTACCATTGTTGTGTATTCCACAATCTCTTCCATTCTTTCTTGACATATCTCATTCCTAGGAATTTCCAATTAGAGTTCCTCAATTGTAGTTAGTTGCCTCATCTTCCATATGAGGACATATTATGTTGATTTCATCTAGTGAATATGTGATCTATGCATTCCTATATCCTGGCTGGAGATCCTTTCTCTGATCATGCTTCTCAAGATAGAGCATTGATCCATGTTGTCTGCAACCATATGACATAACTTTTATAATATCACCTGTGAGCATACATACCTCATCTTTCCTTTGGGTCATCCATTCTTCCTGTAGCAGTGTCCTCTGAATGAAGGAACTTCATTCCATTAACCTGCTTCCCTGTTATGTCATCATGCCATCATCCCATGAATTCCACAAGTTTGGAATTCTTGATGAAACACTTGTCTCTACTCATGATCTGTGAAACTTTACATTGAAGATTCCATCAAAGAATATGGAGGATCTAGCATATCCTATCTTGCAAATGTTATGTATGATGAGCCTTGTCCTAGATTACTTCTTCCTTCTCCATAAGTATCTTTCAATGAGGTTTTCAAGAGTTATGCCTTACATAGCTATAGACTTTTGTCCCAGACATTTTTCAAGCTACCCATGTCATGAGCTCTTAATGCTTCTACCATGATGCCATTCACTAGTATGATGCATCCTATCTTATTTCCAAAGTTTCCTATCTATAATTTATACAACAGAAGAATATCTTAGAGATCTCTCACTTCTTCCTTCTCAGGCTTCTTTGTTTCAGGTTCTTCCACTCCTTCGATAATATGGGCTTCTTCCTTATTTATCTTGTTATTGTCCCTTTGAGGACAATATCTTTTATAGTGCCCATATTCTTGACATCTATGGCACTGAACCTTAGCCATTTTCTTCTTTTTCTTTCAAGGAACAAATTTACCGAAATTTCCTTTTCTTTTAGCCACTGTTTGACCCGTTTTCCTAGGTTCTTTATAACATTTTCCCTTCAACCTGTTCTCTTTTGTCTTGCATAGAGACCACAAATTGTTGAATGGGATAGCTTCCTCTTCTTCATTGGACACGAGGTTACCTTGTTAATCTGATTTTCAACCATTGGCGAGGATTTCAACAATGGTACAACAAGCAAAAGGCGGCAAGTGTTTAGCCAAAGAGAAGGCAACCAATCATAAGCAAGAAAAAGAGCAGCCATAGAACCAACCAGAGTAGGTTGTATAATCGTCCATATAGATTTTGTATAGTCGTATATATTGGAGAGCAAGCTGCCTCGATTTCAATGAAGACTGAAATTTTTGGGTTTGTTGTTTTCGTGGTTAATTTCTCAAAGCCATTTTCCTTGTAAGGGAGCTCTTGTAAATTGTAGAGTTTATTTTAAATGATGAACTAATCTAAAAGACCATAAATAATTATGCATTGTCTATGGTTTTTTTTCTCATTTCCTATTGCATACAAAAGTTAATAATTCCCACAAATAACTAGATCTGATCAGTTTGCTTAGATAGTTGGTTTTAGGATAATTTAACATCCTCTAATAGCCATTTCCCAATCATTCCCAAAAATAACTAGATCTGATCAGTTTGCTTAGATAGTTGGTTTTAGGATAATTTATCATCCTCTAATAGCCATTTCCCAATCAGGGCAAATGCTTTTACAATTTCTTTCTAAACTGTTGAGCCCCTTCCATTACCTTTTGATTCCCTTTCAAATAACTCTTCTATTGATTTTAGAGTGATGTATTTTCCCATCATTAATTTGTCCTATAATGAGAAAATTTGTGTATTCAAATGTTTTAATGCAAAACAGAAATTTCGTGTAGAAATTCTGACTATAGATTAACTTGATAATGCAATATAACTAAAGCAAAATACTTTAATCTACTTCTACAATCAATTAGCGGAAGCTAAAAAGATTTGAGCAAGATCAAGCGGAACACATATAACCAGAGAAGAACCAATGTACATGAAAACATAGAAAATACTCGGGGGAAAGCCTCAGCTAAAAACCGCACTATCTGTATTATCATACAAGGTGGAAATATCTCAGAATTACACAAAACTTTAGCTCTCACAGATAGCCATCTCTCAGTACAATCCTCCTGGATGCTCACAGGCAAACAAGGCTTCTCACAAACCTTCTCCTCTGCCCTCCAAGCCTCCTATTTCCTTGCGCAGTTTCTCTTGGGTGATCCTCCTGTTACCAAGTGTAACACTGATCACTCACACTGATCTCACACCCTGTAAAACTGCGCAATCCTCAAGGAACCTTATTCCTTCTGCATGGATGAGTTTCCTTTATAGGAAAACTCATGCAACTGATAGTAACATGTCCTTGACATTTAGCTCAACTGGGTCTTTCTCTGAATAGACATGCATGAGTTAATGATGAGAGAATCTTCAGTTATCTGGAGTACACTAGTTGGATGCATGCATGCATTAACTGACTGAAATCACAATTAGTTCCTCAAATAGTTTGGAACTAATTTAACTGGACTTAACTCAGTATACTGAGCTAACTAATTACAACTCAAATACAACTCAATCTTATCTCCTTAATTAAGGGATAATTTCCTTAATTTAAGGAATTATTGTTGCATGACTTCAGAAAGATTTCTAGCTTGAATTTCTCCTACTAATTAACTCAAGATGAATTAATTAATTATTTTTCAAGCAGCCGGTGAGACTAAATTCGAATTTTCATTCTCAATTTTAATTCAAGGACAAATTAAAAAATTCATTAATATTCATAAAGATGAAGTTCATGTACATCAAAACCCTAGATAAGGAAAACAATGAAAACCCTTTCTCACGCCAATGAGGTGTAACAAGCATATGCTTAATTTATCATTCTTGACTATTACTAATGACCCTATAGGAGTAACTAAAATAGGTATAACCCTTTCTAGTGATGTAATGACATATTATAATATATAGTAAATCAACAAAACCCTATAGGGAATTAGTAAACCGACAAGTATTTGATTGTCACAAAGTTGCCATTGAACCAACAAATGGAAAGAACACTTTGAAAATTATATTTTTCCTATGAGTCATGGTGAAGGTCAACGAAAAAAATCATTTGCAAATATAGGAATAAAACATGTGTTTTAAGAATTGAATCAACCTACACATAAATTATCCAAGCCTTACTCCTACAAGAAGTGTCGATAAGGGTCATTGATCATAAATGAGACAAATGAAAACCAATTTCTCCTTAAAGATACCTTTTCAATTTCTAGAAAACACTTGTACTTGTTGATTTTCTAGAATTTAGAATGACTTTTGTAACTATCCTTGAAAAAAGTGTCATATTTTGGTGGCTTAAACCAAATTTTGATGGAAAGTTGTATATGAACTCCTCTAGCCTATAATCCAGCAAATTTTTATCATACAACAACTTTATTAATTTTGCAACAACCAAGAGACATAGATGCCAATGTAATGAAGCCTATAAAAAGGATTGTGAACTCTATTTTAAGCTACCTCAAGTGGTCATGCTCAACTGAAGTGGCCAAGGATATACCATGAAGTTGAGATGAGTCACAACTCATTCATGTAGTTGTTTTTTGGTTATTGGTTACTTATTTCCATCTCACATCATTTTTTATTCCTAACAATCGATGTCAAAGCTTAGGTTGCTTTGAGAGAGAGATTGTGAAAGTTCTAAGATAGAGAATTTTTTTGTCTACTATTTTTGTGTAGGAGGAATATGTTATTGCTGGTTGCAGATTGTCCAGACTCCAAATCTTATATGAAAGTTGCAATTGTTGTGTTTTGTAAGTGTTGATGAGATCATGAAGGTGCTACAAAAGCTTTTGTTGAGATATACTTCAATACATATCATATTTTTAAGTGTTAGAAATGAGTGTCGAGTCACTTTATTCTAGATGCCATAGTTCAATCTTTTTTTTTATTATTAGAGTTTCCCATTTGGCTAAAATACAATGATATTGGAAGTATAAATATCTATACCGTACTTATATCTAAGGTTGTAGAGTTAGTAGAAAAGTTGAATGGAATGACCTTTAGCAGACTAGATTAACATTAACCGATAAACCTAGTAAGAAATCATGGTTTTTCTACTAGCTCATGTTTTGGGCACATGATGAGGCTAACCTTGATGTTGCACAACATTCAAATACTTGAACCTGAATTGAAATGATGTAATGTTGCAGGTGTTGCATCACTAATTGTACCTAACATCCTCAAGTTTTTGGACCAAATTATAAAGTTTGACCTTACGCAAGTATTTTAAGCATACACATTTTGTACATTCATTTGTTTAATTGTTAGAGTTGCCCATTTGGCTAAAATCCAGTGTAGATAATGGAAGCTTAAATATCTAAATTGTACTTATAGCTAACTTTATAAAGTAAGAATAGAAGATGAATGGAATGAGTTCTCGCAAACAAGATCAACATTAGGTGATAACCCTAGTAAGCAAACATAGTTTCTTTTATTGGCTCGTGTTTTTGGCATGTGATGAAGTTAATCTTGATGTCGTTGTACAACACTCAAATACTTGTTGTACTTGAATTGAAATGATATAATGTTGGAAGGGATGCATGATCGGTTGTACCTGACACCCCCGAGTTTTTGGCCCAAGAATGAAAAACTAAAGATGAGAACATGCCAACTCAAATCAAGACAAAGACAACAAATCAATAAGTAGAAGATAGGATAAGAAGATAAACATTAAGGAATCACATTGTAAATGCTTAGCAACATGATTAAGGGTATGTGTTGGAATATTACAATTACACTGGTAATGAAACTATAAAGCTTTAGATCTAGTGTTGTTAGGTGTTGTCCAACTATTATACATTTTGGAGTTTTTGCCTGGAATTTGGAAAAACAGTTTTTGGTCAAATTTGAAAGGAAGCAAGGATCAAGAGGGAGAATACAGTGGCCTACAACCTGTAATAGAATGGGGTTATAGAGAGGAAGAACCAATGTATCATTAGGGCAGTGTAGGCCATGATCCATGATTAGAGTTTGTTGATTTTTTTTTAGTATCGAGGCATGCAACAAAGCTATGTATTTGCACACTAGGAGCCCACATGAGATTCTAGAGGATAAGACACTAGAGGAAGCATTCACAAACAAGAAGCCTAAGATAGGACATATTTGGATATTTGGTTTTCCAATCTATATCCACATACCTCTGGGAAAGAGGACAAAGGTACAGCCCTCAGGTGAGAGGGGAATCATGGTGGGATACTATAAGGATTTGAAGGCTTATAGAGTCTTCTTGATAGATAGATGGAAGAAAATGTTGAGCAAAGGTGTCAAGTTCGAGGAGTACTTGGTATCTAGGAAATCTCAAGAGCTACCAATAGTTGTAGAGGGGCCTCAAGAGGAGGAACAAAGGAGCAGCAAAGAGCAGAGACTTCCAATAGTAGAGATAACTAGCATGTTGAGCCTCCCGGGACCACTTCCAAGGAAAGAAAACCTCCACAAAAGTCTTTAATGTACATGGATTTGGTAACCAACATCATAGACTCAAAGCCTTCTAGCTTTGCAAAAGCAGTCAACTAGTAGGTGTGGAGAGATGCCATGGTGGAGGAGCACAACTCCATCATGAAGACTGATGTCTGGGAGATTGTGCCAAGACCAAAGGAGAAGACAATTGTGACTTCCATGCGACTTTAAAAGGTAAAACATGCAACAAATGGAAATGTGGAGAAATATAAGGCCAGATTTGTGGCTCTTGGGTTCTCTCACAAAAATGGAGTAGACTACGAGGAGATGTTTTCTCCTTAAGCTAGATACTACTCTATTCAAGTAGTTCTTTCAATAGCTTCTGAGATGGGATGGAGCATCCATCAAATGGATGTGAAGATCGCCTTCCTTAATCACATCATTTAGGAAGAATTCTACATCGAGAAAACACAGGGGTTCGAGGTCCATGACAGAGAGACGCATTTATGGAGGCTTAAGAAAGCCCTATATGAACTCAAATAGGCACCGAGGGCCTAGTATGCTAGGATTGATAGCTATCTGCAAGGCATAGGCTTCACCAAGAGTGAGGTAGATCCCAAACTATACTTCTCCTTGGTTGGATCTAAGACCCTCATTTTGGTGTTGTAAGAGGACAATCTCATTCTGATAGGTGTAGAGAGACTAATGTAGGTTGGAAGTCAGATCTAGCATCAGAATTTGAGATGAAGCATATTGGGTCCATGCATTACTTTCTAGGACTTGAGGTTTAGCAGCAATCAAGTCAAATCCTCCTCAAACAAGGGAAGTACACTCTAGAGATGTCGAAGTGATTCCTAATGGAGGATAGCAAAATGATGGCCACTCTAATCCTAACCAATCTAAAGAATATTGAGGCCTAAACATCTCGGTCTGCTACTACAATCACAATTCCAATCCCTCAACTACTATTCTCGTCCAACTCATGCACAAAACCTCATCTCCAACTTTTTTTTATTCGGTTTGGTTCTCTTCTTTACCCGTGAGGGTACATCAAACCTCAAATTCAGTTTTGTTCTCCTTCATGGCTCGGACTTGTGACATAGTTCTGAGTTGCGTATTGTTTGTCTTGCCTTGCCTTGCGGACTTGCCTCCCAAGTATTGCTTCTTGCCTTCCAACTCAGTCACATGGCTCTCAATATATATGCTTCATATGGGCATGTGAAGGGACGTGTCTCACCCCATCAACGCATCTCTTAGGTTTTCCAACCCTTCACATCTCACTAGCCAACACTACAAATATGCATGCCGACTTCCTTTCTGATGAAGCCAACCTATGCATGGTGAAATCTCTAGTGTGGCGATGTGTTGGCTCGGTTGGCCAACTCAGCCCATTGTACGTAACACCTCGAATTTGGGCGATCACTCAACACTTGAGCCAACTCATCCCCATTCAACTCATTGCACTCGGGCGCACTCGTCTCAACTGTCTCACTCGATCATGGGCACACTCATCTCCACTCACTATATTAAGAAACACCAAAATGTCGCACAATCGTTGCAAATCATGCAATGGTCATCTAGTCTTGCAACTCGACTAGCCAAACATGTGGCGCTTGTGGGCGCTCAACCTTAAGGGCCTAACATCCTCCCTGACTAAAATATGTTGTTGCCCTCAACAACGAACACCCTTGGCAATCCATCCATCACCAAGATGTTGCATCCTCAAGAAAACTGTCCATCAAACTAACATCTCATGCCATCAAACAACCTCCTATCAAACTGCATGAATCATGTGATGAATGATCATTTCCTAACACTGGATCAATCATGTGAACATGCAAATGCTCTCATAAGAATGCATGTGTTGGATCCCCTTTGAGTCATTAGCTAATCAGGTAGCTAATCTGATTGTATTGCCAACTCCATAACAACTCATGTCATCCAAAAAAGTGAAAACATGTCACATCCCAATGTCATCCCAAACATCTCTACATATAAAATCCAACATCTCAAATATTCTCATTAAGAAGTACCTCTATTAGGCACTCCATATATCTCTATACTTGCCACCCTGAGCAATTCATGATGAACCCATCTCCAAGAGCTCATAGAGAAAATGAAGTCAGGTAGTCTTGAGGATTACCTTTCCACACTCCATAGCCAACTCCACCGCCTAAAGATGTACCCTGCTCTCTTGAATATGCTCTATCTGATGCTGGAAACGATCCTCTAGCTCCTGGAATGACCCCTCCATATTTATTTGCAATGTATCTCAATAATGGGGGAATAGGAACCTATCCTACCCTTCTTGTCCTCAAGTAATCTCTCCAACTTTGGATCCTCAAGCCATACAACTGACTCTGTTGATTACCTACAATCCTCAATTTCCATGTTGGCTGGTCTAGACCAAGGCTCATCATTTTGAACCTCATCCCATACTACATATGAAATCCTCTTGGCTCCATCATCATCAAGGTAACACTCAATCAAATCTCTCTCCTCATCATAAATATCAACAAAATGATTAAATTCAAGTCATGATGTCTTATCATCAACCATCTAAGGTCTCTTCGCAAGGCTCAAAACCCTCTCTGCCAAGTCAATCATAATCTTGGTTTGTTGTAAAGCCCCGTATGGCCTCAAACGGGCACCCAGGGCCTGGTATGCAAGGATTGACAGCTATATGTACGGTAAAGGCTTGACCAAGAGTGAGGCAGATCCCAACCTATACTTATTTTTGGTTGGATCTAAGACCCTCACTTTGGTGTTATATGTGGACGATCTCATTCTAACAAGTGTAGAGAGACTAATTCAGGTTGTAAGTCAGATCTAGCGATAGAATTTGAGATGAAGGATATTGGGCCAACACATTACTTTCTAGGACTTGAGGTTTGGTAGCAATCAAGTGAGATCCTCCTCAGACAACGGAAGTACACTCTAGAGATGCTAAAGAGATTCAAGATGGAGAATAACATACTAATGGCCACTCTAATGGTGACCAATGTGAAGAATATTGATTCTTCAGTTTAAGATTTGCGCATTGATGTATCTAGTCAACACTTGACGAGACATCAACTTTGTCGTTAACACCCTAAGTCAATTCATAGTAGAACCAAGGGAGGTTCTCTGGATTGCAACAAAGCACGTGCTCGGATATTTTCAAGGAACATCAGGATATGTATTGCAATATCTTGGTGGAGATGCTGTGAGGTTGCCGGGTACTCAGATTCAGACTAGGAAGACAAATGATATAGATCGGAAGAGCACCTTTGGGTGTTGCTTAGTTTGGGGTCAATAGTTATTTCTTGATTTAGTAGGAAGCAAACCTCAATAGCACTATGTTCAACTAAGGCAAGGTACATAGTGGTCAGTCAAGTTCTAATATATTTCTACAAAGGAGCAATTGGCAGACATTTTCACCAAGTCCTTGGTGAAGGGCAAGATTTTATAGTTCCGAGACAAGCTAGGAGTTATGGAAAACACCTTCCTTACTAAGAGGGAGTGTTAGTGTTTGTAGCTCAAGCCGATATTTTCATGAGGGGTCTACTTATGGAAATCTTCATTAAATGTATCTTATGAATTTTTCTAGAAGTTCACTTTATTAATTAATTAATTAAGTGAACATTTTTTCATTAAAGTAACTTTTAATTAATAAAATGAATAAACTGGGTCACTTAAAGATTTAATTAAAATTATTAGATCTTATTCGTTGAAGATTAGGTTTCTAGCTCATGTCAAAGTTAAAAAAAAAGGGGAGGGAAAAGACACACAATGAGCATTCATTTCACAAGTCACGTGAGTGAAGAAGAAAATTAATCTGTCATTTAGCTAGTATTTTAGCAGAAGGCAGTGAGTCTTTAGCAAGGAGAAGGCAACCAATCATAAACAAGGAAAAGAGCGACCATACAACCCAATAGAGCATGTCATACAACAATTTGTATATATTTTGTACAGTAGTATAGATACAATAGTATAGATTGGAGAGCAAGTTGCCTCGATTTCTATGAAGACTTAAATTTTTGGGTTTGTTGTTTTCTTGGTTAATTTCTCAGAGCCATTTTCCCTATAAGGGGGCTCTTGTAAGTTCTAAATATTTTTTTAATATGTTGAACTAATCTAAAAGACCATAGATAATTGTGCACTATCTATTATTTCTTTTCTCATTTCAGATTGCATACAAAAGTCAATAATTACAACAAATAACTAGATCTGATAAATTATCTTAGATAATTGGATTTAGGATAATTTAACATCGTCTAATAACCATTTCCCAATAATGGCAAATGCCCTTACAATTTCTTTCTAGACTATTGAATTCCTTCCATTACCTTTTGATTCTTTTCAAATCACTAATGCACAAGTCAGATTAGACGCTTCGTGTTGCTTTCAACACGTCACCCTTCCAACGAATAGACATCCACCACTACAAGCAAATTTTTGGCCAGGCACTCATTAAATGGTCTACATACTTTTCGAAAAAAAAGTTGTGTGCACCCAGATCCATCTTGATTCTTTACCCCCACCGACATATACCAGACCGCTGTCAATGTTATTTTGATTTTATATAAAATCAAAATGGGAACATCAACTCTCCATAGAGAAAACACAAACAAATTTAAACGTAGAGAAATCTTTGAATAACTTTAAAATGGTCGGATGCACCATCACATTGTATACTCGCAAACAAATTCCAAGTTTAAACATATCATTCCAGATCCCAAGTTTAAACCTATCATTCCAGGTTAATATAAAAGTATCCTCGGCCGTTATAATATTAAAATCAAGTAACTTAGAAAACATCCATAAGCTCTTCATTTGTACTCCTAATTACACAACCTGAAAAGCATGATGATGTAATATAATTATGATATTAATGGTTTCTTCCTTTATATTTATATTAAAGGAGATTGAAATTAGCCCAACAACAACGCGTTAAATCTACCCTATATTGCCTCGGTAAACTGCAAATCAAACCAAGCCAAATCGGAACAATTTAATATGAAACAATTTCTTTAGTATTAACACTGTTTAAACCCTTGAAAATTGAGAGAAGGAATAATGCGTATACGTTTTCCCATGGCCACACTTTTGTCTTTATCCATTACTAATGTTGTTTTTTAACCCTTAAAAGCTGAGAAAAAAGGAATAATGTGTACTTGTTTGCGTACACATTATAACTCTGCTATATTGTTTTTGACTCTTAAAAAGGCTTAGAAATGGAGTAATGTGTACCTGTTTTCCTAGAGCTGATGGCTTGAAGACAGGTACTCTGCTTCGTCTTTCACGTTTGTTGTCTCACATGAGCTGACCGACTCATACTCACATACTGGCAAACAAATTCCAAGTTCAAACCTATAAGTTGATGTAAAATCGTCCTCGGCCATTGTAATATTAAAATTAGGTTGTACTAAACGACAACCTTAAAAGCATCATGCTGTAATATCATTATGATATTAATGGTTGTCAGCTGGGTTTCTTGGTTTATATTAAAGCAGAATAAATCAATCCAATATCGCGTCAAATCCACTCTATATTGCTTCAAAAAACTGCAAACCAAACCAAACCAATATTTCCAGCTGAGAAAATGGAATATTGTGTACCTGTTTCCCTAGAGTTGATGACTTGAGGACAGGAACTCTGCTCTATCTAGTAAGTCTCTGGTCTCAGCTCTGTCTGGTAAGTCCCTGGTCTCAACTTGTCCTCGGCACACGAGCTGACGAGCTCAGCTGGCTCTTGAATTCTGGAATGGATATTTTACTCTTTACTGCACAAAAAGGATTTAATTTACAAAATATACAAAGATAAGAAATAATGATAAACTAATTCATACTGCTATAAAAAATAATAATAATAAATTCACACAAATAAAGAGAGGGCAGTTTGAGCCAAGAGTCCAAGGATTACGAAAACATTTATAAGAAAATGAACAATAAATAAAACACCTCAATGGAATATATTAGGAATTGGCATTCAGCGTGGTGGCATGATTTAACTCCCCATTCAGTTTCTTCAATTATATTTCAAGCTCCGGGAGATTCATATTCAATTCAGCCTCCAAGCTTTAGAACTTTACAGTTATAATTCAAGCTCCCGGAGATTCAAATTCAATTCAGCCTCCAACCTTTAGAACTTTACAATTTCACATATACAACACACACAAGACATATGACATGAAACAGGGACAAATAAGAAAGCAACCACAAATAATTCACCGGGATCACACGGGAAGCGCTTCCATACACGGACATAAACAAACGAGACAGAGACCAAAACATGACATAGATAAAGGAGGAGGTGAATGTGAGTAATCGGAGCTGAATAACTTCCTTTGATTTGCATTTCTATGAACCAATCAGTCGAACCTACTTCTCTCTTTCTCTCTGCACTGATATTTGAAATTCAGTTTAGAACATTTAATAGTCATCCATAATCATCCTTTTTAAGTTCAGGTAGATTCATTGAATTCCAATGTCGCTCTATCCACCATCTTGCCTGGACAGACCACCTATAAAAAGAAATAATAATTCATATTAGACCATTGATAAAATTAAATGAAAGGCACATTTGCTATGAACGACAAATGTTAAAGGAATATAATAAATTAATATACAGAATGTGAGGAATATGAAAATGTGAAGAGTATCATACACTTCAACGAACTAATTATCCACCATACCTCCGATAACCCTGAGAGAATTGCGAATATGCTCGGGATGTCGTATCATTGGGCTTCAACTGTAATCTAGAGGGTTCAGGAGAATCCATTATCAACATTGCACCTACAACGACCTAATCTAGCCCAACAGATAAGGCATCAAGGCTCGCTTGTTGATCACAACATTGCACAATTATACTTCCCCTTTATCGCCGGAGACTAGGCACCTCACCGGACGATGCAGCACCCGAATTTGAGCATCCTCGTGAGAACAGAAACAGAGGTCCACAAGGAAACCTGCAACAACAAGTAGCATGACGACAACATATGAAATATCATAGTTGCAGCGAGGGAAACTAACAAAGTTGCAACAAAAGGAAATTAAGGAAATTAACGGAATTGTAGCAAAAGGAAATTAATGGAATTACATCAATAGGAACTAATTGTAAATTAACATATGTAACAACCCACCCCACATTTACCCACTTTAACTTTCTCACCATGGTAAACATGAGATGAGATTTACTATGCATGACCCGATTTCCTAGATACGCCTATGGAATGGAGTCCACATATTCATAACTAACTACAAACACGTAGTGATACATGATCACATTGTTATCAACCTAAAATGACCCAACATTATTTCCTTTCAATTTCTTTTCCTTAAATTTAACACAACTTTCTATTTTGGCATTTTTTTGGGTCCTAAACTTCCAAGGCCATTTTGAGGGTCTAAATTAAATTTTGGCCTCCTCATGGACAGCTTTGAAGCGAGATATTATGATATCCAAAAGAAGATCATATGCCAAAGTTACGACCCCAGGAAGTTGGCAGTCCAAATTATTCATGTATACAATCACCTTATGACTATGGTACATGTAGGTCATGAATTCATAGTTTGTTCGTTGTTTTCATTTTTTCATCATATATTCATGAAGAAAGCTTATTTCCCTCTCGCACTAGCTGCAATAAAACACAAATTAACACATGCATTCATATAAATCAACCATGAGCCATCAAACCATGAATTAAATTTAGATCAAGAGCACATCATATAATAAGAAATATACCATGCATGTGACCAACCTTTAATTAGAATGAAGCCATGACAAACTAGTCATATAAACAACAGTAAATCAATACTTATGCTCATTAATCATCAATAAATAATAACACATTTTAACATATGCATAGTACCAACCAAGTCAGGGACTTTCACATACGACCGGACCATAGATTGGGATTGAACCAAACATTTCTTTCAGTTAATCGCCCCCATGCCATATTCCAAGCTTGAATGTGGGATTACAAGGAATAAACCAAAACATAATCAAACAAAGAATCCAAAGGTTAAACGACCTCCACCCTCAGGCCACAATGATTTCACCCGATATCGGATCGAGAAATCACCAAACCTATACAAGCTTGAATGCCGTGTAATTCCTTCACCATACCCATAGGAATTTTCCTGTCTTCACCCACCTGCCAAGGGCCTTCTGAAGAAAACCATTTCCACCCCCAACCCTTGGGATTTTCCTAAGATGACCTCAATCAGATCCAAAATCTGCCGGCAATCCAAAGCTCAACCAAAATGGAAACCCACTACACCATGGTTATCTAGGAAATGGCAAAGGAAAGGTTGTACATCACTGTCAATCTAGGAAAATCCCATGCCAATGATAGTAAACATGTCCAATAAACCAATGCATGAACCATGAATCCAAATCCCTGCAAGATAATAAGACATGCACATTGTTACCTGCAAAATCCACTTGTTGGCTAACTTTGTTTCCTGTTCTTTTCTACCTTGTTAGTTGTTGTTCCAATCTTCCTCTTGGTTGCAACTTGAACCCCTCTTGCTTGGCTCTCTTACTTGTGATCCCTCATGCTTTCTTTCTTGTTTCTTCCTCTATGTTATGTCTAAGTGTTGTAGAGTGTTCTCTCTCTCTTGTTGTAGCTGCTCTCTCCTCTTTTCCTCCCAGTGAATGCTAGAATGTCCAAGAGTGTGTTAGAATGTTCTCTCTCTTCTTTCTTTTCTCTTCCTTTTTCTTCAATTTCTCTTGCATGCATACTCTTGTATCTGCATCTTCCTTTTCTCTTATTTTCCTTTATTTCTTGAATTAATTGTCATTTATTACCCTTCATCTTTTTCCAATGCTAATGCCAATGTTAATTTCCATAGTCAATAAATAATTAACCACAAGTAATGCCCAATGTAATGTTTTTCCCCTCATTCAGCTTGGAATATGAGTCCCATGACCTTGGTTTTCTTTTTTCCTTTATAATGTCCTTTATTACATGAAACTTTAATCGAAGATTCTTACAACATAACTATAAATACTAACTACCTATTAATGCTACTTAACAATACCAACCTAAGGAGGGAACCCTGTCTCTTTAGATGAGGTATTGTGAAATATTCAGTCACACGATCATGAAATTAGCATTGAGCAATTGGAACAAACGAGATTTTATATTATAGTGAAGAGATAAATTTTACAACATCTAATAGTAAATTATCCTTTCTCTCTCCTCGATCCCGGGCATCAAATCTAGGTATTTATACAAGAAGTTTTCTATCTAAAATTAGTGAGAGGTTGAATGAGCAGATTGAGAGAATAAGGTGGCTCGTCGAGTTAAACCCCTATATTCAAAAATTATTATGAATCAAGCAAAATTTGGTTCGACTTGTTGACCCTCGACCTAAGGTCCCACCAACAAAATCGACCTCCCTTATCAACTCTCAACACTTAGAAATTTTGAACTTTATTCTAAGATTTTTGCACAAACTCTAATCACTTTTTGCACAAATTCTAATCATGTGCGACTTATCTATGCATAGACTTCATCCAATGTGCCTTGGCCATGGAGGTCATAATCAACGTGCTTAGGTAGATCTACAAAACTTTTCAATGCGTACAAGTCGGATTTACTTCTAGATTTCTCTACGATGATTGAAAGACTCGACCATCACGTAGCCAATAAAAACATACAGAGAGCATGCATCTGAGTGCACTTCTCAACATTATAGGGAAATCAACCCAACCTCTCAATCTAGTCACAATATGCATTCCCTTCTATGGCTCATTACAATCAAACCATCAGTGAAACGCGTTGAAATCACACAGATAAATTTACATAGAATTCTCTGGAATACGTGACAAGACCAGTCGAGGTAATCCTAACTAGTCGACTTAACTTGACTTAAGCAAATAATTTGAAAAGACCCAGCGAGACGATTTACTCAACTAAACAAGACCAGTTGAATGACCCAAAACATTCAACTTACCTCGACTAACAAGATTACTTAAAGTGACCCCACCAATCGAAGCCTTCATCTAATCAACCACGCTGAATGTGTCCCATGTTCTTGAGGACCTCTATCCTATGTCGAAAAATTTATACAAGTAATGGACAAGACACGACCTCATTAGTCAATTTCCTCAAATGACTAATGTACCAACAATTTTAGTTCACCCAAAATGGACCCCACACTAGCTACTGAGTGTTGACATGTAAGTCTAGCACCTTTCTAATTATGCACATGACACAACTTGTCGACTCAACTAGAGCCGAAATCGACCATAGAATTTGGGTAACCTTTAGTTGGCCTAGTGTGAAGCTATGCTAGATTCCTCACCACCGACTCGTGCCTTTATTTATTTCCACTAAACATTTGACAGTGCAATAACTACCCTCTTAGACCATCGACGACCTAGCCTTCTCATTGACTAGATTAACCATCGGGGCATGCACACACTATAACAACTTAGTCAACCACACTTCATAGTCACATGGAACCATATGAACAACTCCACACTTCTTGAACATATTAGCATAACACAAAGGCCTCCTATCCCCTTATAATCACGAGAATTACATGTATACATAATGACATGGATCTCTTCAGCTACCGGAATTAACCAATATATTTTACTTATGTGATGTTAGAATAATTGCATGTGAAAGAGTATAAAACAACCACATGTGCATACTTGAAAGAAGAGGAAAAATAACAACAACCATCAAATCACAGAACACAGACACATTGATAATGGAGTTCACCAAGTGTGGGTTACGTCTTTGGGCCCAGTGTCAAGAGTGGGGAGTTCGCTTCATTAAATGCCGCAAGATGATGATAAGTACATGGTACATTCTTTGTCATTACAAGGATAAACTCCCTCAATCAGAGTGGCATGTCTCTCCACAAGACATTCTCCCTATAGGAACTCTCCCTCAAATGGGCCCCCCTTTAGCGTTACAGGCTAATAAATTCTCACATGACATGGCATACAAGTATTCCTCAACATAATGGTAACAAGGATTTCAACAATAAAAACATCATCTCAGCAAATCAGAAGAAAAACATGGCATCACTGCATCATTTACCTCCACTTTCGGGGATGGCCTGAAAATGTGTAGTTCTGCTGACAAAATGGATTGCATCGTTAGGTTCATGGCGCGAAATCATTTCAAACAACTATAAACTTGGCCCCTTTTTGGCACCATCAAATTCTGGATCCTTGAGAATCTCAAAGATTCCCCCAAATATTTCGTCTTATAGATGGCCGAAAAAATTGCTGCTTTGATGAAACTTTTGAGCACACGACTGCGCTCCTTGCAAAATTCTGTGAAAAATGACTATAAAATCGCCATTATTTTG
The DNA here is from genome assembly GCA_031772625.1 of Pinus tabuliformis. Lineage (NCBI taxonomy): Eukaryota > Viridiplantae > Streptophyta > Pinopsida > Pinales > Pinaceae > Pinus > Pinus tabuliformis. The sequence continues at coordinate 1,445,340,047 of CM062818.1, read as the reverse complement.
TCTCTGTAAAAAATCAGCCTCCAAGGTAATCTTTTAGATTCCACAAGATTCTGCAAATATTCCTTGCTAATCGCTGCCTAAATTTTTGCTGCTCAGATGGGGAAACATACCACACCATCACGTTCCCTACGAAATTCTCTTTGAATACAAAGTTGACATGAATCTGACACTATGAAAAATCAACCTCCAAGGAATCTTTCAGATTCCTCCAAGATTTTTCATGAAAATATTTTGTGGATAATTCCAAGGAATATTCCCCTAGAATATACCCACCTCGAAATTAATGCCCAGCTGGGTGCATTTCCTCCTTGCAACTGGTTCCACTCGGTCTCCGCTTCCTTTGCCCCGGGTGAATGAATTAACTTGGTTTTTATAAATGTTTTTGGGTGGATAAATCAATAAATGGGCAGTTGGCCTCCTAGTTGGCAAATGATAAATAAAGCATGTTGTTCGGGTGAGGTCTTGAGGTCAAAGACCCCCATAGTCCTATTTTAATGTGTCGCGTTTTTATTAACCGTTGGTGGCAAGTTGCGTTGGCAAGTCGTTGTAACTCCAACGATTTATGGTAACAATTATGGTGTATTGTATTACGGGACCATCGCATGGGCGGGCCGGCCACCTGGCCGACACAGATTCAAGCCTTGTCGGTCCCATGATGTTTTAACACACACACACACACACACACATATATATATATAGACGGGGGTGGTAGGGTTTAACCGCCTGCCACCCCATACTTAATATGTCGTTTTGGGAGTTGGTGAGGGTGGCGGCCTACCAACCCAAAATTATTATTATTTTTTATTATTTTTTGCAACTATATGGTTAAAAATCGTTCATCGGATTTTAAGGGTTACTAGACAAATTAAAGAGGCAACAAATTTTCCCTTTCTGACCGTCAGATTTCATGCGCTGACCCTTTTCCAAATTGTTGCCTCGTTAGTGACTGGCACAAGTTGGCCTAGATTGACCTGAACTTTGACCGAGAATATCTTGAGCATACAAACTCGTATTTGAGTCTCATGCTAATTCTTGAGATGGGGACTTACATGTTTACAACAAAATTAGTGTCATGTGAAAATAAAACTGAAGAATGATCAACAATGTTTACCTCAACTGTCAATTCTGACATAGGTGATGATGAATTCACGAAGCCTTTGTTGCGCTTCAATTTTTCCAAGGCCTCTTTTGTGGCTCGTAGTTGAAGCTGCAATCTCTGCTTCTCCTCTTTTTCTTCTCGTAGAAGTCTCCTCAATTTAGCATTCTCTACTTTAAGGCTCTGATTGATCTCCTCGTTCGAAAGATGAGAATATGATGAAGAAGAAGTTGTTCACTCGAGGGGGTAGATAGAGCATCATCCTCTGCTCTTTCTTTCTCTCATTCCTCTCTTGCCATCTTCTCCTCATAATTTGCATACATTATTTTCACCATGTGTGCCATCCGGATGAGGTCCCCGTAGATATCTTTGGTGTTCTCCATTTCCCTTCTTGTTGCATGTTCAATCATTCACATTTGCAATTCACATCAGCGAGAAGACCGCTCTGATACCAAACTTGATTTGGATCTCTTCAGTTACGAGAATCAACCAAGATCATTTACTTCTTTGACGTTATCAGAATTGCATGTGAAAGAGTATAAAACAACCACATGTGCATGCTTGAAAGAAGAGGAAACATAACAACAACCATATAATCACAGAACACAGACACATTGATAACGGAGTTTACCCAGTGTGGGTTATGTCTCTGGGCCCGGTTTCAAGAGTGGGGAGGTCGCTTCATTAAATGTTGCAAGATGATGACGAGTACATGGTACATTCTTTATCATTACAAGGATAAACTACCTCAATCAAAGTGACATGTCTCTCCATGAGACGTTTTACCTATAGGAAATCTCACTCAAATGACCCCCCCTTAGCGTGATAAGCTAATAAATTCTCACTTGACGTGGCATATAAGTATCCCTCAACATAATGGTAACAAGGATTTCAACAATAAAAACATCATCTCAGCAAATCAGAAGGAAAACATGGCGTCACTGCATCATTTACCTCCACTTTCAGGGATGGCCTGAAAATGCATATCTTTGTTGATGAAATGGATTGCACCGTTGGACTCATGGCGCGAAATCGTGTCAAACAACTATATACTTGACCCCTTTCTGACATCGTCAAATTTTGGACCCTCCGGAATCTCAAAGATTCTTTCGTGGAGATAGCCAAAAAATCTACTACTTGGATGAAATTTTGAGCACACCACTGTGCTCCTTACGAAATTCTGTGAAAAATGACTATAAATTCGGCATTATTTTGTCTCTATCAAAAATCAGCCTCCAAGGGAATCTTTTAGATTCCACAAGATTCTGCAAAGATTCCTTGCTACCAGTCGCGTGAATTTTTGTTGCTCATATGGGGAACAGACCACAGCAACAAGTTCCCTGCAAAATTCGGGTTCGTTTGAGTATAAATTTGACATGAATCTGACACTGTGAAAAATCAGCCTCTAGGGAATCTTTCATATTCCTCCAAGATTCTGCATGAGAGTATTATGTGGAATATTCTCAGGAATATTCCCCTAGAACATACCCATCTCGAAATTCATGTCTCGCTGAGCGCGGTTCCTCCTTGCACTTGGTTCCGCTCAGCCTTTGCTTCCTCTGCCCCAAGCGAATGACTTAACTTGGTTTTTATAAATGTTTTTGGGCAAATAAATCAATGGAGTCGTTGGCCTCTCGGTTGGCGAACGATAAATAAAGCATGTTGTTGGGGGGAGGCATAGGGGTCAAATCCCATGGGACCCTAGTAGTGCTATTTTAATGTGGTGCGTTTTTATTAATCGTTGGTGGCAATTTGCATTGGCAAGTCATTGTAACTCTCGCAGTTTATGGTAATGGTTATGGTGTGTTATATTATGGGACCGCCACATAGGCAGACCAACTACCCGGCCGACGGGTTCAAGCCCCATTGGTCCTGCGTTGTTATATATATATATATGTGTGTGTGTGTGTGTGTGTGATGGGGGTGGTGAGGTTTGACTGCCTGTCACCCCATACTTAATATGTCATTTTGGGGGTTGGCAGGGATGGCGGCCCGCAAACCCATATTAATTATTTTTAATTTTTAATTTTGTATTAATGTTTGAAACCATACAGTTAAAAACCGTTCACCAGATTTTAAGGTTTACTAAAAAAATTAAGGAGGCAACAAATTTTCCCTTTTCGACCACTGGATTCCGTGCACCAACCCTTTGCCAAATTGTTGCCTCGTTAGTGACTGTCACTTGGCCTAGTTTGACATAAAATTTGACCACGAATATCTTGAACATATGAACTCGGATTTGAGTGTCGTTTGTGCCATTGGAATCAAGAAGCTGAGTACTATGATTTGGTCCTGCTTTGGGTGAAATCCAAGAACTTTGATTTTCGACTTTTTCTAAGCCACTTCTGAATTCTGAGCGTTCCTGGAGCCAACTGGATCACATAAGGCATCTCATCATAGACAAACAAGACTAGCATATTCCTACATTAACAATGTCAAAACATGAATGCATCACACAACAACAACGTTTATCTTTTCAATGCATCAAGTATACAGGTAAGCAACTTAACTTATTAACTTAAAATGATTACCAATTGAGGTTGGGACTTTGAATCTTCACCCAACCCTAAACAAGTTGTATCCAAGTATTTCTTGTAGATGTCACTCCTGAGCCAAATTCCAAAGCTTGAGAAGTGATTTCAGAGTAATAAACAAATGATATCACTTGAAACAGGGTGTTCCAAGGCTACATCACCTTCAACCACTAGATATCAGATTAACCAAATAAAGATAGTGAACAACTTCACTTGCATACAACCATCATCTACTCAAGAAATTAAACCAATATCATCAGCTAAAGCAATGTGTCTCAAGGCTACTTTGCCTTCACCCACCAGTTATACAACAATTTCACTTAAAGTAGCGAACAATTCCTTTTATATAGAGGGACCTATAATATAACATCCCAACATCTTTAGGGATTTAGACACAAAGAGTATCAATTTAGACGTGGAGAGAGAGAGAGAGAGAGAAATAGTTAATAATAAGGAGGTTTTATAAGTTGTGTTACCTTTGAAAGAATAAGAGTGCCTTATCCAACAAATTTTAAGTGGAACTTCCACCTATGTTCTCAGCGCAACCCCTTGGAACTACTATAAGATGCTATCAAACCAATAACCCTAGGTACCTCCATCTCTCAGAAGTTGTCAACCAACATAGTATCCAGTGATTTATCAGCCCTGTAAGGTGCAACCATTTCTTAATAATTATCAACCAACAAGCCTTCTAAATGTATTAACTGGATTATCATTTTAGCTTACTATGTGATTATCAACCAACAAGCCTTATGGGTTTATCAGTTGTTCTATCATCAGAGTTATGCTCTATGATTATCAACCAGCAAGCCTCATGGGTTTCTTAGTTGTGCTATCATAATAGCTATGTTATGTGATTATCAACCAACAAAACTCATGGGTTTCTCAGTTGTGTTATTATCAAAGCTTCTCCTCTCCCTCAATTCTCTCAGTCCCCATAACCTTCTCTACCCCCTCAATGAATAATCTTGATCAATAGGAGCCTATCAGCCTCCCCTTCTTCCTATTCACTCCAACAATTCAGTTAATCCTTAATCCTGAATGAATGAATGTCACCCCTTGGCTTCCACTAATGCTATAATTGTATGTCAGTTGTGGGATCATGTGCTTGCACTCTTTCCCACACCTTTCAATATTCATTCATTGGTTATGCTTCATGTGTGTTCTTGGAGATGTTGTTATGCCATCCTCCTATGCCACTCCTCAACCTACCCTGGATACCTGCCAACACAATCATACATCTATTTATTTTTTGTTCTCTTTCTTGCATATTTTTCCAAAGAAATACATGGGTTTCGTCCTTATTTTCCAACTCATTTAATTGCATGGTCATCCCATTTAAGGTAGGCAGCTTAGCCTCAATTTTAAAATTAAATATCCTAAATTCCTCAAGCAATCTCCCTTCCCCAAACTCTAAAATATGTGTCCCAATTCTCAATCCCTTTTAATTATAATCAAAATATATGAAACATTTACAATGAGGGGAGATTAGTATAAGGATATCACACGAAAACACACACAGATACATACATACATGCATACACATATAGATTTGTGTGTGTGTTTGTATGTATGTTTATATCTGTGTATGATGTATGCATGTATGTATGTGTGATGTGTTTACTTATGCCATTGTATCCATTGATTATGTGTTTAATGTAATTTCAAGATCCCATTATTTGTAGTTAAGTGTTAAACCATATAAATAACTTTAGATACTATATACTTATCACCTTTACATCATGTTTACATCATAATTAATAGCACGTATTACTTATTTTTTCTTATTAATAGCATGTGTATGAATGTGTATACCCTTAATTCCTACAAGTTCAAACCCCGTCACTTGTAGAATATCCCATGACATTATCATATTGTTTCCTTTCAAGTATCTTCATCCATTAAGGACTCCCCTCTTCTATCTATAGTGTCTCCATTAACTGTTAGACCCTATTGTGTTCCTTTCTGTCTTATTTTATATTTTTAGTCTTCTCTAAAACTATTAATGTCTCAATAAATGTTCCTTCTCTTACTTCCTTTTTTATGCTTCCAATAGCTACTTACCATGCCTTGAGGATCAACATTGTCAATTCCTTGTCTCCAACTTAATAGTTTTACTCATAATTCTTTTAGTTCTTTGCCAAATTATGGATAACACCACTTTCCATTCAAAGGAGGTTTTTGGTGATTGAATTTCCATACATTTTCTTTATTTTTTGAGACCCTTGTGATTGGGTTGAGTAGTTAGAGTAGGGAAATTACAATATTCACTACCTTGAATGATGTTTACCTCCATTACGAATAGAGAACCTACTTTTTACAAATATTTCTTAATTTTTTCCTTTCATTTTTTCCAATAAGAAGTTTATCAAAACATAAAGTGAACCTTGATAATTATAAGTACTGATGAGTAGCTAGATAATGCGGAATCTATCAAATCAATCTGTAAAAGTATCTTATTTGTAACACCCTCATCCCGCATATACCCAAGTAACCGGCCAACGGGGGTAAATACGCGACAAGAGGCCACTATTAAGAGATTTAACCTCCTAGGTGACCTTAAGGAAGTGGAATCGATGGAAACATACTACACAAACCCTCCACATCAACAACATGACTCCTAGGAGCGAACCCTACCACTTAGGTAACTAGCACTTCAGACCAACTGAATTTTTAGGCCATTAAACCCCCGTACGATCCCTTGATATGGGAAATCATGCATCCAGGAGGCTCCAGACGCTCCCACAACATGGGTATGCATGCGTCCAGAGACTTTTTTGCCCAGTGTTGTGCTTACATCTCTAGGATTTGATCCACTTTTTCAGGCCTATAGCCCAAGTCACTGCCCAAAACTCAATGACACTTTCGAAAATGAATTTACACAACATAACAATGATGCATTTGCAAAAACAAAGACAAGGTCTAGACTGGACCCCTAATAGCCATGAAAACCATTTTGTTAAACATGTCACAAATATATAATCTACACGTTTAAACAACAGATCTGAGCATATGGATCTCATACTTATCTGAGAATCACTAAGAAGCATTGTTCCCTTATATCATTAGTTGCATTATCATATATTAGGTCATATATACATTATTCATTCATTTACAAATAAAAACATGAGGAGAGCCATACATCATCACTGTCATAAAACATGCTTATAACCAACATAATAACAACAGAAATATCAAGGATACATCAGCCATAGAATCCACATATACACCAGTACATTTACAGATAAGATGTCAAGGAAATAACCTCTTGTTAATGAATGCAAAAGCCAACTCGGGATATGACTACCACATTCTACCCGACCATAGAATGGATGAGCCAATTCTCACTTCATCCATTCACCCCCATGTCGTATTCCAAGCATGAATGTGGGACTCAAACCAAAAGAACCAACCAGGTCATCCCGAGGCTAAACCACCTCACCCTCATCAATAGAAACTAGGCTTTACTGTAATCCATCATGGATCACTAGGCCAACACAATAAACATGTAATAATAGGCTTTATCATGATCTCCACCAGATCACTAGGCCAAACAAGCATGTATGCCATCGGATTTCTCCACCTACACTGTGAGGAATTTTCTTGTCTCTTAGTCTCTCAGGCTTTACCACAATCCACAGTATGATCTAGGGATAACCAAGCCCTAAACCGAGACTCCACCCTCTAGTCTTTACCGTATATCCCGCCATTCACTGGGAAGGATTCCTAGGCCTAATCAAGGGAAACCACCTCTAGGCTTTACCATATATATCGTCATTCACCAGTCAAGGATTCCTAGGCCCACCGAGGTAACACAAAATCTGGATTTACCACAACTCATAGTCTAGTTCCGGGCTTACTAGGCTATGTGTTCTATTATTTATAAATCCACCTCACTCAGCTTCAAATTGATCTGAAAATCCAGCTCGACCAAAACATGAGAACCCCATCACACCGTTGCTATCTGGAAATGGCAAGGCTAGGCTGAAAACACTGTCACACCTAGAAAAACCCATGGACATAACAACAAAGAACCACATGCAATACCATGCATGCCAAATCTAGTATGGAAAACACATATGCACTTCAATACTTGGAAAGAATCCTGTTATAGTTGTTTGATCCTGCTCTTCCTTGCTTTCTCCTTCCTTCCTCTTTCTTTCTTTGCATTTCTTTACCCAATTCCAAAGTGCTCCAAGAAAACTCTAAGTGTCCAAGAGTGAGATAGAGACAAAGAGAATAATGAGAGAGCTCCAAAAATAAACTAACAATAGGTACCAACTGATCCTTAGAAGCCTTTTTATCAATTAGGCCTCTATTTTTTTCATTTTCCATTATTTTCCTTCATTTTCATCCTCACATGCAACCTGTGACCTTTCACCTTCCTTCTCTCCTAATTTCCATTATTTTATAAATAAATGTACCAAAAATTCCATTTTCCTTTCCAAAGCCTTATCCATTGCCTTTGCCAATTTCCTTAGCCATAATAAACCAATGAAAATCTACACTAGGATGTCTTGCCACACATTTAGCTTGGAATAAGTGTCCCATCAACCATGGTTATTATTTTTCCCTTTCTTAACTTTATTACATGAAATTTTCACCAGGGTTGTTACAGAACCCTCCCCATCGGGGGACACCGTCCTCAGTGTTCGACCACACTTATACCTCAACAAAACTTCTTAAAAGAAAACATACTACCCATGGACCTTTATAACATACCTCGACACAATATTTACAATGATCACCCTGATGAAAAGAAAACCAACATAATAACATAACAACATGACAACTATAATGACATGACACCCATATTTCTTATTGGAGATTTATAACTTAGATCATGGCGGTATTTACATCCACACACATATGTACATATACCAAACATCACCAAAACATGTACCAAAAACATATATCAAAACATCCGCTCAACCAACGAATAAGGAAGGATACATAGCCCGCATTTGATCTGCCATCTCCCATGTAGCTTCATTGGACCCAAAGTGCTTCCATTCCACTTTAACTTACTCGATTTCTTGGTTCCAGAGCATGAGAACCTTTCTTTGCAATATACGCTGAGGCTCCGGCTAGAATTCTCCATCTGGCTCCACCTGCAACACAAACTAGTTATTGACATGATCAACATCTTTAACATAATTCTTAAGAAATGACACATGGAAAACACCATGTACTTTCACTCTCGGAGGCAGTGCAAGACGATAGTCTACTGTCCCAATCCTCAATAATCCTGAAAGGTCCACAAGACTAGGGTGCAACTTGGCACATGATCCAATCTGCAAGGAACTCTTCTTTGTTTTGATGCGCAAGTACACCTTCTCCAGAACTTGGAATTCCTTGAACAACCTATTCCGATATGTATGGCTCTTCTTCCCATCCTATGATTCTTTCAAATTCTTCTTGATTACTTGCATTTCTTATTCCATTTCCGCCAACATGTCCAGTCCAATCAACACCTTGTTAACCATATCACTCCAACTGATAGGAGTATTGAAACTCCACCCATACAATGCCTCAAATAGACTCATCTTTAAAGATTACTGATACCCATTGTTGTAAGCGAACTCTACCAGTGGTATCCCACTTCGTTGCTGATGCATCACGTACATCCTCAACATTTCATCCAATATCTTGTTGACCCTCTTAGTTTTTCCATCTGTATACGGATGATAAGTTGTACTGAAGGCCAACTCTGTGCCCAAACCTACAAACAACTCCTTCTAAAACTTGGAAGTGAACTTCACATCCCTTTCTGATACAATCGTCTTCGGGACTCCATGCAATATGACCATGTCCTTAATGAAGACATGTGCTACATCACTCACTGAGAATCTAGACTTCACTGGAATGAATTTTGCAACCTTTGTCAACTTTTCCACAACGACCATGATGGAATCATGTTGTCTCACTGTCCTTGGAAAACCTGTGATAAATTCCATGGAAATGACCTCCCATTTCCACTTTGGATTCACAAATCGATTGTAGTAGTCCACCTGGACACTTACACTCTGCTTTCACCTGCTGAGAATACAAACATCTAGCCACAAACTCTACTACATCCTTCTTCATATTTGGCCAATAATAGAATTTCTTCACAGTTGTCAATGTATTTTGATAATCTGGGTGACCTGAATATGGTTTCAAATGAAACTCCCTCAAGATCACCTTCTTGAGCTCACTATTATCTGGCACATATATCGTGTCCCTAAACCTAACCAATCCATTTGTTGTGAGACAATATTCCACATCCTGTGCACCTGTACCTATACATGTACTACTAGTTGTACCTGTACCCATACTCTGCTACAACCTGTGCATAATCTCCATATACCTAATATCCTGCTAATCTTCTTGCAAGATCCTACCCTGTAGATTTGTCCCATAGGAACTCATAGTTGATATAGGATTTACCTGTACTCTCTTGCTAAGAGCATCTATGACCCTGTTCTCCTTTCCTTTGATGTCTCTGATCTCAAAATCAAACCCACTGATCGTGGCCAACCATCTAGCTTGCATGGAATTGAAATTAGGTTGGTCAAACAAGTATCTCAACCGACTATGATCACTCATCAATACAAACCTCATTCCAAGAAGATAGTGCCTCCACATCTTCAATGCATGTATGATTACTGCTAGCTCAAGATCTTGCATCAGATAGTTCTTCTCATGCTTGTTTAGTTTTTGTGACTCATAGCATACCACCTATCCATACCGCATAAGGACTCAACCAAGTCCTCTCTTGAAAGAATTTGTACATACTACAAACTCTTTGTCTGTATTTTCAATCTTTAACACTGGTGCATGTGTCAACCACTGTTTGAGCTACTCAAAACTGGCCTCACACTCCTCTGTCCATTCAAACTTCTTACATTTCCTTTGCAATGATGTGATAGGATAAGCAATCTATGACAAGTTCCTGATGAGCTCCTTTAATAACCTTCTAACCCCATGAAATATCTCACCTCATCCACATTCCTGGGAGCTTCCCACTCCATGATAGCTCTTACATTTTCTGGATCTACTGTTATGCCATCTTTGGAGACAACATGTCCCAAGTAATGTACCTTAGTCTGAAATAAATTTCACTTGCTGAGCTTAGCATACAACTGATGCTCTCTCAACAAATTCAACACTACTGCCAAATGCTCGACATGCTCCTCCTCATTTTTAGAATATACCAATATGTCATCAATGAATACGATAACAAACTTGTTCAGATAGGGACACAACACACTAATCATCAAACACATAAAGGTAGTTGGGGCATTAGTTAAACTGAATGGAACCACAACAAACTCATAATGCCCATACCTAGTTCGGAAAGTTGTCTTGTAAATGTCATCTTCCTTGATGCGTACCTAATGGTATCTTGATCTCAAGTCGATCTTCAAGAACACTGTTGATCCCTTCAGCTGATCAAACAAGTCATCAATCCTCGGGAATGGATACCTGTTCTTGATGGTCACTTTGTTCAACTGCCTTTAGTCAATGCATAATCTAAGAGTACCATCCTTCTTCTTCACAAAAAATACATGTGCGCCCCAAGGTGATACACTTATACTAATGTATCCCTTGTCAAGCATCTCTTTCAGCTGTAACTTTAATTCTACCAACTCAAGCGTGCTCATCTTGTAAGGTGCTTTTGATGCTAGAGCTGCCCCTGGCACCAACTCAATAGAAAATTCTACTTCCCTGTGAGGTGGAAACTTTGAAATATCTGTGGAAAACACATCCTGAAACTGTTGTATAACTGGGTACCTACTCAAAAATTATTCATCTTCAACTTCCTTACCTTTGTCACTAGAAATATGCACTGCAAATAACACACACCCTTTCCCGCAACTACGTTTGGCCTACATAACTGTCACCATCCTAACTGATGTGGCTTTCTTCTTTCCTTGTAAGACTCTTGGTTCTCCATTATCATCCAAGCACTCAATGGCTTTGTCATAAAAATCTACCTTGGTCCTGTGAAGGTATAGCCAATACATACCCAATATCACACTATACGATCCCAACGGCAATATGTTCAAGTGCGCTACTATAGACATGCCATTCAACTCAAATGCACAAGCTCTTACCCAATGATGCACTCTTTACTTTGTACCTATAGTCAACTGCACTAACCAAGATTTTGCATGCACTTCTTTATTCAAACCACACTTATCCACTAAGTCAGGACGAACATAACTATAATTAGATCTAGGGTCAATCAAAATAGAAACAACTTGCTCACAAAGCTTACTGTCCATCTCAATGATAGATGTATGATGGTTTTCCTGTCTGTTGTCCAATGCTGCATAGATACGAGGAATGCTCTGACCAACATCCCCAATAGTCTGCACCTCCTATGCACTATAGATTTGAGGCTTACCACCCTGATTTTATGGACAATCTCTCTTAAGGTGTTCCTTACCACATGTCCAACACTCCAACCGTCTAGTATCATCACCTCTATGTTGTTGTTGTGATCCATGGTCTTATCTAGTTGCATTGAACTTCTTTTGTGGTGTCACATTTTCTTTCTCTTATGCACTCTAAGGCCTTGTTCTTTTCAACTTCCATTTACCCTTACTTTTATCATTCCCTTTCCATCCTTGCTGAGATTAATTCTTACACTTTTCATGTTCATAATAATGCTTCAATTTCTCAATAACTTCCTCAAGTGACTGAGGCTCATCATACTGGATCCGATTTATAAATTCTAATGGAAAACCACTGACAAATAGTTGAACCTTAGCTTTCTAATCTTTAAGATATGGTACATACCTCAATAGCTCCAGGAACTTAGTCATATGTTCCTCATATGTCATTGATCCCATCTTTAGCTCATAAAATTATTTGGCCTTACCATCGTAGTACCTTTTTGAAAAGTACTTCTTCCTGAAAATCCTCTTGAACTCATGCCAACTCAAGTCCTTCGTCCTGATGTCTCTGACCCACTTCACATCTTCCCACCAGATATTTTCTTTACCTTTTAAGTTAAAGATAGTAATTATGGCCTTCATATTTTCTGTGTACTCATGCAACTCAAAGAACTTGTTCATCCCAAGTATCCAAGCCTCTGAATCTTCTGGTTTCTTCAAGTCTCCATCAAAAGTAGTTGGATTTTCTTTCTTAAACTCATTTGGTAAGTGTCCCCTATCATTCCTCCAATAAGGATGATCATGATTCCTATCAGAACCAAAACTAGAATAATACTTGTATCCGTCACTTCTCCTATCCAGGGTATCCAACAATCTGCCATATCTGACTGTTTTATCTCTATCCGACCTATGACCACCATGATACCTACTACAATATGCCCCATTAGTTCCATCCTCCTATCCATGGCTGATCCAAAGTGGCCCTTGTCGCTACAACTCTGACAAGCTCTAAAGGAGTATTGCATTAACCTCTGCATTTTTCTCTTGTGCCTGCATGATTTTCTCATTGTTCGCCTTACAACTCCTTATTTCTTCTTTTAAGCTTCTCAATGTGTCTACTAAATCAGAAGAGTGCCCAATACCACACTGCTCATCTGATTCATAGGGAGAGTCTTTGTAGTCTACCATCTTGCTAGTTATTTTGATCTCTTTCCTTTAAGGCATACTATGTCAACTAAACCAAATCACAATAAACCAACGTACCTTAGCATAATTTGGGGAGGATATCTCATCTACAATATCAACGAATCAGCATAGTACAACATGTATAACATAATCATGACAGAATATATGCATATAATACATAAATATATAACCATGTAACCATCATTCTAGCTAGAGTCCAATCATTAATGCATGACCATATCAACTACACATACCATGACCTCATGCATGACAACAACAACCATACCAATGTACACTGAAAATACTTAAGCATAAACAACATGTAACCAATCATACAATCATGACGATGCACTTCATAACAATAACATCCTCTTTCACATGCGACATCACTACAACCATGACCGACACCATGCATATGCAACAAGCATCTAGACCACATGATGATTAACACACATGCAACCAACATGATTTCATGACCAACACGCATAACCCATCTAGTCCAAGGGGTGAACCATGCTCTCATACCACTCTGTGGTGTCAAATATGACCCAAAGAGAGCGCAACCCGCTCTTGTACCACTCTATAATACCCTCATCCCACATCTACCCAAGTAACCAGCTAACTGGGGTAAATATGCGACAAGAGGCCACTATAAAGAGATTTAATCTCCTAGGTGACCTTAAGGAAGTGGAATCGACAGAAATATACTACACTAGGAAAAACAAGCACGGATGCTACCAGATTTCTCCACCTACACCGTGAGGAATTTTCCTTTCTCCTAGTCTCTCAAGCTTTACGACAATCTACAGTCTAACCCAGGGATCACTAGGCCCTAAACTGGGACTCCACCCTCTAGGATTTACCGTATATCCCATAATTCATCGGTAAGGATTCCTAGGAATAATCAAGGGAAACCACCTCTAGTATTTACCATATATCCCTCCATTCACCAGTAAAGGATTCCTATGCTCATCGAGGTAACACAAAATCTAGCTTTACTGCAACCCACAGTTCATTTCAGGGGTTAATAGGCCATGTGTTCTATTATTCAAAGACCCACCTCACTCAGCTTCGAATCAATCCAGCAATCCACCTCAACCAAAACATGATAACCCCATCACACCATGGCTATTCAGAAATGGCAAGGCTAGGCTGAAAACACCATCACACCTGGAAAAACCAATGCCATAACAATAAAGAATCACATGCAATACCATGCATGCGAAATCTAGTATGGAAAACACACATGCAAATCGATACCTGCAAAGAATCCTATTGTAGCTTCTTGATCCTGGTCTTCATTGCTTTCTCCTTCCTACCTCTTGCCTTCTTTGCGTTTCTTGATCCAATGCCAAAGTTCTCTAAGGAAACTCTAATTGTCCAAGAATGAGAGTGAGAGAGAGAGACTAATGAGAGAGCTCCAAAACTGAACTAACAAAAGGTACCAACTAATCCTCAGAAACCTTTTTATCAATTAGGCCTCTATTTTCTTCATTTTCCATTATTTTCTTTCATTTTCCTCCTCACATGCAACCTGAGACCTTTCACTTTCCTTTTCTCCTAATTTCCATTATTTTCATAAATAAATGTGCCAAAAATTCCATTTTTCCTTTCCAAAGCCTTAGCCATTGCCTTTGCCAATTTCCTTAGCCATAATAAATCAATGAACACCCACACTAGGATGTCTTACCCAACATTCAATTTGGAATAAGTGTCCCATCAACCATGGTTATTATTTTTTCATTTATCAACTTTTACTACATGAAATTTTCACTTGGGTTGATACATTATTTTAGAACAAATTTCTAGGATGAGGAATTCTATATTACTATTTAGAGATAGAGAAATTATATTGAAAGTACCTTCACTCGTACTATGAATCCTAACCTAAATAGAATTCATTCCTTTCATAGATTGATTAATTGGATTGTCTAGGAAGGGGAACAATACGTCACATGATGGGATTAATTTTGGACAAAAAGGACACATGAGGATTAATTATACTAAAAGAAAATTTTATTTTACTTTAAGTTGCAACTTAAAAAGCATTCCATAGTTGATAACCTTCAATTTCCAAGGAAAAGTAATCCATAGTAGTAACTTTTCATAGAGAGAAGTTAGGGAAATCATTCCATAAGTGAGAAACTTTCATAGAGAGAGTAATTAGATAAACAATGCCTTTACTTGTGTTGTGAATTTTAGTAAGTTGGTCTTTATCATTGATAAAGAAAGACTATTTCACAAAGGTTTACCTAAAATAAGATCGGGTGTAGTTTTCACTTTACTCCAATTAGGCCTATTCGCTTTCTTGTTGTTCTTGCAACATTGTAATAAGCATCTGGGCTATAAGTTTTTTCTCATGACATTATTTTTAGTCTCTTATTTCTTTGATGGTGTCAAACCTTTGCTTTGAACCTCTTCTTAGCCTCCCTTTTGCCACTTGACCCTCCTATTAGGCTTGTCAACCATCTTCTAGAGCTATTAGCATCACTTTGACTCTTGTTATAGCTCAATTCCTAATTTGAATCTTGTTATAGATTGATTCCTACCTTCCTCATCCTTGTTCTATAAAGTGAGCGAACTCCTATTACTTTAGGATTCATTTCCCTTGCCTTGAGCTTCAAAACATTTTGAATTTATTGCTTGGCCTTGGGGGCACATTTTCCCTCTTTCCCTTCGATTGTGATTCTTGATGATGGATAGTTTCCTCCTATCGAGGAGAAACACTCCTTTTTGTTTCATTTTTTTTGCATGTTTCTTTTCCATCGATGGCTCTTCCCCTTTTATTTTGTAGGTTTAGGACTAAAAAAGTGTTTTGGTGACTTATGTGGCTTCCATCACAACATTTTGAACCCATATTTAAGAATATTTTCGTAAGTCTAATCCATATGCTCCTCCAATTTTTAGGGGCCACCCCCATTAATTTTTTGAATAATGGTGAGAAACTTCCATTTTTGGAGATCAAGTTAGGGTTTTTGATTCTCATCCCCTTATTCATTTCTCGAAATCAAGAATATTTGGAATATGGAAACTTTATAATTTCACTCCTACTTCCTTCATTTCCTCTAGCTTGTACCTTTCCTTCCTTCAACTTCTTCTATTTTGATTTACTTCCTTTCCCCTAATATTTATTGGCTTATTGCTTGAACCGAGATGGAGGAGAAGAATACACATGCACCCAACACTATGGAAAGTAGCACAAGCACATCATTAGTTGGAGATTCTAGGCCTTTGAATTTGACAACCTTCGAGGATTCCTATTCTTTTTCTCTCTTTCCATTAAATTAAGCATTTTATTTTCCTTTATTGACATGATCATATCATATCATAATATTTCATTCCATTTGAAATCCTATGGGAAGTTTAGAAAAACCCACCCTTATTTTGTGGTTCTCCGTGAAAAACATAAGTGTACGAGTTTCCCACCCACCTCTTTATTTTAATTTCTACGGTCTTCTTGTTATTTTTTAACAATTTTTCTAAGCTGGATTTTGATAAAGCTCCCATATTTTGTACAATATAGTGATTTATCTCACTAGAAACAATGGGTTAAGGAACCTGTTAGCGCTTGAGATTTCACCCTAAGCTGAGGAAGGTAAACCTTCAAGGCAACATCAAACCATTTCACCTCGTAGCTAGCCCTATGGGGTATGAGAAGGCTCTCTCCGGTCAATCTCAGTAAAATATTCAATGGACAGAGATGACCAATACAGTGACACTGATATTAGGCTAGTAAACTGATTAAAAGGTTGATTTGGGGGTTTTTGGGGTTTTTTTGGTGGCAAATTGAGGATCTGCAATTTTAAGGTGCGGGGATTTGACACGGTTTCTGCAGGTGGGTCTTTGGGGCAAGGTAGGAGTTTGTGCTGATGCCTTTATCTGAGATGGATGATCAAGGAAGAATGATAAGAAGGCTAAAGAGGGCAAACAATGACTTTGAATCCTCTCTAGACAGTGGAAAACATAAACATTAAACAAATTTGAAAGCTGAGCATGGCAAGCATGAATTCAAAATTTATCACTTCATTTGTTTAATAAGCTGCAGTAAAGAAAGAGATGGAACACATAAACACACTTACAATTACAATAAGAGAACACACCATCAACACTAGAGTCCACAAGAATCCCAATGATGTCTGCAAAACCCTGGTCTTCCTTTTCCTCAAATTGCAGAGATACAAGTAAAATATACAATAGGAGCTTCTCCCTCAAAAGTCCAACCATGAAAATGAGCAAGAGAAGGCATAATATAGATGATCTAACTCCTTTCCCCACCTCTAGGGGTCAAGCTCAGCTTCTTAGGAGCTATTTCAACTAATTCTAAACTGAGCACTAGATAATAGGCAGTCAAAACAACTTGCCTCTAAAACTTAGGAAACCTATCCATGCATTAAATATTTACCATTTACATCAAAGAATCTTCTAGAAGTGTTCAAGGAGAGTAAAAGTATCTAAGTGCCATGAAAATTACACAAAAATCCATCATTTACATGCCTCAAAAGTCAACCAAGATGAAAACAGTGTTTTGCTGGCCGAACTGGTCAAAACAGGCAAATTTCCCTGACAGGTCGCGCACATCACTCTGACTGGTCGCGCACATTCACAGCTCTGTTTGAGGGCCTTCCCGGTGTCCAAATCAGGTGCAAGATAGCTCGTTGGAAAGGTATGCGAGTCTACTTTCCAACCCCACTAGAATTTCGGAATGTGGAGTTAATTTGACCCCTAAAAAGTCATTTCTCCCAAGACAGCTTTCTGCAACTCAAAATAGGGGCAGAAAGTAAAAAATTGCATGTATTTTGAGCTTTTGGAAGCCCAAATCTCCATAAAATCTGAAACCCATCCATAGGAAAGTGTATTTTTGCATGAAAATTCAAAAAATGCAAAGTTTTCACCATTCTAAGTTGCCCCCATGTATGGTCACACGCGGGGTGAGACCAGTCAAATGGCCAAAACCTGTAAAATTCCCAAAAATGCCAAAAATGCTTCAAAAATCTCAAAATTTCTTGGGTTTGCTGCTAGGAGGATGCTAATGAGTATCATGGTGAGTGAGAGAGGCCTCAGCCAAGATACAGAGCGGGTTGGTCTTCTTCTTCCTCTTACGGGCCTCGGACAACCTCCTTTGGAACATCTTCATTTTCGCCTTGCAAACATGCATCCTCGCCCAATAGTGATTCTTCATGTTCTGTAGCAACCTCTTGTCCTCGTTTGCCTTCTCTAACAGCCTCTTCAAGTGTGCATTCACACGGATAAGCATGGATTCCCTCTCCTTGGGCAGCAAGTCACCGGGCCTCCTATGGTTGATGACTCGGTCACTTCGAATCCTCCACAGCTCATCGAACTCTTTCTCATCCTCAAGTTGCTTGTTGCGCTGCTCAAGATAGTTTATTGTCCATTGGGCCATGTTGAGCTTCTGCTGTAACAAGCGGTTTTCCGCCTCTCTTTGTCGGATGATATCATGCAAATCTGAAGTGGGGGAGCGAGCATCAATATTAATGATGTCAACCTGTGTGTCACCGGCTCTCTCCTCCTCTATCATGGGCTGTTTGCCCTCCCGTACTGCTGATGGAGAACGCGAGGCCCCTTCCACCTGGTGTGGAGATAACACTCGCTGACCTGTAGATGATGATGGTGAGACCCCTTCCACCTGCTGTGGAGAAAGTACTCGTTGAGCTGCTGCAAACAAGGTCCTGTGACCTCTCTGGTAGGTGACCTGAGGTGAGGAAGAAACCTGTCTCGGAACAATGATCTCGGGCTAGTGAGATGGACCTCCCTCCTCATAAATGACCTCTGGCTCTGGGTGTGGCTGTGGTGGCACTGTAAAGAACTCATGAGAAATGAAGTCTGCCCATGGAATGCCCTGCTGACTCAACTGATGGGAAACAATGAGCTGGATGAGACCATGATGGCACAAACTCCTATACTGCTGAGCTGGGGACCGCCTCTGAAACACGGACACCATCCTTTGAATGTCCTGGAAGAAGAAAACCGGGATGTTCATCATCCTCACTCGGGTAAAGTGCATCAACAGGCGAATGTGATAAGAGAAGACCTGTGAAAATCTCCCCTCACATGTGAAGTAATGCATGATAAGCCGCATGATCGGAGCATACTCCCCCCGGAGGAATCTGAAAGGAAAGACCCCGACAAGTGGCTCATGAATGTTGGCCTGACATATGGCTCAAAATAAACATAATCCAGCATTTTGCGCTTGGGCCACACTTCACCCACATCTGGTATCTCGGTAGCCTCTGAAATCACCTCCGGAGATAGCACAAAATTCACCCCTGCAAGAGTGACCTGCCCATCATGAAGGTGAAAAACAAATAAGCGGGCCAACTCCCTGTGATGCTGGATCTGAGCAAGCCTCTCACAAAACTGCAAACATGACATGTATCGGAAACAATTCACTACCAAAGGGCAGGCCTGTAATTCTGCTAAAGATGTGGGCTCTTGTCTCTTATGATGACCACCTTTGCCACCCCTACGAGGCCTCTGCTGTACCTCAACCTCTGTGGAAGAAGACCGGTCATCACCTTGCTCATAGGTTTCAGTGGTTGACATGGTGCTTTTGAGCAAAGTGGAGAAAATAGACAAAGTTAACTGCTGCCCTGTCTGCAACAATGCTGAGAAGTATGTTGTTTTCAAGGGGGAAAAATCATGAAGGAAATGTTAGGGGAGGGACTTTTTTTTTTTTTAAATAAGGAATGGAAAATATGTAAAAACAGGGAATTTTCAAGGGACAATTCACAAAATGTTAAGCATATAATCTCATCTACATCATCGGGAAATCATTTGCAAAGAAATATTTTTATTAAGGAAAACATGTATGAGAATAACAAAGGGAAAGGACATGCATTTCAACAGGGGTATGGGACAACATTGTTCATTTGATTTTTTGTCTTCTAATGTACATCATAAGGTAAACTCTGTTTTCAAAGGGATTCATGTACATTTAGTCATAGAGGAACAAGGCTTCTTTTACATTTGGTCATAAGGGAAAAGGAATTTTATTTAAACAGGGATATTAGGGATAAAAGGGAAAACAGGACTTTGTCTTTTGGGAGACACAGCAGCATTCCTTTGTAAACAATATTCAGAGCAGTATGTCTTTTTATAAATATATACAGCTGCATTTCTTTGTTTTTGTTTTGAACATACACAACCATCTTTTCTCTGTTTTGTAATAGCTATACACAACCATATTGCCTCTGTTTTTTTTTTTTTTTTTTTTTTATTTTTTTTTATTTTACCATTATATTGCTCTTTTCTTTTTTACACAACATTTTTTAATCCTTGCTGTGTTTATTTTTTGTTCTTGCTGTGTGGAGGACATTAGGGTTTTGGGAATGTATTTGAGAGGGGGATAGGGTTAGAAATTGGGAGATAGGAAATTTAATACTCTTTGCAAATGAGATAAGATAGAGACATATCATAACAATTGTGAATTTAATGGGAAACAATGGAGGGAATAAATGGGAGTTTAAAACCTTGAAAAAAAACACCAACCCTAGCACTATGCCTACATTGACAAGCCATAACTAAAATCCATTTCTCTTTGCATCCTTGGTAGCAAATATATATGAACACAAGCCCATCATTCATATTTCAAGCATCCAACAGGTTAATAGACCCTACCTCGATCAATTTAGCAAGCAAGAGGGCGATTTGAGAAAATTTGAAGTGGTTCTGTGAGTGACAGGCTGACTGGTCGCGCACAGGCTTGGACAGGTCGCGCACAGCCTGACTGGTCGCGCCCGTTGAGTTTTTGCACTGCGGAGGGGCGCCTGATAGGTCGCGCACTGCCCAACAGGTCGCGCACGCCCTCTGACAGGTCGCGCACCTGAAAATGGTTCAAATTTGCTGCCCTTTGCCTCCTTTCACCTTCTTCGCCCTCTCACTCTTCTTTGCGAGCTCTTAGATGCATAATGAGGGTGTTTTAGAGGGAATTTGACTCTTTATAAGCCCAATTTGAAAAAATTTACTTACCAAACCCACTTTCTAATGTTTTGTTTTGGCACTTTCTTTTAACACTGTTTTGAGTTTACTTTTGTCCTGAATTTGACTTTTTGAGTGCTTTAACTCCGTTCTTTTTGTAGGTAGACCATCTGATGGACTCTGGCGAGGAGACCAGGGTTATTGCCGGCATTGTGAAGAATTTTTTGAAATTTCCTTATTTTTTACAAGATTGACATGACCTTGTCTTTAAAAAGATGGTTTTTAAAATCAAGGTATAAATGAGTTGTACCTGATGAAAATATCAATGAAACATATTTACATACCTCCTTCCGGCTTGCTGGGGACCCATGGACCTCTGACTCATGATCTTGCAATGACATTTGATTGAAACCCTAGACCTAAGACTTTGGACTTCAAGACAAAACAAAACAAGCGTGACACAAGTTCATTAACTGATATGACCTGATCCAGCAAAGCCGAGAAGGGAACAAGGACCAGCTCCTCCATCAGTTTTATGGCATGCCTAATGGAATGCAAAACTGGCATCGATGAGAGACCTACTTATGCATATGCAAAGAGTTTTTTGATCACTGATGGAGGGCATCATGACCGACACTAACAAAACCTATTATATTTGGATTTTATTATGGGATGTTTCAAAGAATGTGAAGAAACATATTTCATTTCTCTTTTTTACTTCCATGAACTAGTCTAAATAGGGTAGGTAGGCTTACAATAACCATTTTAGTTTAACTGACAATGGCACATGCAAAACATGTGCAACATAATGAAAAAAACCTTTAAAATAAACACAAATACAACAATTTTTTCTTATGTCACTATTATTCATATAACTTGTGTGGCCTATGATAGTTCTTATGTCATCCACCTTCCTTCATAATATAGTAGGTACCACATCTCCCACACTATCTGCTACTTTTTTTACAAATCCACCATGGACCCAAAACACATGTCAATATTGTTCTTCCTTTTGGTGGTTCTCAATTGGTTGAACCCACCATCTTTGGGTTGCACTCATTCTTCCTCAGGGAGGGTTCTTTCATATCTCCTTATAGTATTCTTTTTGTGGGTGAGTTATACTCCCCACCAAGATCCCCCATTGTTCCTTTTGGGTTCCTTCACCCTTAATTTTTTTCCAATAGGTCCTCATGCTTTTGCTAAATCTTTCTTATTGGTGAACTTTCCTATTTATTTTTGTGGCTCTATATCTACTTTAAGTATGCTGTGGATCCTTTTGGGTGATATGTCCTCTTGATATTCATCTTTATGAGACCTTATATATCTTTAATTTATTACTCTAATTGGGTACAACAACGCTCTTAGTGCCTCCATATTTTGAGGGAAAGGAATGAAAAACACATGCTAGCAGTCCTCAAGTCGATAATTTTTTTTGCAGAGTAACCAATACATGACTCCATATTATACTTTGACCATTATTTTCTTGAGATTCATGTTTTGATGTTATGTTGTTGCTATTTTTACTATCTTATGTGTTGAATTTTCATAGATCACTTGCATTTGTTAAAGCTTTATTTGTACTCTGACAATTACTACTTATTCGTTCAAAGAAAAATTTTGTTTATGAAATTCTAGCTGAGTCCACATACCATATGGGACTCCTAAACCAAATGGTGTAGAGTATAATTGGGTTTCTACACCAAGAGATCCCCTAGTTGTTGGCAGTACATTCCAGCTCGTCAATAGGTGGGAACAAGTCTCAAGGAGGTTGGGTTGCACCCTCTCTCCGTGGTGCATTATTAACTTTTAAACGATAGGACCAACCCCCAAACCCTGACATAGGTCAAGGTAGGCCCTCGCACACCTCCATTGCATTTCATTGGGACGAGGTGGTTTTGACCCCTGACTACCTGTTGTGGCCACCAACAACCCCCCTCCTTATTTAGTATTAGCAATAACACTAGGTAAGTGGGGACCCTTAGTAAAAATTAAAAAACTTCAATTAAGATTTATGTATTATACTCCTTAAGGAAACATCGCATCGCGCGAAGAAAATAAGACATTTCTTTGTGAGTACAATGATAAACTGCGCGAGTGCGATGCGAAATCCATCACATCGCATGCATTAAGAAACGCTCATAAACGAAAACCTTAAGAAATCGTCGATGGCCGATATGCGACATCGCATATTGCAACATCGCATAAACAACACATAACCATTTAACGATTGTAACAAATCTACGATCTTGCGATGATGCGATACTGCGATCGGCGATCTTGCGATAGCGCGATACAACAATCTGCGATTCTGCGATAAACGTGATCGGGCAACCCTGCGATAACACATCTTGATGAAAATGCGATAATGCGATACTGCGATGATGCGAGTCGCAGAAATTGTCCATCGCAAATTTGCCCCGGCTCAACATTCAAGAAAAACTGTCCGTAAACCAAAAAATTGGATACGCACCTTAATGGAAATTAATGAATGTACACCAAGTGTTAATGAAAGACAGTTTTGTGTTCTTCGAAGAGGTAGTTCACGTCAGGTGGCATATTTTTGTATATTCATAGAGCTCAGAGCTTTCTTGTCAATTTTTATTATCATTACTCTCTCTTTATGTGTGAACTGCAGGAACAAAAATAGAAACAACATGAAGCAATGTGTAGGGAGCGATTAAGGGAAAGGGTAAAGCTCCAATGCTCGGAAACAGAGAAGAAATGCCCTCATGAACGGATACCGCATGCAACAGAGCCGCAAAATTCCAGAGCACTGCTGAGCTATCCATTACAGATCCGTTAGTCAGAGCTATGATTGAAAGAGTAGTTGAACAATGTTGATATCAACAGGCGATTTAACGCCCAAGGTTAGAAG
Source organism: Pinus tabuliformis (assembly GCA_031772625.1). NCBI lineage: Eukaryota > Viridiplantae > Streptophyta > Pinopsida > Pinales > Pinaceae > Pinus > Pinus tabuliformis. The sequence continues at coordinate 1,445,316,038 of CM062818.1, read as the reverse complement.
CTCACGAAAGCAGTATGTTTACAAAATTTTGAAGCTTATACCCAGTGAAGGAAAAGGCACTAAAGGCGAAAAATGCACCAGAAAGGCCCGGATCAAAAAACGGAGGCAGTTTCCGAATCGCGCATCGCTGAGAAAATTGCTCAAAAAGAAAAGTCCCTAACTGCTTAGTCACTTGTAAGCCTAGAAAATGCAAGAAAGTAAAGGCAGAGGCAATTTGAGGGTTAACCAAGTGGAATTTGGGTTATTACTAAGCATACACAGTATATCCACCTAGCCAGAGGATGATTCTCAAATATATATTCTATTTTTCTGAAAAAATGGTGCCAGCGCTTGCCATTTGTGTTTGCTTAGCTCAACCAAAAGCGAAAGACAGTCAGCCGACTCTACCCAGGCAATATTGAATGCTCGCAACATTAAGGAGCAAGTGCAGAAATAGTTAGATATTAGATTTGATTTTTAGAAATAATTTTTCTTATAAAAAGGGCGGTCATTTAAACCGTATCCTGAATCTGTGTAATTAAGTTATTTAGTTAGTAGTATTTAAACCCTTCTCATGCATTTAGAGAAGGGTCCAGAAATTTATCAAAAACTTGTCCTCAGAACATGCACTTTTGCACCCTCAGAGGAGGTTTTGGTGAATGAATGGATCAAGATTTTTTGATGTTTGCATTTCATATCTGCTACTGATGTTGCACTTCTGTACTCTTAGTAGATGTTAGAGCAAGGAGAGATAAATCATTATTACTTGAAGCTTATGAGTAGGACCAGTCATAAATGGTACTTTTATCTCTTGACCATTTCTGCTTATATGTTAAAGTGATATACAGTTTTTAGTTGTTTATATGTTATTGCATGAATGCTTGAGTTACCATTTGGAACTTTTGTACGGTGGTAGCTATTTATTTATGTTTAATGTATGAATAGCTTATTATGCGATATGCTGTTCACAACTGTTTTGCCTAACTTTTTATGCAAAGTAGTTCATCTTAATTGATTTCTTTTCTTATAATCGCTGAATGATCTTTATTACCAGTTGTTATTTGAAATCTCTTTAGATCGCATAATAGAAGAACGACATCCCGGGTTAGCATAGATTAGATGTGTTGTTTTTATTAGATTACAATAGCATAGAATTAGATTAAAGTTCAAATTAGAATAGATTAGATAGTTACTGTTAGATCAGCAACATCCAATTCTACACACACACACCCATAGATTGGGAAACTGGTCCCATTATCCCCAATCGGACCCGCTATACCAAATGGATAAGGAGTTGCCAACCAAGGTCCGGACCAGGCGGGTATCCCCCCTGTTGTCGACCCGATTTTTGGGGCTTCAACATATTTGGCGCTAGAAGGAGGGCATGAACTATGAATGACAAGTAAATCAAAATCTGAATACCATTCTGAGAGTAAATTGCCCTCATCATCTCCCCCGACTTCCCCATTACATCTAAATCCAGAGTCAGAAGTCGCTCGAGTATCAACCGCTACTACACACCCTGATATTTCAGACCAATCTACCATTGAACCTCTTGAAGTTGAATCCCTGATTCACAAAATTCAGCGATTTTCCATTTCTCCTCAGAGGTCTGATAAATCTCAAGGCAGCGTGACTTTGCAGTACAACCCTGCTCATCCCCTGACCAGGCGAAAGAGTGAAAAGTTTGGCGTTCAGCCAACCGAATTACCTCTTCCCACCAAGAAAAGAGCAAGGAAATCACTGCAAGAGTCTGACAGTGAGACTCTTTCGTCTGCATCATCCATCTCAACTACTTCACTACGAAGTCAACCATCCACACCTCCACTCCAGATCATCGCCCATCCGTCCACTGGAACCCCCATAACCCCTCTTCAATAATCTACGATCATAGTATCCTCATCCTCCCAGCCACAGGGATCATCTTCTGCACTTTCCTCTGTTAGCAGTTCAACGATGGCCCAGTCTCCATGGAACAACCCTGGGGTAGTCCTAATGCCTGCAACCTTGAGTCAAATACCGGCCCATCCTGAGAAATGGCTGCCCAAATTCAATCCCGAGGCAGGCATGCTAGCAGAAGAGCACATAAACAACTTCGTGCTTTCCATTAATCTCAATGGAGTTACTAATGAAGATGTTGTTGTTCGGCTTTTTCCCTATACACTGCTAGGGACATCCGGGTCATGGTACTTTTCATTACCCTCCGGATCCATCACAAGTTGGGACATCTTCCAGGATCAATTCCTAACCAAGTTTGGTGATGACAGATCACTGGCAACGTTAATTAATGACCTATCCAATCTTAAAGCCGAAGCTAAAGAGCCTATCAAGGATTTCAATTTACGGTTCAATAAAATTTTCAACAAAATTCCTACTGCTTCCCAACCCAGCGAAGAAGTACGATGTGAATGGTATATTACCGCTCTACCATCGAACATATCAATCTTCGTGGACAGGGCAAATAAAACAACCTTAGCTGATAACATGAAAGAGGCGATAGCAGTAGAGAAACGGATAATAGCCCTAGAAAAGAGATCCGCGATAGAGGAACGTAAGTCCAAAAAAGTCACCTTCAAGGAAGACTCCAAGAAGAAACAAGCAAAAGATCCTTTTGATTTGGAAGGATTGCAGAAATTTCTAAAGACCATGTCCAATGAGATGGTCGACATAAAAAAGCAAGTAGCAGAAACTTCTTCGAAAAAGCCCTACAGAGCTTTTAAAAGAGGTCCTTCAATGGATGCAAAGCCACCTAATGCCATTTCAAATGTTGAATCCGAGGAAGAGGAAGAAGAAATTGCCACTGAAGGGAAGACCGATGACGAAGAAGTTGTGGAATTACAAGGAATGTGGGATTTCATCCTCCCACAAGAGGAATATCAAGAAGTATTTCCAGTTAGCACACGAAGCAAAAATCAGCTTGATCCTCCCCAAACTACCCCTAAGCAGAAGAGCGCAAGCTCTGCAACAAAAGATAATGTCGCGACAAAGAAAACGACATCTAAAGCGACTCAAACTAGCCCAGTCCAAGCAGATGAAACGACTCCATCTAAAACACTGATAGTGTCGGATGAAATGGAGTACAATATTATTGATGACATGAAGAAGACTAGGGCTAATATCACCCTTTACGAACTGAGCAAGTTGAAACATCAACAGAAGATAATGATGAAAGAATTACATGCCGTGCCAGTTGCACCTTTGCCTGCCGCTGTACTTTCTCAAGCTTCCCACAACATGGGAAGACCTCCAACTAACGCGATCAGTAAAATTGATCCAAATGACATCGCCTTGATTGGAGGAAGATCAAGATCTCACACTCCCCCGTTTCTCCTTACTTATGAAATCTTCAATAAAAATGTGCACAATTGTTTGGTAGATTCCGGTGCATCATCGAATATTTTACCCAAATCTATATGTGCCAAATTAAATGTTCAACCACAGAAATCTGCAGTGCGCATAGTTCAGCTAGATCGATCTCAAGTCGAAGTGATTGGCGAACTTAATCAAGTAACCATAAGATTGTCATCCAACCCGAAGGTATGTCAGGTTATTGACATTCTAGTTGCTGATATCCCAGAATTCTATGGCTTAATTCTTAGCAGGGATTGGTCAGAGAAACTCCATGGATACTTCGCAACCGATTGGTCACACATGTGGCTGCCCTACAACAGTAAACCGAATCAAATAAAAGTTGAACGAGAGCTACACCAGAAGTACATAGTAACGGAGTTAGAGGGAGAAAATGAACCGGTAGCGTATAACAGCAGTATCATTGGCAATTACTCGGTAGATTCTTTCCTCGGAAATTTCAATGCTCATGCGTCACCTTATTTAGAAAACTCTGTTTTGTCCCAAGTTGAAAATTTTTCTCGAACTGATAGTTCGAAATGTATTAATTTTTTAGATAAACCTGTAAATACATCTTTGTTTTGGAAATTATTTTTTGATGGCTCTAGATCTAACGAAGGAGCAGGAGCAGGATGCGTTCTGATTAGTCCAGAAGGAGAAAAGATCATGCTCACATGCAGACTCGAATTCGATTGCACAAACAACACAGCAGAATACGAGGCTTTGGTTCAAGGCCTGTACAAAGCAATCGAGTTAGATGTCAAGTATCTTCAAGTCTTTGGAGACTCTGAGATTGTGGTTAAACAGGTACGTAACACTATACATTGCTTATCAGGTCATTTAAAACACTATCAATCTTTAGTACAAGATCTAACTGAGCATTTCATAGCGTTTAATATTTCTTCAATCCCCAGACTCCAAAACGCAAGTGCAGACCTTTTGGCTAACGTAGCTTCTAAGCTTATTCCCTCCGAAGATTTTAGTCCAGATAGATTCTCAATAGAATTAATCTTTAGACCATCCATTCCTGACAACATCACAAATTGGAGAGTATTCAATGACGATCTTGATATCGTAAATTTCCTCACGTCTGAAGGATCCTACTCCAATCAAATAATTGACGAAGACCAGCACGATCAACAACTGCAACAAAATAGCACTAATAATGCTATACCTAAGTCGGTGGTCAAGTTAGAAGACTTATACGATTTGAAAGATCGGTTTAAAAGGTCTACCAATTCAAAACTCTACAGTTCAACCTTGAACTACGAATTAGTAAACCTAGGGACCGATGCTAAACCACAAAACATTAATCTAGGCCTCGGCCTAGCCCCTGAAGAGAAACTAGCGTATATTCGTCTTTTGAGACAATATAAAAATGTTTTTGCCTGGAATTATGATGAGCTGAAAACATACGACACTTCTATCATTCAGCATACTATTCCCATGATCGATAACGAAAAACCTGTCCAACAAAAGCTGAGAAAGATCCACCCCAATTTAGAAAATCAGATAAAAACTGAGCTCAATAAGTTATTGAAAGCCAGGATAATCTTTCCCGTTAGACATTCCAAATGGGTCTCCAATATGGTACCCGTTAGAAAGAAAAATGGAGATATTAGGATCTGCATTGACTTTCGGAACCTTAACAAAGCCTGTCAAAAAGACAATTTTCCTCTTCCACCTATGGAGCAGATACTGCAGGCAGTGGCGGGCTCAGAACTAATGTCTTTCTTTGATGGATTTTCAGGGTACAATCAAGTGTTGGTACACCCTGATGATCAGTTAAAAACCACATTCATAACTAAATGGGGCACATACGCATATCGGAAGATGCCATTTGGTTTGATTAATGCTGGTGCTACATTTCAGAGAGCCATGGACATCGCATTCAAAGGTTTAGTCAATAAATCTGTAGTAATTTATTTGGATGATATAACAGTGTACTCGAAGAAGCGAAGCCACCATCTCAAAGACCTGAAACAAATCTTTCAACGATGTTTAAGGTATCGAATTTCACTTAACCCAAAGAAATCTTTTTTCGCGCTAAGTGAAGGGAAACTTCTAGGATTCATAGTGTCGAAATCCGGCATTCACATTGATCCCGACAGAATCAAAGAAATTTCTGAAATATCCCTACCTCATAACAAAAACGCCATGCAATCTTTCCTTGGTCAAATCAATTTTGTAAAGAGATTCGTTCCAGATTTTTCGCGAATCGTGTCTCCTTTGCAAACCATGATTAAAAAGAATTCAAATTTTAAATGGGGTCAAGATGAACATGAAGCATTCAACCTGATCAAGCAAGCTATTATTAATGCTCCATCTTTTGCAACCCCGAATTTTTCAGAATCTTTTATTTTATACACATTTGCCTCAGATAAATCATATGCTGCGATTCTAACTCAAGCAAATCAAGAAAAACCGGAAGCTCCAATTGCATTTTTTAGCTCAAATTTACAGGGCGCTGAACTCAATTATTCAGACGTGGAGAAACAGGCTTATGCTGTTTTCAAAGTGGTCAAATACTTCAGACCTTTCTTACTTAAAACCCATACTAAGATCATAGTACCGTTCCCAGCGGTAAGGAATCTTCTAGTACAGAAGGATGTGGGTGAGAAAAGGGCCAATTGGGTCACTGCTTTACAGGAATACGACCTTGAGATCAAACCAGCAAACATCGTAAGAGGTCAAGGCTTCTGCAAAATGCTGGCCGGAGCATCGCAAATTTCTGAAATTCCATCTGAAGAGGTACAAATGTGTGAGGTAAGCCTAAACGATGCAGAATCATTATATGCTGATATCATTTATTATCTTAAGAACGGGTATGCTCCTTCACACCTTGATCATACTAAGAAGAGAGCTCTCAGATTGAAAGCTAAACAATATCAGCTTATAAATGATATTCTTTTTAGAAAAAATTATGATTCTGTTCTTCTTAGGTGTCTTGAAAAAACTGAAGCTGAAAAATTATTGCAGGAACTCCATGATGGACCAGCAGGCGGACACTATGCTGGAGATGATACTGCACATAAAATTGTACGCGTAGGATATTACTGGCCCACGCTGTTCAAAGACTCGCACAGTTACGTGAGAAGATGTCAAGTCTGCCAAACTACTGCTAGAAGACAAAAGAAGCCGTCCCTGCCACTACAGCCGGTAAACATCGAGCAACCTTTCAGTCAATGGGGCTTGGACATAATAGGTGAGATCGTTCCTCACTCTTCTAAGCAGCATAGATACATCCTCACGGCAACAGATTATTTTACTAAATGGGTAGAAGAAGTTCCGCTCAAGACAGCTAATTCTGAAAATATTATTGAGTTCATAGATCAATTTATAATCACTAGGTTTGGATTGCCATCCGCTTTAATGTTTGATAATGCATCATACTTTTCTGGAAATGCAATGACTGAATTTGCACTTAAAAGAGGATTCAAACTTAAATATTCGGCCAATTACTATCCGCAAGGTAATGGGTTAGCTGAGTCAACAAATAAAAACCTAATCATGATTATTAAAAGAACAGTTGACCAGAATCAAAAGAATTGGCACAAAGCTTTGGTATATGCTTTATGGGCAGATAGAATAACGCAAAAAGCTTCAATCGGAACTTCTCCCTTTAATTTAGTTTATGGGAAAGAAGTGGTTCTTCCGACTCACTTAGCCATTCCCTCTTTGTCTTTAGTACAATACATTGACGAAGTATCTACTTCCTCCTTACAACTGAGACAAATGGAAATAATTAAATTAGAAGAACAACGAGAACAAGCTAAGAAAACGCATGCTCATCATCAAGCGCTAGTAAAATCCTCTTTTGATTCAAACATAATGACCAGAAAAGATTTTCAGATGGGAGATTTAGTTTTAAAGTGGGATAAGGCTCATGAAGAAAAGGGAAAACATACAAAATTTCAAAGAATGTGGCTTGGTCCTTTTCAGATTGTTGAAGTCATAGGTCCATCAACGTTTGTGTTACAGGATTTAGCAGGTAAGAGAGATCCTTTGCCTGTTAAAGGACAAATTCTCAAGAAATATTTTCCATAGAAGATTATTCTTCTATTTTTGTAGAATAGTTTTTCTTTTCATAATAAAACCAGTTGTGAGTGGTTACATTAAGCATTTAGGAAAAAGACACCAATTCTCTTTCAGATTTTTGATCTTTTCGCTTGTATAAATAGTAAAATCTTTTGGAAAATTGATCTTTATTATTGACAGATACAGTTAAAAACTTTAGCCTAGATATGATACTAGTTTCAACTTCAAAAATTTGATGAAAGCAACCTTTAGTGAAGAAATTGTTTTATATCAGTACAATGAAAGGTATCAATAACAAAATGAAGATTCTCTGTAGAACAGTTGTTTCCAAAAACTCTATTATTGTCATCCAGAGCTATCTTAAGGAAACAATGACTTCCTCCCTGCTAAGGAAAATCGCAGCCTTCAGAGGAATAATCCAAGGATACACTATATCTTGAAGAATAAGAGGTCTCATCACGAGCCGGCTTATCATGATCACAAATATTATAATTTGCTGACTTTGCCAATACTGTCCACCACAACAGGGCAATGACTCAAGATTGTTGCAATCAAAAGACAAGGGGTCTCATCACGAGCCAGCTTGTTCAACAAAGTTATAAATCAAGTGAATGATTGTGTCATAATTTGGCTACCAAACCAAGACATTGTTCTTTAAGAATAAAAAGAAAATCAAAGCAATAAGTGTAAATATGGATTTTTCTTTGAAAGTTGTAGGTCACCTTAAGTAGGATACAGGATCATTGCTGGGTAACAGGTAACCCTGTCGAGGCTATAAACGCCTGCTGGCAGCAGAGGCTCTACCTACGACAAATGAGCATACTTAAAACTGCTTTACAGAGGAGACTTTATTTTATCCTTACAAGACAAAGTAATGGCTGATGTAAATACAAGGACTAGCCTGAGGAAGCAAATAATTAGAATAGAAAGAGGTTGAAACAAAATATCATTGACAGTTTAAAGCATAATGTACTCTATCTTTCCATAACAAATTTTAATTTTCTAAAAAAATTTCTGTTTTGGAAGTTTGAAAAATTCAATAGAAAAACAGAGATAACTGGTTCTTCCAAGTGAATCGCCAATTTTTGTGGCCACCAACAACCCCCCTCCTTATTTAGTATTAGCAATAACACTAGGTAAGTGGGGACCCTTAGTAAAAATTCAAAAAATTCAATTAAGATTTATGTATTATACTCCTTAAGGAAACATCGCATCGCGCGAAGAAAATAAGACATTTCTTTGTGAGTACAATGATAAACTGCGCGAGTGCGACGCAAAATCCATCGCATCGCATGCATTAAGAAACGCTCATAAACGAAAAACTTAAGAAAACGCCGATGGCTGATATGCGACATCACATATCGCAACATCGCATAAACAGCACATAACCATTTAACAATCGTAACAAATTTGCGATCTTGCGATAATGCGATACTGCGATCGGCGATCTTGCGATAGCGCGATACAACAATCTGCGATTCTGCGATAAACGTGATCGGACAACCCTGCGATAACACATCTTGATGAAAATGCGATAACGCGATACTGCGATGATGCGATGCTGCGATGCGAGTCGCAGAAATTGTCCATCGCAAATTTGCCCCGGCTCAACATTCAAGAAAAATTGTCCGTAAACCAAAAAATTGGATACGCACCTTAATGAAAATTAATGAATGTACGCCAAGTGTTAATGAAAGACAGTTTTGTGTTTTTCGAAGAGGTAGTTCATGTCAGGTGGCATATTTTTGTATATTCATAGAGCTCAGACCTTTCTTGTCAATTTTTATTATCATTACTCTCTCTTTATGTGTGAACTGCAGGAACAAAAACAGAAACAACATGAAGCAATGTGCATGGAGCGATTAAGGGAAAGGGTAAAGCTCCAATGCTCAGAAACAGAGAAGAAATGCCCTCATGAACGGATACCGCTTGCAACTGAGCCACAAAATTCCAGAGCACTGCTGAGCTATCCATTACAGATCCGTCAGTCAGAGCTATGATTGAAAGTGTAGTTGAACAATGCTGATATCAACAGCGATTTAACACCCAAGGTTAGAAGCTCACGAAATTAGTATGTTTACAAAATTTTGAAGCTTATACCCGGTGAAGGAAAAGGCGCTAAAGGCGAAAAACGCACCAAAAAGGCCCGGATCAAAAAACGGAGGCAGTTTCCGAATCGCGCATCGCTGAGAAAATTACTCAAAAAGCAAAGTCCCTAACTGCTTAGTCACTCGTAAGCCCAGAAAATGCAAGAAAGAAAAGGCAGAGGCAATTTGAGGGTTAACCAAGTGGAATTTGGGTTATTACTAAGCGTACACAGTATATCCACCTAGCTAGAGGATGATTCTCAAGTATATCTTATATTTTGCTGAAGAAATGGTGCCAGCGCTTACCATTTATGTTTTCTTAGCTCAACCAAAAGCGGAAGACAGTCAGCCGACTCTACCCAGGCAATATTGAATGCTCGCAACATTAAGGAGCAAGTGCAGAAATAGTTAGATATTAGATTTAATTTTTAGAAATAATTTTGCTTAGAAAAAGGGCGGTCATTTAAACCGTATCCTGAATCTGTGTAATTAATTTATTTAGTTAATAGTATTTAAACCCTTCTCATGCATTTAGAGAAGGGTCCAGAAATTTATCAAAAACTTGTCCTCAGAACATGCACTTTTGCACCCACAGAGGAGGTTTTCGTGAATGAATGGATCAATATTTGTTGATGTTTGCATTTGATATCTGCTACTGATGTTGCACTTCTGTACTCTTAGTAGATGCTAGAGCAAGGAGAGATAAATAATTATTACTTGAAGCTTATGAGTAGGACCAGTCATAAATGGTACTTTTATCTCTTGACCATTTCTGCTTATATGTTAAAGTGATATACAGTTTTTAGTTGTTTATATGTTATTGCATGAATTCTTGAGTTACCATTTGGCACTTTTGTATGGTGGTAGCTATTTATTTATGTTTAATGTATGAATAGCTTATTATGCGATATGTTGTTCACAACTGTTTTGCCTAACTTTTTATGCAAAGTAGTTCATCTTAATTGATTTCTTTTCTTATAATCGCTGAATGATCTTTATTACCAATTGTTATTTGAAATCGCTTTAGATCGCATAATAGAAGAATGACATCTCGGGTTAGCATAGATTAGATGCGCTGTTTTTATTAGATTACAATAGCATAGAATTAGATTAAAGTTCAAATTAGAATAGCTTAGATAGTTACTGTTAGATCAGCAACATCCAATTCTACACACACACACCCATAGATTGGGAAACTGGTCCCATTATCCCCAGTCGGACCCGCTATACCAAACGGATAAGGAGCTGCCAACCAAGGTCCGGACCGGGCGGGTATCCCCCTTGTTGTCGACCCGATTTTCGGGGCTTCAACACTACCCTGACCTCTTGACCCCCCAACCTCCCAACTTGTGGGCGTGGAGATTCAAGTCAGTTAGTTGAAGGTCAAGTGGAAGAGCCCGTCGGAGGTCGGGCCTTTCAGGTTGACCTCCCAACCTATGACCTGGCCAACTTGTAAACAAAATTTGCATTTCTTTTTTTAAATATTTCCATCACTTTAATAGTGGTAGAACCTTTCAAATTTTTCCAACTTTTCAAGCCTTATATCTAGCACTTATTGGCTAAAATATGCATAAGTAATTTAAGGTTAAACTTAAGAAATACTCAATAATTTATATGATATCAATTAACAACATTTTTTAAGTGCACTCATTACAAATTATAGAGAGCTATAACAACTCATTAAGATAGAAGAAAACTCATTTCCTTGGCTCATGATCATTGTCAATAGAGCCAAAAAGTGACAAAGGATGGAAATAAGGCCTCCTTCCCTTCAATGAAAATGTACTCATTAACATGCAACAAATCTACCATTACATATACAACAATTTAAACATGCAATGACCACAAGATTTTGAATATTTCCACACTATTCATTAACACTATTGGGTACTTCTTTTTACTAGTGCAAACTAGCATCTTCATAGTGAAGTAACCCTTGCATCCAACATGTTAATATAAGACCATGCATTTCATTCATCTTACATCTTCTTGTAGATTGAAATTCCATAGTCAACATAAACAATCCTACAATTTAAACAAATTCATATCACTAAAATAAAGTAGATTGCATGCTAGTACCAAAAGATCTAAATCAATTATGCCACATGTTTTCACAACACCTTTTAAATAGTAACAACACATTGGTTATTTCAAATGGTTAAAAAATCATGAACCATGCTATCAATAAATCATTTTTATACCAACAATGGATATATATATATATATATATATATATATATATATATATATATATATATATATATATATATATATATATTTCTTGAGAACATGAGGGATACTTATCTTAAAATTAATGGGTAACTGAGTCTCAGACTGTGACTCTCCACCAAGCCATAAACAACTATAGCAAAGCCTCACTTGTAGTTGTCGCCCCTAAGCTAGATTCCAAAGTTAGAGGGATCATTTTCTTCAGGGATTAAAATGCATCCATCATCTAAAATAGGGACTCCAGAGATTCAACCACCTCCACCCCCTAGCTGAACTAAAACCAATGAAACACACTGGGATATTAGAGACTAGTGGTCTCCACCCTTCATATCACAACATTGCGGTTCCACCTAATGTAGTGATTATGAAACCCAAAATAAGATAAAAATACAACAAAGAAACATCCAGAAATCCTCTGAATTTTCTAGGATCAATTCATCCACCCTAGTCATTTGGGATTTCTCCATAAACACCATCTCCACCCTTTATGCTGCTTCCCATATCCCTCTCCCCATGCTCCCCCATTTCTCTCATTCTTTCATCATGTCCCTATCCACCTCTATCCGTTAACCCCATTTCCTCCCTCTCTTATTATTTCCCCCACCATATCTCTTACATGTCACCAATCCTTTTAATTTTAATATTTCAACCTTTATAAAAACTACATAACTTAATAATTCAATTATTTTTTTACCATACTCTTCCTTGGTCATGTTTCCTAGCTTGAGTTCGAGGAAATCCAACATTTTCCTTTCATAGTAGTGCTTTGATAGGTATTTCCTCTATGATTACCTTCTATATTTTCTCCTTTATATCTATTTTTCATCCAATTTTTTTTTACTTCTTTCAGTTGCTCTCACAATAAATTCATTTTTCACTTCAAGTGACATGTTGTAGTTAATGCCTCTAACTTTGATGAGGAAGTATTTTCTCATCTATAATACCCAAATTTTAACCTTCTATCCCTTATTGTGCTCACCATTAAATGTGGGAGGCTTAATATTCCTCAACTCTCCTTGCAAACTATTCAAATTAGGTTTCCTTATTTGTTGCCTTATGGGTGATATGGTTTGGCTACTCCCTAATTTCAAGGAAACATAAGATCTTTTAATTGAATTCGTTGATGATAAATGGTGTATCCTAAAAACACTCTTAGAACACCTTGAATATCTGACATCCTTCTCCCTAACTCATGAATAATGATCCTCTACCTACCTAGATTCAAATTTCTTTTCCACACTAATATGTAATTTATTTAAGCTCCATAAAAATTTTGTGTTAGTTTTTTTCTTGTTGCCTTATCATCTCATTGGAATCCTTCTAGGTGAGCACCCCCATTTTGAGACTCCTCATTATCTCTACAACTCTCTCCTCCGGCCTATCCCATCCACGCCCATTTGACTCCATTTCATCATTACCAATGTTAGTTTTCATACCTCTGACCTTTTCTCCATGGCTATAGGACCCTTGAGAAACTATCGTGCTTTCAATCCTTAGGTTCATTCTTCCCTATAGGTCATCTGTAACATTATTTTAAATTTCTAATAAATTTTCTCTTATAAGTGAAATTTATAGTTTCACACATTTATTCTCCTCTATTTATGTTCCCAAGTCCAAGTTCTATTTTGGAAGTTATGGCTTGTGAAAATTTTGGCCAATTTAACCCAATTTTTCCTTCACTACCACAACAAACTTTTGCCAACTTTATGAATAATTATGTACCTAAATTTTGAAATCCATTAGTATGCTCTATTATCTAATAGTTTTGTATTCATCACTTCAGTTCCCTAATATGAGTTCTTGTTGAAGTGTTACATGATCCCTTTCACGATCATAATATGTCATTAGAAAGCCCTCCAATCTCCTTTATTTAAGCTACAAATGAACTTATTCCACTAGAAGTAGTTTTCATGGTGTTTTACTACATCAAAATGCCATTTAGGACCTTAAAAATGCCCTGCAAGTAGATGACAAAAAAAATAAACACAAATTTAAAAAACAAAATGTTAAATTTTTGGTTGGTTTACCCCCTTGGACTAATCATAACCCTACTCTATAAAGAAATTCAGTCATATGGACCTTTTTTGGGCACCCTTATTCCATCGAAAAATAACTCCTTATGTATAAGTTTTTAGTTCACATGGGTCACAAGCTCTATTCACATCCCTTTCATTAGACACTTGCCATACATGTAGCTTTCACCTTTACATATTGGTCCCCACACAGGCCCTAGAGTCAACATTGGACCTTGAATGTAGTATTTCTTTATTGGATAAAGCTACATGCGAGGTCCTTCTCAAATTTTCTCTCATAGAGGGTGACTTTCTCACTTGCAAATCTAATGGTTGATCTTGGAGTAGATCAACAACAAAATTCTTATTAGGATGGAACATGCATAGAGGTTATAATGAGATTGTACCCCTAATCAATCTAATGGCTAATATCTCTCCACTATAGTGCACCAGATCCATATTGTGTGGAAATATACCCATTATATAAGTCATAGTTCCTTAGACAATGGATTTGATGGTTCAAAAAAAAATTTGGCACGCAAACAATAGCAAGTTGAAAGTAGCACAAAAATTTATAGTGTGCAATCTAACTGCGGATCATATGATTCAAAATTTATACATTGGAAAACCTATATTTATATTGGGTGAAAAATGCTACTTATTTAATGGAGCAAAACATTCTTGATGGATCTAGTAATTAGAATTACATGAGATCAATGGTCATGGCACACATTGTGTGACAAAAAGTTTAACATTTTAGCATGCCTCATCCACTCCATTATGTTTATTCGGACCATTGGTATAGTACTTGGCCTCTTCCATTTTCCAACTCAACCACCACATGGCACTACAACTTTATTATTCCCTTTTCATTAATAATATTTGCTTTCGCAAAATGTATATATGCACAAAGCTAGTATCTATACTACTAAATTTTATCCACCAAATATAAAATTCCTAGAGTCTATAATATAATATATATATATATATATATATATATATATATATATATATATATATATATATATATATATATATATATATATAATTCTAGTGGATTTTCATCCCAAACATGGGATTTTGTTCAACTTCATCCCGTGCATCATACCACTCTATAACATCCCCAACCACCAACTAGTGCATTTCCACCACCTGTTGCATCATATCCATACCCATATGACCCTCTGTAACCTGATATTCGAACAAATTTTCATTTAGTTTTATTCTAGCAACATATGTTATGCATGTCTAATGCATTCTATAATGCAACGCACTCATCTACAAGGATAAAATTGTATAATAATATTGTTAAAACTGTAATTTGGATGCAACATTAAAAATAAAAATAAAATAAAAAATATATTGAAAAAATAAATTATAGCATAATCCAAATTAATATTCACAATATCCCTTATTTATTAAAAGCTACTAATTGGCTATAGAACATAGACTTTCCTCCCAACCATAGATGACACTGTTAATTTTCTCTCAACAATGCATCACTCCTAGGTTGGGGATTCAACTCCATGTGGAAATAACTTACCCAAAACTAGATATATGTCTAGTACTAAAAATAAATAGGTCCAAGATACCAAACACCATTAACCTCTAACGTACAAGCTTGCATCCCCCATTATCCCCACACCTATGTAACACACCCCCTTATCTACACCTATAGTCACTCAGAATATGCCACTACCTTTGGCGTGTCTAATTAAACTGGCTAGGGTTGTGCCAGAGCATTGTGGCTCTAGGAGTTCTTTCTTCCCTCAAGGGTCTCCAAGTATGCTTCAAACCCTCAGACCATGAATCATATCCCACTTGTTACAAAATCATCCCTTATTTCCATCCAACTTGTCCAATCCCCAATTCCCTTGTCAGATTCTCTAGGATGTTTGTCCATGGTAATAACATCCTTAATTTTATTGAATTCCCCTTTCTTAAAACATGGCACCCTTTAGAGTCATTTGATTGACTTTTTAAAAGCATGCATTAGAGGAAATATCAGCCTAAAAGTTGCCTCCTAAGGAAAAATAATAAAATAATTGTTAAAATAATAAAATAAGAGTTATGAATTTTGGAGGCAAAATAAGAAAACTACTTTTTTAATTATATTTTTGGCTTATATCATTATAGGTTTACTCAAATTTCAATTGTAGACACTTGTTGGACAAAATTAAATTCCACATCCAATATTTACTCATTATGCATACTTCAGAGAAGACCCACATTGATAAAAAAAATGAAGATACATTAAAAAAACATGTTCACCATGCTTTTTTAATGTATCTTCATTTTTTTTTATCAATGTGGGCCTTCTCCGAAATATGAATAATGGATATTTGTTGGATGTAGAATTTAATCTTGCAACCAATGAGTGTTTATACTTGAAATTTGAGTAAACCTACAATGATATAAGCCAAAAATGCATTTTAAAAAAGTAGTTTCCTTTTATTTTCTCTCCAAAATATTTACATGTACCTCTTTTCAAATTTAAAGGATTTTTATTGGTTTACATATTATGTACATAAAAATTTCATGGACACATTTAGACTGAAATTTCCTCTAATGTGTACTTTTATAATAATTAAGTCATGTGAAGCCCCCTTTTAATACACATGAACTCTTACCCCCCCATACACTTCTCATTTGACTTATTATATAGTAGTAGTACATGTTATTAAGATACATGAAACTTCCTATCTATAAAACCAGGATATCCATCCTCAAAATACATAAAAACATATGCACATGAGAACACCAATATAAAAATATATACATAGACATTCAGGTGGGCATGAAGGTCCCCAAAAGTAATCATTTGCTCACCACCCTAACCAATATGTATTGGATCACAAGACTAAGTTTTGTAGAGATATGCTATTTACAATACACGGGTTGAGTCAAGGTGTTACACTTTCTCTCCCCTTCTCCTCCTCTCCCTATCCCTCTCTCCCTCACTCTCTTCCCACTTTCTCTCCCTCTCCCTCCACTATGCTCTCTCTCTCTCTCTCTCTCTCTCTCACACACACACACACACACCCTTCTCTCTCCCTCTCCCTCACTCCACTATGCTTCTCTTTCTCTCTCAGACACTCTCACTTTTACTATCTCTCACTCCCTCTCTCTCTCTCTTTATCCCTCATCGCCACTCTCTCTTCCTCTCTCTCCTCATCTCGATTATGCTTCTCTCTCTCTCTCTATCTATATATATATATATGTGTGTGTGTGTGTGTGTGTGTGTGTGTGTGTGTGTGTGGGTGCGTGTGCGTGTGTGAGTCTATCTCCCTCTCTTCCCCTACTCTTTCTCACACTTCTCCTCCATTCCTCTCCCTCCATCACTCTTTTTTTCTCCCTTCGTACCCATATATGCCTCTCCCCACGCTCACCTTCTTTACCACTCTCTCCCTACCTTTAGATACTCCCCACTCTCTCACTTCCCCATGCTCGCCCATCTCTCTTACTCTCTATTAATGTCCTTCTCCACCTCTATCCCTTAATCACCTTACCTCCCTCTATTCTTCTCTCTCTACCCCCACTCTCTCTTTCCCTCTCTCCCTCTCTCTTTGCTTCGTCTATCTCTCTCCCTATCTCTTTTCTCCATATATCTCTCTCCCTCTCCCTCTCTCTCTCCCAGTATCGCTCTCTGCATAGCTTTCCCTCTCTC
Source organism: Pinus tabuliformis (assembly GCA_031772625.1). NCBI lineage: Eukaryota > Viridiplantae > Streptophyta > Pinopsida > Pinales > Pinaceae > Pinus > Pinus tabuliformis. Next base: position 1,445,298,678 of record CM062818.1, on the reverse strand, counting down.
CTTCCACTACACTTCTCTCCCTCCACCCACCAAAAATATGCATCTCCCCCTCTCTCCCTCCCTCTCTCTATCTCTTACTCTCTCCTAATCCCTCCATCACTCCCTCTCTCTTTTCCTCTCTCCCACTCCCACCACCATGCTCTCTCTCTCTCTCTCTCTCTCTCTCTCTCTCTCTCTCTCTCTCTCTCTCTCCCCACTATGATTCTCTCTCCCTATCTCTATGCTTTTATACTACACTTCTCTTTCTCTCTTTATCCCACTATTTCTCTTTCCCTCTCTCTCCCTCTTCCCCTCTCCCACTCTCTCTCTTTATCTCTCTCCCCCTCACTCTCTCTCTGTCTCTTCCTCTCCCCCTCTCTCTTCAACTTCATTCCTACATAAAATATGCTTCTCTCTCCCTCCCTCTCTCTCCATGTCTAATAGCGTCCACCATCTCTCTCTCTCTCTCTCTCTCTCTCTCGTAGGTTGGCCCAAAAATGTAATCCCTAAATCACCAACCTAATTAATATGTACCAACTCAATAGCTAGTTTTTGTATGTACATGTTAGTTACAATATATAGGTCGAGTTGGGGAGTTACGCTACCTCTCTTTCCCTCCCTCCATTACGCTCTCTCTCTCTCTCTCTCTCTCTCTCTCTCTCCCCTTCTCTCCCTCTTACTCCATTATACCTCTCTCTCTCACTTTCTCTCTTTGGCCCCACCCTTTTGTCTCCCTTTTCCTCACTCCATTATGCTACTCTCTCCCTCTCTCTTCATGTCTCTCAACCCCTTCTTTGTATCCCTCTATCCATCACTCTCTTTCTCTCACCTTTCCTTTCTCTCCCCATCTTCCTCCCTCCACTATGAATCTACCTTTCACTCTTTCTCCATCTCTCCTTCTCCCTATTTCCCTCCATATATATATCTATATGCCCACTTTCTCTCTCCTTATCCCTTACTCTACCTCCACTTCCTGTCTTCCTCCCTCTCCCTCTATCTCTCTCACTATCAACCCCTCGATCCCTCTCCCCTCTCTACCACTTTCTTCCTCCCCCCACAACCTCTCACTCTCCACAATCTCTCACTCTCCCAAATTTCACTCCCCTCTCTCACTCTCTCTTTATTTCCCTTGCCACTTCTATCCCTCAACCCCCCTCCCCCTCTTTTTTTTCTCTACACCACTTTCTCCCCCTCTCTTTCCCTCCTTTACCTTGTCTCTCCTACTATCCACTCTCTCTAAATGAATAAAATAGAATTAACCAAAATGAAAGAGTATACATATACATATATATTAAACATTTTAAAAATAATTTATATATAGAATAAAAACATAAAATAAAAGGTTTATGATAAGAACACCCCATAATATATTAGGAAAAAATGTAAGGCCACTGATAACAACATTTGCAATATAACATATAATAGATAGACCCAAAAAGGAAAAGTAGAATGTGAATGGACAAAATATAACAATTTATATAAATGCAACACTACATCTTTCTTTTTACTGGGTGATATTATACAAAATAACCGAACGAAATTCTAAATAGTAATAAACTTCATTCATAATAAACTTATTTGCACATTTTTTTGGTTTTCCATCTTATGATCTAACATTGTTTCTTTTAGCTTAATTGTTACCCAAAAATTATTTATTACAGGACACTCTCTTATTGATTTTATTTATTCAACGTGAGGTACAACTGATAAATTATTTATGACGTGACACTCTCTTATTGGTTTTATTTATTCAACGTGAGGCACAATTGTTCTGTAAACATATAACATGGCAACGTTTCGACATAACTCGATGAAAATTTTGATATGCGGGCATTAGCACGAACCTTCACTAGACAACGTGGGCATCAAAATGGCTAATACCTCAGGCTAAAACCACATCTTTAATACTATTCTCCTCTCAATTACTTCTAGTGATTCAAGTACGGGGTCCACACTAATAAGGCTAATAATGTCACAATTGGCACCCAATAGATTCTTGAATTGGGAACTCTCCTTGCAGTTCAGGTCCATAATCTCTCTATTACTTAGTTCGCCAGGCATTGTCGTGACTTCCCCTAATAAACCTATCTCCCACGTTTATCAATATAAAGTCAGAAACATCACGTAGCTAAATCCATATCTCACATCGATCTATACAAAATCAATGAAGGAAAAGAAAAGAATATTTGCTTAGCTATGAAGGAGAGTATGCATTTCTTAATTGTAACTCAAAAAACACAATCACTATTAGTTTGTAATGAAAACACATTTTTTGTTTTTCTTCTGGCTAGACCAAAACATTAACAATCTAGTAATTAAGAACTACTAGTTCTAATGTATCGTATTCAAATGTTAGAGACATAACATGAACAATTTAGTAATTAATAATTTTCAGTTCTAGTGTATCGTATTCAAATGTTAAGACATAACCTAAGTGTTGACTTTTGAAGCCTCGAGTTCATTTGGGGCTTGCAATAAATGACTAGGATAGAAAGATAACCTTCATGAGATAATGCAACATAAAACTATTGAAATAGGCTTTAAGGAGTATTAGTTCCATTGTATCATATTAAAATGTTAGAGACATGACCTTGTATAAGAAGTGTGACCTAAGTTACTTTACCTTCAATTTAGCTTAACCATAAATAAGTGTTATATTTTGGAATCCTAATATGGGTTGTTAATTTGGCACTCATTTCAACCTCTTGAGTGACATTATGAAAAAATATTTGGACACAATATCTATTTGGAATCCCATGTTGCATATGCATTTTTAAGCCCTCGATTGTAATGCCATGAAGCTCACTTCAATGAAACTTACTTGGGTTTTTTAATATTTCTCGAAGTTGTATTGTAAAACTATCATTCAACCTTTTAACTACTAGTTTTTCTCTTCTTCTTTTTTTTGACTCCCAATGAAAATATCATGGGATCCCTCCTTGTTGGAATATCCATATGGAGGGAAGCTCAACTGTGATTCTCTATTTGGGGACTTAATCAGATTTGAGCTTTTGACCAATGGTATCCTTGTTGGCAACATGCCCTAAACAGATGGCTCAACCTATGAGTAAATCTTCAAGGCTTGCCAACCTTTCATTTATATTCTAATGTTTCCAAATTAACAATAGTGCTTTTTCCAATAATGTATTTTTATGTTTTAGTGACAATCCTTTAATCTATTGCAAGATTTTGGATCTATTGTTGTGTGCATAATAATATTACTTTCATGTATAGGTAAAAAATGTGAAAATGAAGGTCAACAGAAAAGAGGTGGCATTTACTAAAAGAGTATTTGGGGCCATTCCATAGGAAAATTTGCAGAAGGCTACTGATGAAGAATTTGAAATGGCTTTACAAGAACAAATTATGGAAGAAACTATGGAGAAAAAATGTAGCAGAATCTTTTGTTTATGACATGCCCAACAAGGTATATTCAACATTTTAATATAAAGCTATTGATTTGCGTGTTTTTGACATATAGGTAAATACAAAGCTATTAATTTTAAATGTTTAGGTAGGTAGTTTGATTGTAAACATTTTAAATTCTCATGATGTTTGTTAGTTTGAATTGTAATTGATAGTTAGGTGTTTTACCTTCAGATCGGGGATTTATTATAAACATTTGATTTTTGTTATTTTTTTACAATATAATTTGTGTTCATATTCATTAACTATATGAAATGTTGTCAATTCTATTTTGTGGTATCCTTACCCTTGGATGAACTGGAATCCTTTAGATGTTGTTTGAAAATTGGTTTCTCTCTAATCATGTTGTTTCCTGCATTTTTATGGAATTCTATATAACAGGTTTCTCATTTATAGTTATAACATTTCAACTGTTGTAAGAGTTTATGAAGTGTCATGCACCATTCAATTATGTGTCATGTTATTCAAGCCTTGCTGATGTTGTTATGTGTTTTTCTAGGGGTTTTTGTTTCATGTGAATCTAATGTGACAATGCATTAATGTGAATAGATTCATGTTTTCCTAATTTACAAGTGAATTGTTGTAAAGTTTGAAATAAATTATGATACACATCTTTGTTTTATTATTATATGTCTTAAATTTTGTTTTCTTGTTTCGTTATAAACTTAATAATGTTCCTATGGTTCAACATTTTTTACAAAATAAAAAAATTAAGGAAACATCACACTGTGCCTGGAGAATACAATGAACTAATTATGTTCTGAAAGAATTTAACAAAACTAATCTTATGGATATATCCTTGTAAGGGCTCTCCATCTAATCAGGACTCAATCTCTTATGTGGCACCTTCTCTCCTTTTATAAGGAGCATATATGTATGTGCTAACTTGATGGTTACATAGGATACAAATGTGGAGTGCGCTGTGACCATCTATTTTTGATGGTTTTGCAAGCATGCATAAGTAGTTTACCAAGGATACAAGGTCCTCAATACATTAGGTAAATGGTAATGGTTGGCTCAACTATTTTTTCTCTTTTATGTTCTTTGGGTATTACAAATTGTGACTTTATTGATGAATTTTTACTCACTTGTTTATTCATTAAATTCAAGCACATCAATAGAAGATAATTTAAAAATTAAAGACAGTTTCAGGACATAAACACATAATTTTAAGGATATTTTTAAATGCAAGATGTGTACCTACAACTGGTGAAGAAGGTCCACTATCGCTAGCATGGCCATTGATCTAGGTGGCTCCAAGATCAAAGGTAGCTTTGGAAAAGATAAAAAATGAAAGTCCTTAAATTGAAATTAAACCATGTTCAAATCAAATATCTCATCACAAGCTTTCCAATGGTGCAAACTACACCTCAATCTGATTTCGTATGCGAAAGTTATGCCCAGTCAATGTTTTGGTCAAATGGGGAAAAAGTCAAAGTCAAATGATGACATAGCAGCCCGTACTGATGACATCAATAGGTTGATGTGGTAATCTAAGGATGTTCCACATTTCATGGGCATATGACATTTTTTGGACATGAGTTGTGCCAGTGAAAATGTGCCATGTGGCACTTCCAAATCATGCCACATGTGGCATCATGAGAGCGCACCACGTCTTACAAACAATGGACAATGATTGGTTTTTAAGTGATCTAAGGGATCAGTAAAGTGCTCAAAAATGAAAATTTTCAAAAGTGTTTGAAATCAATGCCAAAACATATATCTCGCTGACCTGAATCTGATGCAACTTGAATCGCTCAAAACTGATATCGTATGCTCCTGATATTACGTTTTGATCATTTTCTCAAACAAGTAAAATTTTTGAGGGTTGGGTGTAGGATTGCTAACTGGGTAGGCTGACTGTACTTGAAAGGACAATGACAAGCTGCCAATTGACCTCACTTGATTGGTCTGAATTGGTAGGTTCATGCTTGGTTGGTTGGTTTTTTTGTTGGCCCAATGATTAGGTTCCATGTGGCTCAATCAGAAGCTGCCATGTGGCACCCTGTGGTTGTACAAAATTTTGTTTATGGCTCGAACTAGCCTTCGTGGGGGTCAAACACAGAACCTCAATCATATCAGTGCAACGCTATACCATTACATCGTCAGTGGGACTTAACCCATATGGCAACAATATTTTATTTAAAGTCTGGATGGTATTACATTGGGGAATGGGGTTAGGACTAAGCCCCTGGCCCCAAGTCACCTCGCATCCACGAGACTGCAAGCAAGGGAAACTGAGGGATCGGGACTTAGCCCTGACCCAAGGTTTTGGGACTATGACATAAAACCATGGCGGAACAGAGTTTCTGGACCATGGTGCAACAGTCGTGAAGGCTAATTTTGAGCCCGACCCAGGGCATATGCTATGCAACAAGACTGTGAACGCAAGGGTTGGTGCTAAGGAGGACAAGTGCGAAAGTTTGGGGCCAGCTCAGGGTTATGTGGCACCATAAAACCGAAGGCACGGAGTTAAACAGGCAAGTTCATAAATCGAGGTCCAGCTCAGGTTGGGTGACGCACATGGAACCAATCACGTGAGTTCATGGGGCCTATGTTAGCGGCGGCAGCCGTTTAGCCCCATCGCCCAGTCGTATGGCCCCATGTGGCTAGATTTTTCTACCATAAGGTCCATTAGACAATTAAAGCATCCAACAAATTGCACTGAATGATTATGTCGATGCCAAGTGAAAATGGATCTCGACGGCCTCCTGAACTATGGAATTCGTAGGAAGGTTAGATAGAGGAGCCAGTGTGTAGAGCCATTAACAACAAAACTTTTCTAGAGCATAACTTCTTCAGTTTTTGGCCAAATTGAGCCCAACAAGAGCCCAGATTGGTTTTTGACTATTTTGGAGCTAGTGGAGACATTATTTTTACATTTTGAGCATTGTAAATCCATGTAAACATGTATCCCAGGACTAGGAGATGTATCCCATGAGGGGTGAACTCCTTTATCATTTTTATCTTGTGTTATTGTATATGGTATATTTGTCTCTATTTTGATGTTGCAGACTGAGTTTTAAAACCATTATTTTATGTGTTTTTGCAAAGTAATCTAGTTCCTAAAAGACATAACATTTTACTTACATATTTTTTTATCACCTTCAAGTTTGTAATTCAGATTAGTTTGGTATCAGAGCACCAGTTGACCAAGTTGTAAGAATGGGCAGCAAAAAGAGTCTCCAAAAGCTAGAGGAGTAGAATTTGGCTCTTCGTATGGAGAACATAGAGTTGAGAAGGAAGTTAGATATGTTTGAAGAGCAGAAGATGCACATGTGACTTCAGTTGCATCATGTATTTGAAGAACAAGTTGATGAAAGTTCTACTCTTGTACCAGCAAGAGAAACCTCCAGATTGAATATAGTATGTGGTCACGGTTCAAATAGTGGTTTTGGATCTTATGTGGAAGATGATGCATGTGCATTTTGCAAACATATTCAATAAGCACACCATATTTCAGTTGATAAGAGCGAGTGGCTAGATTCATCTACAATATCACTATCGTCGTCATCAGAAGCTTAAAAGATGAATGACAAGTTTAAGGGGGTAATCAGCATTTCACGTACCATTCCTTTCGTTTATGTGCATAACACTTCTTTTGCAACATTTGAGAAACATACCAAAGGCATAGGTATTAATTTTCTTTCCAATATGGGTTATGAAGGTGGAGTTCTCAACATAAATGGCCAAGGTAATACCAATCCAATTATGTTTGAGGAGAGACTAAAGTATCAAGGATTGGGATATGGTCGAAGGGAGTTTGGAGAATGATCTAAACGGCTTGAGGCACATCAACCATCTGGGGATGAAATATCACCATATTGTGACAATGTTCATTCATCTCACAAGTGAGATGAATGCTTGAAGGGACCTTGTATGGCATCGTCAACTCCACTCTGTCAAATCTGCAACCCTAGAGACAGGTATAACTCTCATGGGTGTTTTCCAATGCATGGTAATTTTGAATACTTGTGGAATAATTACCCTTGTACTTTTTGTGATGAGTTTGACCATTGTGTGGTTGTATGATAATGGATAAAGGAATGAATCAAATTCTAGGAATCAAGCATAATGACTCTCCTTCACATGAGAGAAATTCTATGTTGGAAAACAAGAGAAATTTCTTATGTACTCATTGCAAGATGCATGAGCATGACACCGAATGATGTTGGAAGTTACATCCAAAGCTTTGTTCAAAGAAGGGAAAAAATATTGTGCAACATAATGCAAGGGAAATAAGAGGTGGAAAAGAGGACTCACAACAACCCTAAGCAACCTTCAAGGCAAATATGATGCAAGAAGAAAACCCATAAGCCTAGGAGAGGAAAAGTTTGGGTAGACTTATTGTAAAGTTGATTTGTAATTTTTGTAATTACTTGTTGTTGTTTCCCTATTTAGGTTTTTTTGTAAAGTGAAAAATCATTGTCACTATGTTCAACAAGTAAATGTTTTTCATTGATGTATGTGTTGACTTATTTTAGTCCACATATTCAAGGACTTTTGTGAATGTACAAGATTGTCGTTCAAAGTTGTCTACAAGTTTGTCATGTATTCACTGATACAAGTATTCGATATGAAACTTGTGTGAATAGAACCTTTGTTTTCCAAGATTGTACAAGATGTCTATGTTTTGCAGGGAAGGCCAATTATATCATGGAAAATTTTTGGAACAATGTACTTTTGATGTACAAGCTCAGTTTGAAGACATTAAAGCAAGTTTATGTTGTTTCTGAATTCCAAGATGGAATCAAGTTTGTCTTCAACAGTTTAACTTCAATATGAAGTGTTTTTGAGCTGTGTAAAGATGAGATTAAAGAGAATTTTTAAATTCCACTCATCAGATTTTTGTTCATGCATCAACAATAATAATGTTGTCTCAATTCTTAACAAGACAGTAGGTCTTCACGAAGAAGATAGGTGAAGTGCCTTGATTGGGGCTTGAAGGGAACCAATTGAAAAGTATGCATTTTGGATTGAGTTTTTGGGTGTTTTTGAGTTCCAACCTCTTTATATTGACTAGGGAAGTAAACTTTTGGAGTCCAAAAGTTCATAGTGGGGAGGTGTGATTAGGTGATCAATTTTTGGCTCAAAAATGAAAGTGCCCAGAAAGTCTTGAAGCTGACATCAAGTCAAATTTCTCATCATTATGAATCCATTGGTGACCTCTGATTTATGATTTGAGCACATCTAAGTAGCCTTTTTGCAAGTTTGAGACAAAAGGTGTATGGATCAATCAAGATTTAGAAGTAGTTCTAGAAGGTGTTTGGGCATGGAGAAGGCCTTGTAGTGGTATTCTCACCTTCAGAAGTGTACTGCAACAGCTATAACTTGCAGGTTTCATCTGAAATTCACTTTTCTCATTATGTTATGTTGATGGAAGTTTTGTTATATGCTTCAATGTGGAAGTTTTCTCAGTAGTTGCTGGGTCCCAGCCCTCTCCTCCTAGTCGTTGTCTTCCTGTCTTCCCCTCCCTTTGTTTGGTTTTTTCTTTTTGCTTTTTAGAATTTACCCTGGTTTTCTGTTTCTTGTGGCCTTCGTTCTTTATGATTGATTTAGTTGGAAAAGAAAATAATCTATGATAATTTTAACCCTTAAATCAACCTTAATTTTTGGAAAAAAAATTAAATATTAGAGTTTTCTTTCTTCCCTTAAATTACTTTAATATTTATATATTAAATAATAAAGTATAATTTATTTATTTTTAATTATTTTATTTATAAGTGTTTAAAACGGTCCCTTTTCAATAAATAGAACTAAATATTCCTATAACTAACGATTCTAACTTTTAGATTTAATTCACTTACCATTAATTTAAATTATTTTATTTTAATATAGATTTATAATATCATTATTATAATTTAATTTACTCTTTACCTACCCTTATATTACTCTATATTTATTTATCTTTGATGAATAAGTATTATTTTAAAATTAATCTAGTTTATAATTGATTGATTTTAATATTCATTTATAAATAAGGGTATGAAACAACCCTTTAAATTATATTTTAATAAGAATATATCTAGCTATATTGCTCTATTATTTATATATTTAATAACTTTTTTAACCAACTTTTAGTTACTCTAATTTTTAGATATAATAACTTTGTTAACTAACTATCGAATTAAATTAATTTAGGTTATTATTTTATTTTTTAATACATTTGTATAATGGCGAGGGTATAAAAAGGGTCCTTTTTATAACTAACTGGGGTAACATATCTAATTAAATAATAGTTATTATCATGACCCAACTAACCGGTCAAATCTAGCTGTTATCAATATAGTCGTTACCTGAATATAGCCGTTGGAGGTTCTGCTCTATTTAACATGCAAAGCTTGATCTGTTCATTCAACTTGTCCTGACGATGAACCACACTGGTTGGTTCGAAACGCGTCGAAAAATGAAACATCATGTGATTTATGCCGAAAGAATCTCTCTTAAATATTTGGGTTTCCATGTAGCTTTTGAATTGTTTCCATAAATGTAGCAGAAATTGTACTGGCTTTAAATGGATGAGATAATCCACAAAAGTGTGCATATTTGGTATGTCTGTCAACTACCACCATGATGACACTCTTTCCTTCGGTCTTGGGTAAACCTATGATAAAATCCATTGAAACCTCCTCCCAACGTTGACTTGGAATGGATAAAGGTTGTAATAGACCCGGGGTCTTAATTGTTTCAACTTTATTTTGTTGGAAAGACAAACATTCCGCCACAAAATTTTGAATATCAAATTTAAGGCCATCCCAAAAAAGTTCCTTCTTAACCCTGTGGTAAGTTTTTAAAAATCCCGAGTGCCCTCCTAAGGGAGAGGCATGCAATTCCATAAGAATATTTTGTTTGAGTTGGGAATTTTGACATAGGTATAAGCGATCTTTGTACCATAACGAATCATTTTTCTAGCTAAATGTATCATATGTACTGGGATCTTGTTGTAACTTTTGAATGAGTGCCCACACTTCTTCATCATTCTTCCATTCATCCCTTTCTTCGTTTATCCAATCTGGTTGGATAATAGAAATGGCACAAATAAATGCTTCCACATCCTCATCCTTTCTTGAGAGTGCATCTGCCACAACATTTTGCTTCCCTTTTTTGTATATGATTTCAAAGTCATAACCCAACATCTTTGTGACCCATTTTTTCTACTCTTCTGAAGATAATCTTTGTTCTAAAAAGTATTTAAGACTATCATGATCCATTTTTACCTTGAAGTGTCTTCCCATTAGGTAGGGTCGCCATTTCTTAAGTGCATGTAGTATTGACAACATTTCCTTCTCATAAATATCTTTGTGTAAATACTTTCCTTTGATTGGACAACTTTCAAAAGAAATGGGTCTTTCTTCTTGCATTAAAACAACACCAATTCCATTTCCTAAGGCATCACATTCCACAATAAAGGTTTTTGTGAAGTCTGGCGTAGCTAAGATCGGTGCTTGGCAGTATTGCCTCTTTAAGATGTTCAAAGGCCTTTGTTGCTTTTGGAGTCCACAAAAATGCATATTTCTTCAATAATGTTGTTAGAAGTGATGCTATTCTCCCATAATTCTTAACAAACTTGCAATAATACCCTGTCAACACGAGAAATACTCGTAGATGCTTTATGGATGTGGGGATTTTCCATTCCTTAATGGATTTAATTTTTCTAGGGTCTACCTTAACACCTTCATGAGATAAATATGACCCAAATATTCCACCTCTTGTACTCCAAAGAAACATTTGGAGCTATTTGCATATAATTGTTTATCCTCCAATAGTTTGAGCACCCTTTCAACATCTTGAACACGATCCTTACAAGACTTGCTATAGATTAGTATATCATCAAAAAATACTAACACAAATTTTCTAAGGAAGGGTTTTAAAATGGAATTCATCAAACCTTGAAATGTAGAAGGTGCATTGATAAGTCCAAAAGGCATGACCACAAATTCATAATGACCCTCATGAGTTCTAAATGTTTTTTTCGGAATGTCTATAGTATTCATTCCGATTTCATAATATCGTGAATGAAGATCCAACTTGGTGAAGTAAATTGATCCATGCAATTCATCCAATAGTTCATCAATGAAAAGAATGTGAAATTTATCTTTAACAGTGATCTTGTTGAGCTCCCTATGATCCAGACACATGCACCATGACCCATCCTTCGTGTGCACCAATACTACTGGAAGCTGAGAAAGAATTTTGACTAGGTTGAATTATACCAGCCTCTAGCATTTCTGCAACCATACGTTCAATTTCACTCTTTTGGGCATAGGGATGTTTGCAAGGCCTGATGTTTGGAGGAACACTTCTTGGAATCAAATGAATAGCATGATCATGATCACGAATAGGTGGGAGACCTTTGAGAGTCTCAAATACCTTGGAATGATTGTCCAAGACTTTTTGGAGATTTGGAGAAATAGATGATTTCGATGTGGGAACCTCTAGCGAACATAATTGTGCAATTACGCCCCGTTGTTCTTTCTTTAGAAGCTTTGTCATTCCATTAGAGCTGATTATCTTTCCTAGTTTCTGTGCGATACCTCTTAATTCAACTTCCTTTCCTTCTGAAGAAATTTTCATGAAAAGTTCTTGAAAATTAAAAGCTATTGTACCCAAGGATTGTAGCCATTGGAATCCTAGTAAAATATCAGCACCACCCATTGGAATGGAAAGCATTGGGCTATTCAATACATATTCTCCCATGGATAGCTTGATATTATGGCACTTTCCAGAGCAATTTCTAGTTGCTCCACTTGCAACCATCACTTGACACTCTGGTGCTAGATATAGGACGCAATTCAATTCCTTGGCTATCTTATAATGAATAAAATTATGGGTACTTCCTGAATCAATCAACACTATTACCTTTTTCTTCTTGATATGTCCTTCTATCTTGATAGCTTGAGGAGTGGTAATTCTGGCCAATGCATTACAAGATATGGTCGGATTAATTTCTTCTTTATCTAGGGTTTGTTCCTGGTGTATATCCTCTTCTTTTGACGTTTCTTGTTCCTTTTCTCCCTCCTCTTTACAATATATGTAAAATAATTTCTTCTCAGCACACTTATGACCTTTAGTGTATTTGCTATCACAACTGTAACAAAGCCCTTTTTCTCTTTTTTCTTCCAATTGTTGGTGTGTCAACCTTGTAGGTTGTGGAAGGCTAAGGGAAACAACACTTCCATCCTTATAGTTGTGAGTTGTAGGTTTCCTTGTTGCCATAATTTTTCTTTCCATTTTTCTTTCCAACCTGAATGCCTTCTCCAATGAGTCAGGTTCCCAAAGGCGAACCGCATGTTGGATGTTATCCTTTAAAATCCCTATGAACACATCAATCCTATGCTCCTCTCGAATATATTTTACCCTTATATTCAATTTTTTGGAAGTCCTCAATGTGATCCATCATTGAACCCTTTTGTTTGAGGTTTATCAATTGGCTAATTTTTTTTTTCTTTTTGTATCCTCATAATGTGCTATCATTTCTTCTGTAAAAATTATCAAGGTGAATATTTGTTTATGAGAGCAAAGCCATCGATACCATACAAACTGATTTGGTTCCAAATATAAATTTGCACTGCGTACCTTTTGTGTTTTTTGCACATTATGGAGACCAAAATATTGCTCCATCTGTAGTATCCATGTTACGGGATCCTTACCATCAAACTTCCTCATATCGATCTTTGGAACATGGTGGGTCTTCAATCCAATGTTAGAGTCTATGAAATCATGATTAACATTTCTTTTGTTCTCATCATGAGTTTCCTTTACTACCCTTTCACCATTAGTAAGCATTTCTTGTAGAAACTTAGTCAAATCTATCTTCAAATCTTCCATGTCGCCTTTCAGTTTTTCTTCTATACCATCCATCTTAGCATCCATGCCATTCATCTTAGCTTCCATGCCATCCATCTTAGCTTCCACACCATCCATCTTAACTTGCACGCCATTCATATTATCTTCCACGCCATTCATCTTAGCTTCCACGCCATTCATCTTAGCTTCCACACCTTTCTTTAAACCATCAATCTTAGCTTATGTTACCTTTTGTGAGAGTGAAATTTGTTGCACTTGGTCTCATAATTTTGATATATCATGTTTCATTTCTTCCTCTTATTCATAAGTCATGCTAGAGCTTTCAGGTTTCTTACTAGGTGTTTCCATTTTCTTTCTTTGGGGCATCAATTAATGATTATTATGCTTCACTATGCCCTTTGAAATTCAAAGTAATTTTTCAACCCAAACTTATGCAAAATTTTAAAAAGACTACACACCTTTTTTCGATTTGTAGAAGCTCGATATTGAAAATGTTGTATCTCTGTAATTGCGGATCTCCAAGGTTTGAAATTTCTTCCTGCAGTAGCCCACTGAGTCCTCTTTCCAATGCCACCAGTTTGATCAAAATTGGATTATCCAAGAAAGAGTTATGTCCAATATCCCAAGATGGCCTGATTATATAATTTTCAGTGGAACGAACTTGTATGATGTGCCACGTGTCATTGTTTTGACCTTCGGATCTGAAAAATATACACAGAAAACTACAGTCCGTCCTCTTTCTGTGACTTCTTATGAAATTTCAATTTGATACTCAGAGAGAAAGTTATGACAATTTTCTCAAGGTCACCTATTTGGAATGTAATTCGGGAGTCTGCAAAATCCCTAACTTCCTTAGATCATAGATATGAAAATATAGTGAGACAAGATCTAAAATTCGGAACCGATGTGAAGAATGATTTCAACTCAAATGGGTTTTTTTTGTAGCTTTTGAAACATCGCAAAAAAAAAAAAAGTTATAGCAAAAATTCCATGATGACCCGTTTGGAGAAACGAAACCCTAGAATCCAAAGCTCTGATACCAAATGTTATGAAACTAGCTCACAAAAAGATAGAAAAGAAATATCAACGCCTTATAAATCAGCCTCTTCGAGGGGGGAACCTCCTTTAAATTACATAAATGAACAATTCTTGGATGATACAAATGAGAAAACCTCCTTTCTATATATAGGATTCTAAGGGGTCACAATATAATCAAAACTGACATAACAATAATAATATAAGGGCACAATAATAACAATAGTGGGCTTCTATGGGGCATAATAATAACAATATGGGGACAATAGGGGCACAACAATAACAATAAGGGATACAATGACAGTAGTAATGGGGGAATCACTAGTATTATTGGGACCTAACAGTTAATGGCCAAGGAATGACTCATCCATTGGAGGTTGTACAAAGACCTTAATTTGTAGGATTGAGATACACTGAATGAGCGTGTTCGAAGGTAGTTGAAGCTTCCAAGCGTTTGTTGAAACCATCAAGGAAAGAGGATGATGGGAACACATCACAATCCTCCCAGGATAGTGCACATTACAGAGGAAGATTTAAGGCAAGCTTTCATTGCCAGGATTGCACAAGAGACAACCAAACAAGGTATAAGAGGTCTCATTATGTTAATGTTCTTTTTTATTACAAGCACGTTGTTAATTATGCACAAAAATTGTGGCTTAGAAAACCATGTAGTTTTTTTGGTTCGTATAACCATGTGGTTGTCGAGTGATCAAAGAGAATGACAACAAGAAAGAGGAAAAGATGTGAAAGGCCTTCTCTACATCAGGGAAGGAATAAGGTTAAGCAAGTCTAGAGGAAAATTTATTTTTGTAGTCATTGCAACAAAGATGGATATCAGAGAGCCACATGATGGAGGATCCATCCAGAGCAGCGTCTCAAGGAGAAAGCGCCCATGCAGGAATCAATTGGAAAAGTTGTTCAACAATCGAATCAACTACAGGATGATGATCCATTCACTTTGATGAGTGAGACATGGTGTTATTAGATATAGTAGTTTGGTATGCCCATATTATTGTAAATCATATGTTGTGAAATGATTGTAAAATTAATGATGTGTTTTCCATCACTTATGAAAGCAAGATGATGATGCTTTTGGCCCTCTTGTTGATAGTTGGGGTATTAGTTTCTATTATGATGTAAACTTTACCAAAGAGTGTGTTATAAACTCTTCGAAAGTATGGGGTTTTTCTTGGGACATGTTTGGTCTTGTAGAAGAGCATGTGTTTTGCAAAGATTATACCACATGTTTGCATAGGATACAGGGGTTGGTTCATCACTTATGGCTCTGAAGAAAAAATGTGAAGGAAAAGGAAGTGTGGCTTGTTAGGGAAATTGTTGTGTAGACAAGGGAATACAAAAGATTGCAGATCGTGTTTATGCTTTGGGAAGACCAAAAGCTCCTTAGTGGGGAGGAATGATTGAGGTCGCTCTAAGATCAAAGGTGGCTTTGGTAAAGCTAAAAAAAAAGGTCCTTATATTGAAATGAAACCAGTTTCATATTTAATATCTCATCGCAATATTTCCAACAGTGCAAACAACACCTCAATCCGAGTTTGTATGCGAAAGTTATGCCCAGTCAAAGTTTTGGTCGAATATGGAAAAAGTCAAAGTCAAATGATGACATGGCAGCCTATACTGATGACATCAGCTGGTTGATGTGGAAATCTAAGGATGTGCCAAATTTCATGCACATATGTCATTTTTTTGGACATGAGATGGGCCAGTGAAAATGTGCCACGTGGCACTTCCAAAGCATGCCACATGGCATCGTGAGAGTGCGCTAGATGTCTTACAAAAAATGGACAATGATTGGTTTTTATGCAGTAAATCAAACACTGCCATGTGGCCCAATTTCATGGTGCCACTTGGAACCTCGAGTGTGGACCTTCGGGTTGTTTGGGTTCAACATTCGTATTTGTTTTATATGTGTATGGTCTAACATACCATATAACATTATATTAAAAATTAGAATGGTTGTTAGAACGTTATGTTAAAAACTTGAAAACCATAAGAATTGAAACCATGACCACCTAACCATCAATGCATTAATATGAGGTAGCCAACCAACATGCCAACTTCAAGCTTTGCTAAATTTTATATAAAACATTTATTTAAACCTTTATTTCTCATAAGCATTCGACCAAGGAGGAGGTGGGGTCGTGGAGAGTAAAGAGTATCATCATTTGGACAAATGGAGGGGTGATAGGGGTCCCTCAGATGCACAAATCCTATGAAAGACTCCATTAATATTCGAAGGTAATGTTCTATGAAATATTCCAACAACAGAATCTTGAGGAATCTTAGAGGTTCCCTTGGAGTGAATTTTTTAAGGTGTCAGAAATATGTCAAGTTTATACTCAGATTAGTCAGAATTTCACCAGGCGTCTGATGGTGCAAACATTTTTCTGATATGAGGGACAAATTTTCCAGAGACAGAATGTTGAAGGTGGAACCATGACACAAGAATCTCCATGGAATCTAAAAGATTCCCTAGAGGCTAATTTTTTAAGGTGACAAAACTATTTCGACTTTATACTCATTTTTCTCCATTTTTTGCAAGGAGTTTGATGGTGTAATCAGTTTTCTCATCTGAGAAGTAGAATTTTAGTCAATCTACATAAAATAATCTTTGTGGAATCTTTAAGATTCCCTTGAGGCTCAAAAATGATATTTTCAAAACTAGGCTGAATTTATACTCATTTAACTCAGTTTTTCGCAAGGAACGTAATGGCATGGTCAATTGCCTCATCTGAGAAGCCAAATTTCAGTCATCATGTAGAAGAGAATCTTTAAGGAATCTTTGAGATTCCCAGGGAGCTCGAATTTGAACAAGTCAGAAAGGAGTCAAGTTTATAGTCAAATTTCATGATTTTTTGCCAGGAATTCAATTGTGCAGTTTGTTTCTTCAGTAGAGGTGTGCATTTTCAGGCCATCCCCAGAAGTGGAGGTATACAATGCATTGATGCCATATCTTCTTTTGAGTTTTGTTGAGATGATGTTTTGATGTTGAGATCCTTGTTTGCTACTATGTTGGAGGATCCTTATATGCCATTTCATGTGAGATTTTGAAATTTTGTCATGCTGATAGAGAGATTTTATGAGTGAGAGATATTATAGGATAATGTCTAGTGGAGAGACATGCCACTCTAGTTAAGGGAGTTCTTCCTTGTATTGACAAGGAACACATCATGTACTCATCATCATCTTGCAACAATTAATGAAGTAGTTTCCCCACCCTTGACATCAGGCCCGAAGACATAACCCACATTGGGTGAGATCAAGTTGTGTGTGTTCTTTGATTTTATGGTTGTCATTATTTTTCCACTTCTTCAAAGTATGAACATGTGATTTTTCATACTCTTTCACATGGAATTCTTTTAGCATCATAGAAGTAAAAGTTCTTTGTTAATTCTGGTAGTTGAGAGAATCTAAATCAAGTTTTGGTGTTAGACCGGTCTTCTTACTGATGTGAATTGTGAGTGTGGATGACAACTAGAGATTGAGCATGCAACAAAATGAAAATGGAGGATCACAAACATCTCTACGAGGACCTCCTCTGGATGGCACATGTGGTAGATATAATGTATGCAAATTGAGGAGAAAATGGCAAAAGAGGGACAAGAGAAAGAGAGAGTAGAGGACGATGCTCCATCTCCATCTTCAAGTGAATATTCTTCATCTTCACCTTCTTCTCATCATTCAAATGAAGAAATCAACGAAAGCCTTCAAGCGGAAAATCTTGAATTGAAGAGACTTCTACAAGAAGTAGAAGAGGAGAAGTAGAGATTACAGCTTCAATTACAAGCCAAGGAAGAGGCCTTGGAAAAGTTGAAGTGCGACGAAGGCTTAGTGAATCCATCATCACCTACTTCAGAATTAACAAACAAGGTAAACAATCTTGGTTGTTCTTCAGTTTCATCTTCACATGACACTATTTATGTTGGAAGCCTTAAGGTACCCATTTCAAGAACTAGCATGAGATTCCTTACCAAGATGGATATAAAGGAGGAAGACTTGGTGTTAATGGCCAAAGAATGACTTGGGCACTGGAGGTTGTACAAAGACCTCAATTTTCAGGATTGACATACATTGAAGGAGAGTGTTCGAAGGTAGAAAAAGCTTCCAAGCCAATATCGAAACCATCGAGGAAAGAAAATGATGGGAACACATCACAATCCTCCCAGGATAGTGCACATTGCAGAGGAGAGTTAAGTCGAGCTCCCATTGCCAGGATCACACCAAAGTCAACCAAGTGAGGTATAAGAGGTCTCATTGTGCTAATTTTCTTTTTTATTACAGGCACATTATTAATTATGCATAGAAATTGTGGCTTAGAAAATCATGTAGTTTTTTTGGCTTGTATAACCATGTGGTTTCCAAGTGTTGGAAGAGAATGGCAGCAAGAAAAAGGACAAGACGTGAAAGATCTTCTCCACATCATGGAAGGAAGAAAGTTAAGAATGTCTAGAGGAAGAAGGATTTTTGCAGCCATTTCAACAGAGATGGACATTAGAGATCCACATGTTTGAGGCTTCATCCAGAGCAACGTCTCAAGGACAAAGCACTTGTGCAGGAATCAGTTGGAAAATTTGTTCAACAAATGAATTAGATCCAGGATGATGACCCATTCACTTTGATGAGTGAGATATGGTTTTATTATATATAGTAGTTTGTCATGGCCATCTTATTGTAAATAATAATATGTTGTGAAATGATTGTAAAAGTGATGATGTGTTTTCCATCACTTATGAAAGAAACATGATGATGTTTTTGGCTGTTTTGTTGATAGTTGGGGTATTGGTTTAAATTATGGTGTAAACTTGACGAAGGAGTGTTATAAACTATTGGAAATTATGGAGTTTGTAAAAGATCATGTGTTTTGCGAAGATTGTACCACAGGTTTGAATAGGATGCAGGTGTCAGTTCATCACTTATGGATCTGAAGACCAAAGGTGAAGGAGAAGGAAGTGTGGCCTGTTAGGGCACTTGTTGTGCATACAAGGGAGTACAACAAATTTGAGATTGTGTTTATTCTTTTGGAGGACCAAAAGCTCCTTAGAGGGAAGGAATGATCTAGGTGGCTCCAAGTTTGAAGGTGGCTTTGTAAAAGCTCAAAATTAAAAGTCATTGGATTGAAATGAAACCAACTTCATATCAAATATCTTGTCACAACATTTTCAACGGCGCAAACGACACCTCAATCCAAGTTCGTATGCGAAAGTTAAGCTCAGTCAAAGTTTTGGTAAAATGGGGCAAAAGTCAAAGTGAAATGATGACATAGCAACCTGTTACTGATGACATCATTTGGTTGATGTGGAAACCTAAGGATGTGCCACATTTCATGCACATATGGCATTTTTTTGGACACGAGATGGGCTAGTGAAAATGTGCCACATGGGACTTCAAAAGCATGCCACATGGCATCATGAGAGTGCAACACATGTCTTATAAACAATGTCTAGTGATTGGCTTTTATGCAAAAAATCAAATGCTAACATGTGGTCCAATTGCATGGTTCCATGTGGCACCTCCAGTGTGGACCTTGGGGTCGACACAAATATTGTTTGGGTTCAACATTCGTATTTTGTTTTATATGTGTATGGTCTAACATACCATATAACGTTATATTAAAAATTATAATGGTTGTTACAACCATATGTTAAAAGCTTACAAAATATAAGAATTGAAACCATTACCACTTAGCCATCAATGCCTTAACATAACATATCCAAACAACATACCAACTTCAAGCTTTGCTAAATTTCCCTTTAAACATTTATTTAAACCTTCATTTCTCATAAGCATTCGACCAAGGATGAGGCAGGGCCATGGACAGTAAGGTGTATCACCATTTGGACAAATGGTGGGATGAGAGGGGTCTCTCACATGCATGAATCCCAAGGCAGAGTCCAAGAATATTCTAGCAGCACAATCTTGAGGAATCTTGGAGATTCCCTTAGAGTGAATTTTTTAAGGTGTCAGAAATATGTCAAGTTTATACTCAAATTACTCGGAATTTTGCTAGGAGTCTGATGGTGCAGATGGTTTTCTGATCTGAGCAGAAAATTTTACAGAGACAAAATGTTGAAGGCGGATCCATAACACAGGAATCTGCATGGAATGCTTAGTTTTTTGCAAGGAGTCTGAAGGTGTAAAAAGTGTTCTCATATGAGTAGCAGAATTTCATTCAATCTGCATAAAAGAATCTTTGTGGAATCTTGAGGAATCTTTAAGATTCCCTAGAAGTCTGAAAATGACAATTTCATAACCAAGATGAATTTATACTCATTTTACTCAGTTTTTACAAGGAACGTGATGGTATGATTAGTTGCCTCATCTGAGCAAAAGAATTTCAATCAACACGCAAAAGAGAATCTTTGAGATTCTTGGGGAGCCTGAATTTGATCGAGTTAGAAAGAGGTGAAGTTTACAGTCATATTTAATGATTTTTCACCATGAATTCAATCGTGTAGTCCATTTCTTCAGTAGAGGTGTGCATTTTTAGGCCATCTCCATAAGCGGAGGTATAATATGCACTGATGTCATGTCTTCTTTTGATTTTTGTTGAGATGATGCTTCGATGTTGAGATCCTTATTTGCTACTATGTTGGAGTATCCTTGTATGCCACTTCATGTGAGAATTTGATATTTTTTCATGTTGATTGAGAGATTTTACGAGTGAGATATATCTCGTGGAGAGACATGCCACTCTATTCAAGGGAGTTCTTCCTTGTATTGACAAAGAACACATCATGTACTCATCATCATCTTGCAGCAATTAATGAAGCGACCTCCCCACTCTTGACATCAGGCCCAGAGACATGACCCACACTTGGTGATATCCGTTATCAAGTTTTGTGTGTCCTTTGAATTGATGATTGTTGTTATGTTTCCTCTTCTCTAAAGTATGCACATGTCGTTTTTCATACTCTTTCATATGCAATTCTGCTCATAGAAGTAAAATATCTTGGTTAATTCCCGTAGCTGAGAGAATCCAAATCAATCATCAACAGAGAAAGAAACATTACCTCTGACACTTTGAATGGTGTCAAAGGGAAGATATTTTAGTGGAACTCATTTTTAGTTAGGCTATGTGATCTATCAAAAGCCCGACCATGTATAGCAAATCCCCCAACACTCAAAGGGGATGTGGTTGGGGGGTGTATGGGAGATGACTCTGCAAATTACATATATAATACATATAAACTAATCCAAGAAAAAAATGTTGACATAGAAAGAAATTTGATGACAAAACCATTTATAAACTCAAGTAGAATAATCTAGGTTAAAGTCCAAAACTTTAGAGTATTTTTTTTGATAAATTATCAACCAAAGTATTGATTTTCATGTAAACACAATCAAAAGAAGCATTCAAATCTAACTTACATTTTTTTCCCATTTCTAAATAATGCATTTTATTCATAGAGTAAAAATAAGTAAATATATGTAAAAAATTGAAATAAACCTATTTGCATAACTAGTAAAATTTCATGCAAACCAAATACTCCATAAGACAAGTTCTTAGAATCTTTGACTTTGACCGATGGCATGTAGCAAGTGCAAGCACATGAAGGCAATGTTTCTCGTACAACACACTACAAAATGAAACAATATTGTATAAATTAGAACAGAGTCAAAATGCTTATATTCACTTTAAATGAGCTTGTCATCATGGATTTAATGTATATATTGTTGAAACTTTATATATATATATATATATGAAATGTAAGTTAAAGATAGTTAAATAAATAATTAAATAAAATTCATTGTCAATATAGGAAGTGTAAGTTACAAAATCATTACTCAACTAATAAATTTAACAATGGTGGGAACTAAGAGATATATAATTCTCATATCATTAAATCAAAATAATTCTACAAATATTAGTAGTGGAAATTTAAAGAAAAATTACAGAGTCTTAAAAAGTTGTTGAGCATCACCCATCTTCTGTTATTATGATAAGCACATTATGGTAAATAGTTATAAAAATATGTTAAATGTTATATATATGTGTGTGTGTGTGAGAGAGAGAGAGAGAGAGATGTTATAATTATAGTTATGTTATATATAGTTATATTTAGTTATAATTATATAGAACTATATTTATAGATATGTTATGTCATTGTTATATATATATATATATATATATATATATATATATATATATATATATATATATATATATATATATATAGATACACATTTTAAATGTTATGTTATAGTCATATATATATGTTAGTTATGTTAACTTTATGTTTTGTTAGTTTTATATATATAATAAAATTTAATTAAATAACAAAAAAAAATTAGTTTTGAACTTTTAATTTAGTTAATATTTTATTAAATACAATTATTTTTTTAAACAAATTATTATATTTATTATCAAGAAAATATTTAAAATATAAATTGATTTAAATTTAAAATAAAAAATGAAATAAAATTTTGTATTTCATTTAATAGAGGATCACCATGAGCAACCATATTCATCATGTCAATTTCAAGCTCCTAATTTATTTATTTATTGGTTATAGTTTTATTATTTTTTGTTTTGGAATATTTTTGGGCATATTTCTCCTTAAATTTGTTAGAAATTGAAAATGCATTTTAAATAACTAAAAATCAATTTTTGTTTTAAATTTATTTCACTAAATTTCTAAGGAAAAAATTTAAAACATAAAATAATTAGAAGATAAAGATTTTACCATAGAAAATATTCATAATAAGCATGAAACCATTGCACATAACTTATACAATGAAATAAAAAAAATTCAAAACCTAAATTATAGTTTTTTTGGGGTGGTTCTCAACGGTTTTCTTGGTGGTTTTCTAGGTTGTTTTTGGTGGTTTTCAAGGGTTTTCCTAGTGGTTTTCAAGGGTTTTCCTGGTGGTTGTTTATGGTTTTCATGGTGGTTTTCGTGGTTGTTTTTGTTTTTGTTTTTGTATAGTGATTTTTTGCAAGAAAAATTAAATGAAAGAGACAAAAGAGACATGAAACATACTTTGTCCTGAGCCTCTGGGTCACTGGCAGGGTCAATGGGTAGCTAGATTGTGTTCCTACATCTTGGTCGAGCTTAGAAATCCTCCATCAAATTCCTTCTTCCTCCTAGTCTGCACAAAAATGGCTTGTGCAAATCACGGCCTGGGTTTTTAAATAAGAAATAGGGCTCAATTGAGCCATAATGCTTGATTGAGCCATAAAGCTCGATCAAAATATAGATCTTAATCGATCCCTAACTCTTTATAGATCTTCTAACTCACGTTAGAAAGGAGCTCGATTGAGGGTTTTCTTAAATGCTCGATCAAGCTATTTTTAAGCCCTTAAGCAGCTCGATCGAGTGCTTAAAACTTGCTCTATAGAGTGCCTAAAATTGCTTAATCGAGCATCCATTTTTCACCAAAATGTGCACTCGCTTTGTCAAAAAGTGTAACCGAACTCCATGCCTAGGCCCTTATAACTCATTCGTATGTCCTTCAGATGGGAAAGGATGATCAAGGAAAATTCTTAGGTTTCCTCCTTAATATTATTCATGATCTTCTTTATCTACCCCTGGATGTTTCTCATAAGTCCCTTGATATTCTCCTCCTCCCCGAGATGCATACATCTTTCTGATTGTGACTAGGTTGTCCAAAATGTTTCGAATACTCGTTTTTCCTCTCTATATGGTCATAGTTTGAGCAACTTCAATAGTAATAGCAACATCAATAGTTATAGTATTTTTCACATGAGTTTCAATTATGAGTTGTTCATCTATGATCTCTAGATTGGGGCTTTTTCCTAGGGTGAATTCTCTTTTCCATGTTGTGTGGTAACAGGGCAAGTTCCTAAATTCGATGCTCTCATTTATCTCAAATGCATTTCATTACATTCAATGGGGGATATACAATAAATGGGAAGGAAAATAACTTTGACTTATTGTATCGCTTTATTTTTTTTATTTGGGTTAGGTTGCATAGGTATCTAAGTTCATAAAGGAGGACTACTCGGTGGCACATTGAACATGAATTGAAGTTATTTCTATTGCACACACAACTGAGTCTCAACAGGGAATTTTCCCATAATGGAGGCTCCACACCCACCTTAAGGCCACATGAATATCAGATTCAGGAGAGAGGGCCACTATGCCCATAGTGTGGGGTAATGAATTAGACGATGACTAAGAGGTTACCATAGAATTATAGGATTCTAAATCTGCTAAGGAACCTATTGAAAATTATACATGTTAGTCCATGTATTAAAATACAATGATGTATCTTTAGTTATACCTGACAATCAAGCTTTCAATGTCTTCTGAGAGACAATAAAATATTATTTCTGTGTCCTCACATGATTCCCTGAGTATTACTATTAATCCTAGAAACTTTGGGCAATGCTTTGTTGAGTGATCCTACTCACAAAAACCACAAACTTTCTCACTATTAAGTGGACACAGTCTGAGGGAGTGTTTCTTCCTACAGTTGGAGCAGAATATTGGCAGTGCTTTTTTAACTTTATCCTACTTACGTTTTTCATACAAAACATCCAATTATGAAGACAAAGAGCTAATGGTGTCAATTTTAACATTTTCAAACAAATTATCAATTTCTACCCCTGTGACTATGCCATTTCCTAATTTATATATTCTTGGCAGAAGCATCTTGTGCTAAGGTTATGTTCCTTTATAATCCTTCATAACTCCTCATAGAAAGATTCCTTGAAGTATGCATTTCTTTCTTTCTCAATAATCTTCTTCTACTAGCGAGTATATTTTGTGAGCACTTTAATTAATCCATGGGGAAATAAAACTTTTTAACTTGAATGAAATTCTTTGGAACAAAATATAATTGCAAGAAATATGATATATTCATGCAACCTATATTTCCTAACTCTTTGTGACCTCGAGACCACCTCATTCTATTGAATCCATGCATAGGTTATTATCTCCTATCTGACATCCTTGTCACCTTACAGTTAGGAACACTTCTAATGCAATCTACATAATATTGCATCTATAAAAAGAGACAATGTTTGTTATGTTATTATTCCCTTAATAAACTCCCAAATAATAGCACCAAAATGTTTGGAAAATTAATTGTCCTAATAAAACAAATCAATTTCTCACACAGAAATTATCAACCAAAGGTAAGCATGCTTATTTCAAGGTTATAATGCATAGTACATGTAGGCAACAATTGCGAATTTGAATTGTCTACTTCCTAATGCTAAGATTTATTATATAATAAATTGGCACTCAACAAACCTAAAAGCTATTATATCTCTTCACACCTGCGGGAATAGAAATAAATTCAACAAAAGTCTTAATTTCAAACCCTCACTTGTATAAAAATAACACTTTACACATAATGGTGGAAATGAAATCACACTTGTAGAATAAAATAGCACCCATCCACTCTCAAATCACACTTGTAGGGAAAACAAAATAGCACTCCTTGAAACTAATTGCACATAACCATTCAATGACAACCACACAACCATCAAGCCAATAAGAATAAACTCATTAATTAACTTAACATCGCATTGTAACAAAAAAGAACTAATATCATGTATCAGAAGTGAATTATAAATCTATAGTAGTAATTGAGCAGTATAAGCACACAATTAGTAAGGAACAATCAAGGAATAACTATATTAATACATAAGAAACCCTTATTAGAGGTTTTGCAACCCAACTTAAGCTATAGTAACTGTAATATATCAACAAGAATCTCTAATAGTGATGAATTGAAATTGCAACAAGAATTGAAATCCCATAACCTTTAGTACATTAAAACAACTATGCTACCTCTAGAAATGTAATTACCCTTACAAAAGACAAAGACCATTCCTCCTTGGCAAGGAGTTGGTAAATTACAGCTCATCGATTAACATAATAGAACATAATTAATCTGCTAAATCATGAATATTTCATTATCTCTAAGAATAAAATACAAGATGCATAGTCTGAAGAATAATGATGTTGTTCCCCCTAACCTACCCTCAGTCCATACATTTTATAAAAAGATACAAGGGGATGAATTGTAACCAATTCCCCCAAAACTCGACTATGAAATTCATGGATAGATTTACAAGATCTTATGTTTCCTTTCTGTTGGAAGATCTTATTTGGAAAAAAACTCAAGATTTGATTGCATTATATTGATTTATCATGAAACCATATGGGGATATACTATAGTTGATTCATTTTCTAAGTGGTTCATCTATTTGGGTTGTTGTTAGATAATGGCCACATCATGAGAAATCTACTTGAAATAAATATGTGGAACCCCTTATCCACAACCTTTTGGATAAACTTCTAAAAAATCACCTAAATGGGGATGTTGTGTAAAAAGCCCATTTGTAAATTTTCTAGATTTGTCTTGATTTCTCCAGAAATTGAGCCTAAAATTCATCACTCGATTCTGATTGGTAAGAGTTGTTTGAGTTGTAGACAATGCAATAGAGCCTAATGGATTTGAACTAGGCATGATTTTAGGTAACATAAATCCATGTCAACATTTCTAGGAATAAAACCCATGTTCCATACTTTCTCCATGCCTACATAAGTATGCCACCCTAAGAGTATGTTATAGTTACTAGGTGAAATCTATAGGGACAAAGCTACCAAAACCATCATTAGTAAAAGTAACAATAATTATTTCTAATTCTTTGTGAATAATGTAAAATAATGATAACTAACTACTTTAAGATTTGTAAGCTTTTTTGACACATTCGCGAAGAAACACATCAAGAAGGGCAATAGACGTACAAAGAAGTGTGATAAAATAACTGAAAATGGTTGTATAGAATGGTGTAAATGGTGACAATTTTGAAAATCAACAAACCATCCGCGGCGAGAACCATTCCATAGGAGGGTTAAAATTTGAAGAATTATTGGTTGAGAAACCATATGAATTTGGACATTACCATCAGGCTCTTTGCTAATGATGTGAAAGGGGAGAGAAAGAAGACATTGACTAGCCAATAGATGTCAAGGAGCATCGTTTGGAATATGTTAGCATTTGGAATATGTTAGTTCCAGTCTTCGCAGCCGGACATCAGGGATCAACATGAGCTCTAACTATGTCTGGTTTTATCAGATGTTTTGCACATGATAATCAGCACAAAAAATGTCATAAGTCTGTTCATTAGGAGCAGCTTGAAAAGCGCTTTCCAACTGTATATTACACTCTAAAAACCGGCTCCCGTATCAAAAGATATGACCGAATGAGTGATTGACTCAAAAACCCTCCCGTGCAGCAGTTCATGTATTGAATGATCCAGAGGGCACTTACATTGCTGACAGTGATATTGCGGGTGAAAGGCTGGTTTACAACTGCTGGTCTCATGGTTCTAGAGAGGAATTACTTGAAGATGTATAGATTTTCGTTTAGTATCTGCTGCCATTTACATCTTTTCCAAGCTTTTTAATTCATCAGCTTGTGTCTATCTGTTTACCTACATTAAACATCTGTGGGCTGTACGTGAGAAAGGCAATCCCGAAACGCTGTGTTTGCCATATTAATTTCTGCTGCTGCTTCAATGATTGGAAAGACTGAGTGGGTTGCAGATGGAAAATGGAGGTCAGGTATTTTCTGTTGATGATGCACTTTTGACTGGAATTTTGGAAATTCCAAGGGCTTTTGCTGGCTTATGCTGGTTTAGGTTGTGCGGCTGAAGCAATGGAGATGATGTTACTTTCATTTCTAGGACCAGCAATTCATTCTGAGTGGGGAGTGTCTCCTTATCAAGAAAGCATGCTCACTAGTGTAGTATTTGTGGGAATGATGGTGG
The DNA here is from genome assembly GCA_031772625.1 of Pinus tabuliformis. NCBI lineage: Eukaryota > Viridiplantae > Streptophyta > Pinopsida > Pinales > Pinaceae > Pinus > Pinus tabuliformis. The sequence goes on along the minus strand of CM062818.1, from coordinate 1,445,270,663 downwards.
GTGCATATTTGTTGGGTGTAATTTCAGATGCAAAAGGAAGAAGGTATGGATTTTTTTTTGCCACAACAATGGTGACTTTTATTGCTGGATTCTTGAATGCATTTTCCCCAAATTACATTTTCTTGGTTGCTACTCGTTGTGTGGTTGGTATTGGACTAGGAGGTGGCCCTGTGCTTTTCTCATGGTTTCTAGAATTTGTCCCAGCTCCCAACAAAGGTTTCTGGATGGTCATACTTTCAGCGTTTTGGACAATTGGCACAGTATTGGAGGCTGCAACAGCATGCATTGTCATGCCAACATTGGGTTGGAGGTGGTTACTTGGACTATCTTCAGCACCTTTATTGATTCTGCTTTTGTTATATTTTGTAGTCCCAGAATCTCCACGGTATCTTATAATGAAGGGTAGAAATGAAGATGCGCAGCAAATTCTTGAAAAAGTTGCACATGTGAATAAAAGGCAACTTCCACCTAGGAGATTTGTTAATGATCTCAGAATGCAACTCAATAAAGTAGATGACATTGATGGGTTAGAAAAAGCTTTGTTGAAATCCCAAGGGAAGTTAGATGTAAGCAAAATGGAAACAAAAAGTGACGGAGTTTTGTCACAGTTTTATGGTCTTTTTTCCCCTTCATTAGTCAAATCAACACTTCTTCTATGGTCAGTACTATTTTCAAATGCATTCGGCTACTATGGAGTTGTCTTGATTTCTTCGCAATTGAGTGGTGGAAGTGGAGATTGCACATCGAAGACTATGCATTTAACGGCTTCCAATGATAGTAGTCTTTACAGAGATGTTTTTATTTCAAGTTTAGCAGAGACTCATGGGTATGCCTTATCAGCAGGTCTTATTGACCGTTTTGGGCGCAAATAGTCAATCGCTGCAATTTCTTTTTTCTTATGTTGCATCTTTATTCTTCCATTAATGTTTCCTCAGCATGAAGTTGTCACTACTATTTTTCTCTTCGAAGCACGACTATGCATTTTAGGAGCCTTTACAATTGCCTACATTTACGCCCCCGAGGTTTATCCAACGTCAATAAGGTCAACAGGATTTGGAGCTACATTGCTATCTACAACTGTTCAGGGATCATGTTTTCAAGACAATTCTACAATCAAAATAAACAGATTAAGGATCAGAGACCTGATTTTGCTGCCCGGATTCGAAGAAAATTTCAAAATAAAATTTGGGTATCCCAAACAACAAGTGCCAGAGCTTCTCAAGGGTGAAAATAAACACACAAGTGGCAATTTAAGTCAAGTAATTCCAGATTGGTCACAAATGGCTACATTTCTAAATCAACAACCTAGAGTGAGGTAGCAAAGTTCTGAAGCATAATATCAACCTTATTCATGCTAAAAAGACACGAGCCCCTGCATCCACAAACACACACAGGTCAAAAATTGAAAGTCAAGTGAATTTGGCTGTGGCGCTGCGCTCCTGGGTTTAGCGCTGCGTGTAGGACTCAGCGAGGATACTCCATCAGGCAAGATCCCTTCTTGGATTTGCATCCCGAAGTTTAAATCCTCAGGAGAGATGCAAGCTTAGGATTTCAGGTGTGCATGGATTCAAGGCACCATTACCTTTTCTCGAATCTGTGGAGTGTTAGTAAGGTCAATGATGAATGGTTTGCAAACGAGGAGAAGGTTAGAACGGATGTGGGATATGCTTCGAGTTTTTTTTTTCCCGTACCAGAATGAAGGCGGTTGTTTGTGGCCATCACTTTTGTAATGCGTGTTGGATAGGCTACATTCATATTTCAGTAAATGATGGTCCTGGATGCCTTACCTTACGATGTCCAGACCCGTCGTGTAGTGCTGTTGTGGGTGAAGAGATGGTCCTTTCTTTAGTATCTGATGAAAATAGAACAAAGTATACACGGTATCTTTTGAGACCATATGTTGAGGACAATAGAAAGATCAAGTGGTGTCCAGCTCCTGGCTATGAGTATGGCATGGACTTTGTTATGGGAAGTGGCCCTTATGATGTTATCTACAAATGCACACATAACTTTTGCTGGAATTGCTGTGAGGAAGCTCTCTGCCCAGTAGACTGTGAAACAGTTGGAAAGTGGATTTTGAAGAACAACGCAGAATCAGAAAACATGAACTGGATATTGGCAAATTCAAAGCCTTGCCCGAAGTGTAAACCAATTGAGAAAAAGCAGGGTTGTATGCATATTACTTGTACACCTCCATGTAAACTACAAAACAGGAAGGAGTTTATGATGAGTCAGAACAGAGAGATCGCCAAAAATTCCTTGGAGAGATATACCCATTATTATGAGCAATGGGCAGACAAAATCAACATGGAAATTGATAGATGGGGCTTGTCGAGAAAGTCTTGCATTTGAAACAACTCGATGCGAAGGAAAACCAAAAAATATTATTATGAGCGCAGAACAACTATATTCATCATTAAAACAAGATAAGACTAGAAGGCGAGCAAATAAAGCAAGAGCATTACAAATGACAGCCAGAGAACATCCAAGGAGGGACAAAAACTACAGATCGATCAAACAACTCCAAAATTCGTGCAGGTGCAAGGTGGCAGTCAAAAGGGCAGATTTGGTGGAATATGGTTCCACACCTGAAGGAGCAGATATAGTAATCTTAATCCACTTGGCAAACTTTTACCTAATTTGGGTTTTCAAAAAACTATTTCTCATGATTCTCGAGATGGTTTGGGGTATTAGTTGCAAATTAATTGGTTAGATTGTTTTGTTTATAGTATTGTTTTAATATAGGATTTTAGGATTAATTTTTATTTTTATTTTATTTTTCCTATGTGGAGGAAATTTAAAATAATTTTGTAATATTATAAATAGGATTAGTTTTAAGTTGTAGAGATTCGATTTGTGCAATAGGAAGAAGCATTTTCACTGTGTAAAGTTTTATTGAATATTATAATAAAGCAGTTTTTGCCCTTTATGTTTGGGATTCATCACAGTGCTTAAATGTTCAGTATGTTTTTTCTCCTGTAATTCATTTACTCATTATGTTTTTCTCTTTTGCTTTCAGCATTATCAAAGTGATATGTTAGGAATTCATCCATAATGATGTTCATTTCATGATGATTTTGCTGTTAGTTGTAATGGTAGTCTTAGCAGAATTCATCCGTTGCTAGATGCTCTGTTGAGCAACCTTGTTATTCTCTTTCATCTAAAGTTGCTGCTGCAGATCCATCCTTTGTCTGATGCCTGCAGGGCAGCGAACTTTCTCCCTCATACTTCTCACATTTACAATCTTCACTTGGCTGAACATGGCACTTAATTTTCCCCAGGTTTGCCGGCAGAAACTGACATCGATTCCATAGTCCAATCACCCTTTCTCTTGCTGTTTTCGACCCGAAACAAATCCAATCAAACTTCTCTGATCCATATACCTAGCCTAAAATCAGCATTCATTTTAGTCATCTCAAGCCCTAATTGCCATATTCTAATTGAGATTGACAAGGAGAGAGCCCTCTCCCGACCTGATAGGGCTAGCTACCACGTTAAGCATGGTTTGATGTTACCCTAGACCTAGCTTCTTTTAGCCTGAGGTAGATTTAAGCACTAATAGAATACTAGCATTATAGGGGGAATTCATGCCATCCATGGTCATCTATGTATAGTGGTGTTTCCATCAATGCCAAAGGGGGAAATTGTTGAGAGATTGTTTTAATGATGTCAAGATCAAGGAGATTTTTGAGCATATTGGTAGTTGTGGTTGGTTTTGTTAAGGTCAGGGAGACCCTGGTAAGTGTGTTGTTGTGTGTTTCATCCTAACCAATGTTAAGGATTTGGTTAAATATATTTGAAGGCATTTATCTATAGGGAAATTATTCGGAAGCACATGCAAAGTGTATAGTTGGGTAGAAATATCAGAGGCATTTCCAACAATATATGGCACTTAGTCAAACTCTCAAGGATTGATGAGAAAATATGTTTTGAAGTGAAGGTAGTTTATGTTGACTAAGTTATTCAGGATATCCGGGAACATATGAGAAAAATCGTATTTTATTATTTTTCCAAAACTAGATTCATTTATACATATCTACCTCAATTGACATGGAAGTACAAGTAGGGTGACAGATGGTGCTGGGTAGTAGTGACATAGTAATAATGATGACATGGAACTCTATCAAAGTAAAACATGGTAGAAATATTTTGATATTTTTGGTGGCCAAGTGGTCATCTTCTAAGTAACATGTGGTAGGCATGGCTTGACACGTGGTAGAAAGATGATGTGGTAGTGACATGGCAGAGATGATAAAAAAAAATATTACATATGGCAGGTTCTGATTGGTCCTTGAAGATTTGATATGGAAATATCAAATCTCTCGCCATATATTTTTTTGGTGAATTTTTACTTTGTATTATTCTTTGGTTAATTTAGTGGTGAACAAAGAATCTAGCCCCAAATTGGTAGGAGGCCCATGATCAAAACCATTTAGCTATTTGGTGATCCCAAATATTAGCAATGACGCCCTTAGAGCATCCAACATATAGAGTTATCTAGGAATTTGGTGGTTCTAGGGGTGTACACACATCAACACCTTCAAAGTTTTAGATCTCGATATACTAGGTTTGAAGCATCCAAAATATCCAAACATCATAAACATATAGGGAGGTGTGCCATCTGACTTATTTGTCTTACTTGACAATTCTAGAGTTAAAGGACACAAGTAATGCCAAAATTGAAAATTCCTATCTACTACATTTAGGTTAGATTTCAAAGGTAAAATCTATAATGGTTGTGAATCCATGAAAACGATATTTGGGATATAAGAATTTTTTTTTTATGCCAGTTGAGTATCTGGAAAATCCCAGAGTATAGAAAGATTACTAATGGACATGGATATTGGATTCAATATCAATCCATTTATCCTCTAGCTACATTAGTTTGTCATATTAGTTAACTAATGAAGCCCAAAGAGCCATCGAATCAAGTAATATATGGTTCATTTAGATTGGATAAACAATAACAAAAAAAAATACAAGTTTGTTGGATGATCATGGGCCCTACCATGGTTGGTTGATCCAAAATAAGATAAAATAACTTTTGAATCGTGTGGCATGTGGACAATGGTAAGTACATGAGTTTTAGGTAGTATCACTTAATAAAAACAATGTCATATTAAGAAAAGAGCATAGTGATAGATAACAAATAATCTATGGGATTGGGAGTGCCTTCTACTTTTACTTGTCTTTATTTGTTTTGGATTGAAAGGTTGTATTTTTTTTGTATTTGTTGGTTCAAGGTTATTTGAATATTTTACTTAATAGACAAGTTAAGATGAAGTGTTATGACTTGTATGTGCTAGGAAGCCGATAATAAAGTTTGCTATCTATATGCTTGATTATGCTCAATAAAGTATGAGTAATGAAGTTTCGCTAATATGAATTCTAATTTTCATATGGATTTTGGTAATAAAGTATGCTATTAATATGGATAATAGAATTAGTGTGTGGCTGAGAAAAGATGATTTTGTGAAAAATGAGAGTGGGTGAAAGTTTGTTTTGTCAATTTAATTGAAGCTTATGGATCCAGTTTGACATATTGTCGAAGGGAGTTCCATTGTGTCTTGGAGGGTTGGTGCCTCAAGTAGGTTGGTTCCTACAAATCAATTTTATAGGTCGGTGTCTCAATAAAATTGGAGCACACAACAAGTTGGTGCTTTCATATTTCAAAGGTTGGTGGCTCAACTAGGTTAGAGCCTATATCAAGTTGCTTCTTGCATGTTTTAGAGGTTGGTGCCTCAATCAATTTGTAGCCTAAATCAAGTGGGTGCTTGCATATTTCAAATATGGGTGCATCAATCAGGTTGAAGGTTAAAGCAAGCCAATGCTTGCATATCTCTGATATTGGTGTCCCAATGAAGTTATAGCCTAAAACTAGTTGGTGCTAATGAACTATTGTAATCAAATATTGAAGAAAAAGATAAGAAATTTCATTTTCTCCTACGAAGTTTTCCATGTACATATGGTGTTCTCTTGTGTTGATTCAGTGTTTGTTCTTATTGATGCACTATTATGTTTTCAGTTATGATAAATTATGAAATTGTTTAGTTCATTAAATTGGCCACTGCACTGATTCACCCCCACTTCTCAGTGTAACCATAATTCCATCACTAAGGCTATGGAGTATACAATTTACAGATGAGATTTTATGAAGTTGAGGATTATATGAATTCTTTTTTTATATGAAGTAAATAAATTTGCATTACATTTGAACTAGTTTCAAATTATAGGTATCACGAGTTATAAAGGAAATTATATATGAGTTCTATGTTTTGTATTAATTTGATACTACATATTAATTTTTTTATATTGCTCAAATTTTATTAGAGTTATTGTTTAAATGTGTCAATTATTATGGGTGTTATGTTATATAATTTAGGGAAATAAGTGTTATAGGGACAAGGAATTTTAAGTGTTAAGGATTAAAAGTGCAAGGGTTTAGTATTTAGGTGTCAATGATGCTATAATTTAGGAATTAAGTATAAGATCTTATATAGTTTATGTATTAGGTGTTAAAATGAACAAGGAATAGTGTTTATTTTAGAAAACATTTGAGTTTAAAATGGGACTCAAAGGAGATGTCTTATTAAGATAAAATTTAAAGTATCTAATTCGATTCAAAATGATAATGTCCGTCCTAAGGGTAAGTAGTTTTAAAGGTAATGAAAATACTACTTTACTATATTTTTGTCTTATTTCATTGAAGGGTTATTAGAATTTTAAATGTACTAATTTAATGTATGTGGAATAAATATTGGAGACAAAATTTTAATAATGCGTTGAATGAATGCACACACCGTGAAATTCAGTAAAACTAATGTGACATAAGTCAAAAATAGTATTTAAAAAGTAGTTTTTTTAATTTCCCTTTGAAAATTTGTAACTCTTCTTTTATCATTTTAACTATTATTTAATTATTTTACTTAGATATCACATTTTAAACCTAAACCAAAAAGAAAAATAAAAATAAAAATAAAAATAAAATAAAACTAATTATAAAAATAATAAAAATTTCATTACATTACATATAAAAATAAGCTTACAATTAATCAACTAGGTAAAACAATTGGAATAATTAAAAGCTAAATAATCTGAATTAAATAGTTAATAAACTAAACTAAAATTATTATAATAAAGTAAAATAAAAATAAAAATAATAAAAATAATAAAAATAAAAAGAATTCATATATATATATATATATATATATAAGGGTCGGCTTCTTTATAAAAATTAAGGATCTAGGTTTATTTATACTTAGGTCGAAAGACTCTTCTCTCAAAGAACTATCATTCATATTCTATCAAATTTAGTCCTGATGATGGACCCCCTTTGGGGTTTGAAACGTCGACAGAATGAACACAATACTGTGGATAATCCGGATCATGCTACTCCAAAAAACTACCACGGAAGCTTAAAATCTAACTAAAAAATTATCTAATGAGGGATATATTCGTGAGGAAATAGAGGTTAACGAATATACTTATCAATACTGGGTTGTTAGGCCTCATAATATTTGTATAGTATATCCATTTAGGGATTATGGGTTATAGGATGTAATTCCATTAGGAATTATCAAGAACATCAGGGTTAATAGTTGATATAAGTTAAGGGATATAAATATTAGTGTTGTAATAGTTGTGTAATATAATTTAGGTTATACATGGACTATAAAGGTTAGGAGTTGTGCACTATACATCTCAATGTATAGGGATTAAAGTTTTTAAATTGTATAGCTTAAATATTGGCTATCATGTTTATAGGTTATAAAAGTTAGTGTTTTAGTATTATAAATTACAAATTTTAGGAGTAATATGGGATATAAGGTTTGAAATTATGCAAGTTATAAGGGTTTGGTTTTAATGGTTGTAGATGCTATATAAATTACATGTTACAGGCTATAAGGATTTTATTTCAAATGGATTGACATGTGTGGTTTTTATATTATAGAGGCTTCTGTGTTTGATATTTTGTTTCTATATTTCATATTCATGATTATATGGGTTAGGGATTAAATTAGGACATATAAAATTTAATGGTTATATGGTTTACTTTAAGGTGTTAAGGATTATATAGGATCAATTATAACTATTAGTGTTTAGGAGCATTATATGTGCAATGTATTATAGATATAATAAGTTATTGTGGATATGGATTAACAGTTTAGCACTATAAGGTTTGCGGATAACACTAGTAGTTGCAATATTGTATATTATGCAAGTCAATTAATAGGTGTTATGACTGTTTTACGTTAGGGTTGTAAACATTAGGGGAACTTATTATTTGTAATCATTATATATAATATGACTTATATTGGATATGTGGGACATGGTCTATAATAGTTAGTTCTTATAGGGGTCACGAGTTTCAATATATAGAGCTTAGGGGTTATATGGGTTAGGTGTGAGAAATTATATTAGTTACAATGGTTTATTATTATGGTAGTTATAGCTTACATGGTCTATGATTACAGGGGTTTAAATTTTATAATCTAATTATGGGAATTAGGGTAGATGGGTAACAATGAGTATAAGGGTTAGTATTTAGGGGTAATATTGATTGAGGAAGGTATGATGTGTTTACAATTTCTATATGTGAGGTGTTATAGGGGTTAATGATTATGGTTTATATATATTTTAGGAATTATGGTTTATGGTTTAAGTCTTATAAATATAACATGTAAAATACTAAAGTAATTAGGGATTATGGGAGATATATGAATACATGTTTGAATTAAAGTTTTCATGTAGTAATAAGGTTAGTGGTAATATTAAGGGCTATGCAAGTTATTAACCAAATATTATTCAATGTGATATAACATATATGTTTTACAAGAGTTATATGTTTTAAGTGTTAGGTATTATAACAATTATGAACTAGGGTTGATTATTATATAGGTCATAGGGTTGAGTAGTTATAGCTTATAGGTGTTAGAGGTTGTATGGATTATATAAGTTGTATAGGTTAAATTTTATAAAAGTTAACTATCAACGACATTTTTTTACATGGGTTAGAGGCTCTAGAAGTTAATAGTTAGGGGCATAAAATACTAAGGGTCAAGATCAATTAAAATTATGTGTTATAGGGAAGAGGTTACATGGAATATAATGTATAATTATTATGAACTTTTAAGAAATGGGAGTTAGAAATAATGAATAATACATGCTAAGGGTTATGTGGGTTAGTTTATATATTAGATATTATGGCCAAGGATTATATTGGTTATAACTAGTAAGGATTATAGGCCTTAGGGATGAGAAATTATATGGGTTGGTATTATATGTGAGGGTGAGGTGTTAATCTTATGAAAATTAGGTTTTAAGGGTTATTATGTGTTGGTAAGAATAACATATATATTTTAAGGGCTATGGTGACGGACATAAGTGATATTAATGTTAATGATTATTTGGTTTAGGATTGAAAATATATAGTAGCCAATATTGTATGAGTTATAGATATATGTACGAAGTAAATGTTTTTAAGCTGAGGTTTAAAGGATCATGGTTATAGGTGTTATAGGTTATAAATGATAATCTTATGGTTTTTATAGGTTTAGATGTTATAGTATATAATGGTTTTTGAGTTAGTATTTGAAGCGGATTGGGGTTATAGGTGCTATAAGGTTTAATATTTAATTCTTTTTAAGGTTGAAATGGTTCTCTTAGTTAGGTATTAGGGTTTAAAGTTTCTATATAGACTATGGTTATAAGGGTTACTAATTTGAAGTATTCTGGATTATGGGCAATAAGTTATATTTTATGGTAATAAGTGTTATATGTAATGGATTTTTACTAGTTAAGGATTGTAAGCATTATAGCTTAGTGGTTAGGTTTCATTGTGGTTATCACTTAAGGATTATAGGGTTTATGTTTTATAGGTCATAATGAATAAGGGTTAAGGCTTATGAGTAATATTAGTGAGGGATTAGAGTAAAATTATAATTATTAATCATTAGTGGTTATGTATTATAATTTACTATATGTCATGGACATTAAGGGCTAAGGGTGACACGAGATAAGTGTTCTAAGTATTACAAGGGCTAGTAGTTACTAATAGATGAAACATAAAGAGTTAAATATTTTACTAGGCTATAGAAATATTGGTGCTACAATAGATAAGTGTTATATGGGTTGGGTTTTTAATGGTAAGGAATTTTGCATTATACTTACAAATGGATATGGATTAGAGGTTTTAGGATTTGTAGGTGAATTATTGGTTATTATGTTTGCAATTATGAGGATTAGGTGTATCTATAGGCTAATAAAAAAATAGTTATACTCTAGTTACAATGATTTGTAATTGGGCTCAACATCGGGGCAAGGGTTAGAAGTTTCAACCTATGTGGATTTTATAATAACTATATGACTTTTGAATTATTATTAATATGAGTAGGAGCTAAGTATTGTAGGTTATAATGATTAAGTATGATAGTTGTTATAAGATTTAGAGAGTATACACATTAAAAGGATTGGTATTTAAGGGTTATGTAGATTACGTACTATTGTTTATAACAAGTGTAGATCCATATTAACAACGGATAGAGCCAAGAGGGATCAAATCTCTTTTCACTCTAAAGGAGATTTTCACCTCAAGAGATTTGTTCCCTCTCGACATTTGGTAGATCCGGAGTTAAGATGGATCTAGGTTGGTAAATATTAATTATTAATTAATAAAACACAAATAATTACTTTTATTGTATTTTTAGAGTAATTTATTACAACTTTAATTTATCTTCTTTTCAAAAGGGTGGTAAAACTTATCAACATGCATTTGTTAATGGGTAAAAATAATTGTCATTTTTTATTGATCTTGGTATTATAAACTAACTTGTCACTATTGTTCAAGAAAACGACATCGATTAGAGTAATTTACTAATAATTTTCAAAAAGTACAATTTCAGTCTAAAAGGGTTAACTTGTCTACTTATTTCCAAAACACATATACGCTTACAAAATTAAAAATTATTTGAAATCGTTCTATAAAATTAAAATATAATTTATAATTAATAATAATTATTACAAAACCAATATCCCCTTTTATCATTAAAACTACCTCTTTGCCCTTCTCATTTCAACAATTAAAAGGAATTTTTGAAAACACAAACAACTAATCTTATTTATATTTTAAAATTAATTTGGTACAACTTTAATTATAATGGAGGATTTTGTGAGAAGACTTATCCAGTCTACCAGATCCATCAATAAAACGTTTAAATTGTCAACTCATTTTCAACCAACTAATGTGGTTCATCATACTGAGGATGAACCACATTAGCAGATTTGAAGCAAGTCGACAATTTAAATATTTTATGTGATGGATTTGGAAGAAAAATCTCTAAACAATTTTGTTTTCTCTTTTTTTAGAAGGGGGTAAATCCTATCATAGCTCATTTGTTAATGGAAAAAAATAATTGTCATTTGTTATTACTTTTGGTAATGTAAATTAATCATTATTATTTCAAGAAAACTACATCAGTTACAATAACTTATTAGTCATTTATAACAATAGACTTTCACTCTCAAAGATTTAACTTATTTACTTATTTCCAAGGAACATGAACTCATTACAAATTAAAAATAATTTGAAACATGTCCATAAAATTAAAATATATATTTTTAACTAATAATATGTATAACAAAACCACTATCCCCTTTCATTGTTAAAACCGCTTCCTTAACCCTCTCATTTCATCAACTAAAATAAGTCTAGAAATGATTGTCGAACTTTTAATTTTGTCAACCTACATGAATAGTAAACTTATAAACCAAAAACCCCCAATTTTTTTTTTTTAAAGAACGAGAGAAGAAGTTAAAATCATTTTTAATTAATCAACCATGTCGACCATAAACATAGTGAAATATTAGCGAAATGTAAATAATAATGGGAATACAATCCCTTGCAACAAATTTTGACCTCTTGTTACATGTAAAGAATAAGGTCTTTGCTATTATTGAGTTATAAAGGCTCCAATAAGTAGATCTTCATCACTCTAAAATGCCGTTCATGCTTATGCCTTTTACGTTTATCGCACCCTATTAAATAAAACCTCTACAACCAAGTAATTTAAATCTTAAATTTGACCAAATTTTCATTGAAAATGCCAAAACTATTGAACTTCACAAAATTAAGCATAAATATAGTGAATAGTTGAAGATAACTGAAATTTTAACTTTTTACTTATTTGTTTCTTATTATTCTTTGGCTTTAATGTTTAACCATGGAACATCAATGTGACTCACATTTTAACTTTTTACTATTTTGTTTCTTATTATTCTTTGGCTTCAATGTTTAACCATGGAATGGTAACCACCTCGCATGAAAATGCATGGAGTTAGAATTTTTTTACACAATTTACCAACGAGTAACTATTCAATTTACCATTCTAGATTCCTCATTAGCCATTAGATAGAATCTTCATCATTACATAGAGTACCTTGGTAAGGGAATAGTAAGTTACATTACCATTAACAACTAGTGTTGTAGCATATTAACATAAACTTTCTGATGTAACCTTGCATCATTTTCATGATTCCATTAACTAGATTAGTTAAACACATACTTGATATTATAAGCACCAACTCATGCAAGGAATCCACATCATAAAAGCAACAAAACAGGAAACCACGTCATTAGACAATGATATACCCTGGAAACCCCGTAGGGTGAAAACCAGCAAACGTTTAATTTTATTATTAAACACTCATGAGGGTGTTCACCCCTCACTTAATGGCTTATAAGGGAGTCCATTCCTTAACCATTGTTATAAAATATTATAATAGAATATCATTTAAATACAAAATATCTAGTTGAAAGTTATTACAATCATCATGATATCATTTACCTGCAAATATTCAATCTTTATATCTTAGTGGCTTGATTGTTCTTTCAATGGACCACCCTGCAACTCGCATTCATCTGCATGGACTATGTTAAATATAATCTATCATTTCTTGCCATTGTTGTCATTAGCATACGTTAGTATCATGATTACATAAAGTATTAATCAACCAATTCATAAATCTATACTAGTGGTGCTTCACCATCTATTCATGTACATTCATGAAATGGAAACAAAATATTGTGACATGCTTCCTTTAACAACACTGCATATGCATTATTTATAAGCATATAACCATGAATGCATGTCTATAACCAAATACCACATTAACTAATATTCTCCTTGCATAAGAACACATTATTGCAAGACAAATCACTACAATTGTCAAGACATTCCTTTAAAGGAAACTAACATTTAGTTATAATGTTCTTACAAGTGAATTACATAAACATTATCAAAATAACTAGCCCTTTATCTATTACTTTTGGTGCATGAAAATATGTAAAGAAGCTAACAAGATATGTTTTCATTTCCCACATGCAAATGTATGTTCTTTCCAATGAAAGCTAACACAAATATTGCATGCATATACATTTTATTCCAAAAGAAACTAAGATAATAGTTATGATAGAATATAAGTAATCACATATATTGTTTCTAAAGAAATATAGCTCAATAGTTCTTCTGTATATGCAAATAACGTATCTCTATAACATAATGGCTATTCTTTGTGCATGCAATAGCTTATCATAATATCCCTTCTTTAATGTATGCAACACATATTCCCTTCTCTAGAATTCTACCATCATTAGGTATTATTTTCATGTAAACAAATGTTGGAAATAATACTAAGAGGGGGGGAAGAGGGGGTGGTGAATCAGTATTAGTAAATCAATAATTTTTCATTTCCATAATCAGATTCATATACGCTACTTCAGTTAAGGGAACCCACATGTACACGTAACTGTGTTTAATGCAACTAGCATATATCCAGTAAACTTATGATTCAGTTAATTCATCATATGTTGATCTTTAATCAGTGCATCAGAACTTCATTAACCATATAAATAGTAACCAGGTGCAGTAAAACAGAACAGATCATCACACACAAGAAACACACATGAACACCATGATATAAGGTGGAAACCCAATGTGGGACAAAAACCACTTGCTGTTGTTTTCTTTAATATAAGAAAAACCTCTTTACAATCTTGTACTAGCACAGACTCATACCAATACGCAAGCACCCACCTGCAAAAGGCTACAACCTTCTCTCGTTCTCCAGCTTCTACTGGAAGGGAGCTACAACCCCCTAGCTCTTGTACTAGCTGACATATTTACTAGTACGTAGGCACCGGCCTATAGAAGGCTACGACCTTCTCTTTTCTTCCAAGGACCACGTTTCATAAATTTTCAGACTGGATCCATCAATAACGTCAAAGCACAAAATCAATCACCACTGCAATACAACCATCAACCATATCTACATCATCAATCTCTGAATCACCCAACACTGAATCACTGAAACCCTGTCATCAAAACACAATCACCAGAACACAGAGCAGAACCCAGAACTCTGCAACAACCACTAGAACCAACAACAACCTCAAATATCAAATCTCATAATGTATATGCTACTTGGTTGTGTCAAACTAGCGTGTATACTCTCTTTCACCAAATGGAACCAGTGTACAGATCTCAAAATAAATACTTATACGTTCGCTGCAATTTTCTTCTTTAGATATACCTAGACCATCAGATATAAAGGATAAGACATGCGTCAGTATTCAGATCTGAACTATTCCTGATCATACCATATAATGATAATGCATTTTAGTCTTCATTATCCTGGTCCATCAACCTTCATTTGCCACATAGATGCATCCTTAACAAAGCATCACATACCCATAACCTGCATACTAGATCTCACACTTCATAAGATATTCAATACTTGAGTGCCTTGGCCTAATGACCTTCTCCTCCTTTTATAGTCTTAGGCCTTTCTCAATACCATGGACCAAAACCACTTAGGATCAATACCTTGGATCCAATACCTGGGGTCAATACCTCGGACCCAATACCTTGTACCAATACCATGGATCTAATACTTCGGACCAAAAACTTAGTTTTCCAAGGTATACACGCTTTTCCTCTTGTGAAAGTGCGTGTGTACATATACGCGACTTTTTTTATAGTGAACCTACGTGTATACGCGACTTGGTCAATGGTGAATCTGCGTATACCTTGTTCGTATACGCGACTTTGTATACAATGAACTTGTGTGTATACGCAGCTTGGTCAATGGTGAACTTGTGTATACCTTTCTTTCTTCATTCTTTGTTGTTTACCTGCTATACTGTGATCTGTCATCTGAGTGAGTTGCCATCAAAGACAACACCTGTATCATAATGCCAACAATCTCCCCCTTTGGACTTGATGGCAACAACCACACCAAGTCATTCTCCCTCTTTGACATCAAGGGCAAAGGGTGGACCAAGATATTCTCTCCCTTTGATATACATTATGCTGTCCATACTCCCCCTGAGTACATGCTAAAATCTTTGATTGATCTCCCCCTTTGTACATGTTGAGATGTACCAATCTGTCCATGCTCCCCCTGAGCATATGCAGAGTCTTCAAAAAAATATTTTTCAAAAGAATAACATGACTCTACAACTCAACTAAGTGAGTGTGACTTTCCTATCACCAATGACTCATACATACATCAATCTCCCAACCAAGTGGGGATACACTATTTTTGACTCATCCACCCAACCAAGTGGGGATATACCAAATGTTTATACATGAATGAAATAGAAATTACATCATCCTTCCCATGCATAGTGGGGTTACAAATTACATCATATGACTCATGGGTCTTTAAAATATATACATGACATTTTTAACATAGACCAAAGACCTAACAAGACCATGATAGTCATCAACAACTATCATACACCATATGATCTACACCATCAGCAACATCAGGGTCAACAACCTATACATTTCCATCCTCCAAAGGAGTCACCTGAATCAAAACAACTATGTGGATCTGTATCAAGATCTTCTAAGATAATGCCAATA
Source organism: Pinus tabuliformis (assembly GCA_031772625.1). Classification (NCBI taxonomy): domain Eukaryota; kingdom Viridiplantae; phylum Streptophyta; class Pinopsida; order Pinales; family Pinaceae; genus Pinus; species Pinus tabuliformis. Next base: position 1,445,254,740 of record CM062818.1, on the reverse strand, counting down.
ATGCATTATTAGAATCATATGCTCCCCCTGAACCTGGGCCAACCAACACATACCATCATCAAATAGAGTAGATCAGTGACTGAACCATATCATACTCCTTTTCTTGAGTCTGTCTTGCTGCTTTTTCTTCAGAACACCATATACACAATTGTGCAGCCTCTAACTCGCGTATATACGTGACTTCTCTTCATAATAGCTATGTATGAAAATTGGAATGTTGAAGATTTACACTTTCAGCTTCCCCTGGGTTTGTTATGTCTGCAAACTGAGCTATGCCACATCTTTTTGACAATAATTTTGTCTTCTTCAATACTTGGGATTGGGATGATGTATGCTCCTTTTTCTTTGGTGTCCGAATTTTGCTCTTGCATTCCTTTACTTTATGTCCAAACGTGTTACACGCATAACATCTTACATGTTTCATATTCCTTTTATTGCAATCAATAGCTTTGTGACCAAACATATTGCAATCAAAACAATATCCCTTAAAGTACCTGGAATTTGATGATTTTTCTGTGTGATGGTATTGAACCATTCTACTTCTGCACTTGGATGCAACATGTCCAAAATTATGACATATAAAACATTCAACATCATTCTTTGAAGAAAATAACCGACTATTACTTCCACAGTTAGGAGTAAAAGATTTTCTTTGAAGAATTTCTTTCCTTGGTAGTTGATGGGGTTGTCCTCTCATCCCCTTGTTGAGCATTTCATATTTCTCACTAGAGTTCCTTGCCTCACCTTGTGAGCTAGATTCCCCTTCAACAGATTCATGAAAACCAAGACCAGTTTTGATGGTAGGAGACCTTTGACTACTAAGAATATTATCCAAAATCTTAGTACTGTCTTGTAATCGTAACAATTTATCCTTTTCTTCTAACTTATCTTTTAAGATATTTATCTCAACCTGCTGTTGTTCTTCCTTTTCCAGATATTGCTTATTTATGTTTTCTTTAGCTTTTCTTCCTTTTTCCACTTGTTGTCTTAATTTGAGAACTTCATGTTCTTGTTCTTCAAGAGATTCTTTATTCTGCTTCTTTGTTTCTTCAATATCTTCCTTTAAAGAGAGGATCTTGGATTCAAGTCTCTGGATTGTTATGATCTGATCATTTATTTCATTTCTTAATGATATCACTACATCCTGCAACTCCTCCCTTACTCTAGTTATTGTCTCCAGCTGATCTTTTAATCTGGTAACTTCTTCTTTTTCTACGTCATTATTTTCATATGCCATAAGAAGTTTAATTTCCTGATTGTCTTCATCACTATTTGACAAGTCATCACTATTCTCATGAGTATAATAACTTCTATTTCCTTCTTCAGACATCTTTCCTTTGTTATGAGGGCATCTAGCAGCGTAATGACCAACTCTACCACAAGAAAAACATTTGAAGGGTAGCTTACCTTTGAACCTTCCAAAACCCCGTTGAAGCTTCTTGACAAAATTTACCTCATATTCATCTTCTGAAATGTATCCTGATTCATTGAGTTTTTCTTTTCCCTTTGTTGATGCTTTAAATGCGGCTTCTCTCATATCTGATGGTCCTCCTTTTCTCATCTCAAAAGCAGTTAGGATTCTGTGAAGCTGCATCATAGTGATATTCTACAAATCCTATTTTTCTTCTATGGCAAACACTTTGGGTTCAAATTTAGCAGACAAGGATCTCAAAACTTTCTCAACTAAGACAGCTTCCTTAATTTCTTCACCCAGATTCTTCATACAATTGACAATCTCATCTATACGTAGGAAGTAATTAGCTATTCTTTCATCACTATGCATCATAAGAGTTTCATATTGAATTCTGAGAGTTTAAAGCTTAGCACGTTTTACCTGAGAGTCTCCTTCGTAGCTCAGAATGATTTTTTCCCATATTTTTTTCGCTGATTTGAGCTGCATGACCTTGACAAACTCTGATTTTGATAGAATTCCAAATAAAATAGTAACAGCTTTGGCATTGGTTTCATATTGCTTTCTACCTGTCATATCTGTAGGAATTGCTAATGGAAATGTATATCCTCCTTCCACGATTTCCCAAGTATCAGTTCCAAGCGATTGTAGATAGGCTGTGGTTCTTATCTTCCAGTAAACAAAATTACACCCATCGAAGATTGGCGGTCTGATGGATCCCTCTCTTTCTTGATTACTCATGATGATGGATCTTCCTTCAAGTGATCAAGCTTCTTCTGAAGGACCTGCTCTGATTCCAATTGTTGGAAATAATACTGAGAGGGGGGGGGAGGGGGGTGAATCAGTATTAGTAAATCAATAATTTTTCATTTCCATAATCAGATTCATATATGCTACTTCAGTTAAGGGAACCCATGTGTACATGTAACTGTGTTTAATGCAATTAGCATATATCCAGTAAACTTATGATTCAGTTAATTCATCATATGTTGATCTTTAATCAGTGCATCAGAACTTCATTAACCATATAAATAGTAACCAGGTGCAGTAAAACATAACAGATCATCACACACAAGAAACACACATGAACACCATGATATAAGGTGGAAACCCAATGCGGGACAAAAACCACTTGCTGTTGTTTTCTTTAATATAAGAAAAACCTCTTTACAATCTTGCACTGGTGCAGACTCATACCAATACGCAGGCACCCACCTGCAGAAGGCTACAACATTTTCTCATTCTCCAGCTTCTACTGGAAGGGAGCTACAACCACCTAGCTCTTGTACTAGCCGATATATTTACTAGTACGTAGGCGCCGGCCTACAGAAGGCTACGACCTTCTTTTTTCTTCCAAGGACCACGTTTCATAAATTTTCAGACTGGATCCATCAATAACGTCAAAGCACAAAATCAATCACCACTTCAATACAACCATCAACCGTATCTGCATCATCAATCTCTAAATCACCCAACATTAAATCACTGAGACCCTGTCATCAAAACACAGTCACTAGAACACAGAGCAGAACCCAGAACTCTGCAACAACCATTAGAACCAACAACAACCTCAAATATCAAAGCTCATAATGTATATGCTACTTGGCTATGTCAAACCAGCGTGTATACGCTCTTTCACCAAATGGAACTAGCGTACATATCTCAAAATAAGTACTTATACCTTTGCTACAATTTTCTACTTTAGATATACCCAGACCATCAGATATAAAGGATAAGACATGTGTCAGTATTCAGATTTGAACTATTCCTGATCATACCATATAATGATAATGCATTTTACTCTTCATGATCCCGATCCATCAACCTTCATTCGCCACATAGGTGTATCCTTAACAAAGCATCACATACCCATAACCTGCATACGAGATCTCATACTTCATCAGATATTCAATACTTGAGTGCCTTGGCCTAATGATCTTCTCCTCCTTTTATAGTCTTAGGCATTTCTCAATACCATGGACTAAAACCACTTACGATCAATAATTTGGATCCAATATCTGGGGTCAATACCTCTGACCCGATACCTTGGACCAATATCATGGATCAAAATACCATGGATCAAATACTTCGGACCAAAAACTTAGTTTTCCAAGGTATACACACTTTTCCTCTTGTGAAAGTGCTGTGTATGTATACGCGACTTTGTATATAGTGAACCTGCGTGTATACGCGACTTGGTCAATGGTGAACCTGCGTATATTTTGTTCGTATACGCGGCTTGGTCAATGGTGAACCTGTGTATACCTTTCTTTCTTCATTCTTTGTTGTTTACCTGCTATACTATGATCTGTTATCTGAGTGAGTTTCCATCAAGGACAACACCTGTATCATACTTGTATCATAATGCCAACAACAAATACATACTTCTTTTTCAAAAGGAATTTAATATAACCTCATTTCTCTATATTCCTATATGAAAGTTTCTCAGGCTTCCTTTTCAAGAAATTACCATAGATAAACATCTTTTATGCATAAAAACTAGACAACAATAACAAGGTTAACTTAACCTTTTATGAACCTAAATTGAGAAATTGACACAATTGATCTAGCCAGACAATCTTTTCAAGAGATCATTAATTTCAAGAAAATTAACGTAATAACTTTCTTTATCTACACACATAAACATACTTTCTATATCACAATGACTACTCTTTGTGCATGCAACATGTTTTTTTTAACACAACCACCCTTACTTCAATGCATGTAATATTTTCAAGAAACAAGCATGTTTTCTTGTTCTTGTTCAAAGATTCATTCATATGCATCTTGTAAGAAAGCAATCTTTATTTTCATCAATTCATGCACAAAATCATTTCAGGAATTACCCTCTTTAACTTATCTTCATTTTCAAGAAAAATAACCTCGATAGCATGGATCTTTTTTTTTTTAAATACAATGTGCGATTTGTTTTTAGGAAATTAACAAATTAATTTATTCCTTTCTTTTTCTTTTCCAAGAAAATCCACCCTAATTAGTTGTCCTTTTTGTGCATTAAACACATATTTAACCTAGGTTTCTGCACACAAAATTCATCAATCTTTTTACAAATATTAAGTATGGCAATTGAGTTTTAGGGTTAATTGTAAACGCATATTTAACCTAGGTTTCTGCACACAAAATTCATCAATATTTTCAAAGATATTAAGTATGGCAATTAGGTTTAAGGATTAACTTTTACTATGAATGCAAGAAGAATTACAACATCATTTTTGCATTGTGCTATTGCCATTTATTCATTCTACAATACAAAGCTTGTAACTATCTAAAAAAATTCCATGTCATGATTGTTCAAATAAATGTACTATATTGCATACTTTATTATCTTGAAATATGCTCACTATTTTACAAACCTCTTCACGACCTCCGTAATAAAGCTCCAATACAGTCGCTTTTACACTAATTCTTCATTTTTCTGCACTTGTACAACCCAAGACAAGACTTGAGACATCCTCCAGTCTCGTCTGGACCATGGGGAGGTGAAGGTGGGTTGTCATGGGATAGTGGGGTCTATACGGCGATACACCATATTGTATTTGAAGCGAGACAGATATTGATTCTGTTATGATAGAGTACGATAAAAATGGTTTTTTCGCATTGGTCTGTGAGACATGGTGGATGAGGAGGCTTCCATAATCACAAGGTACATGTATACTTGACGTTATAGTTAGATCGTATAGTTCATTATTCAATTGGATGCCTTATTCCTACCACACTAGTTTTATTTTTTTAATCAAACAAATATTTACTCTTTGGAATATCTTACAGAAATAAAAAAACTTTGCAGATTTGAGTCCTCAACCGTCGAACAAATTCTCCAAAACTTCCAAAATTAATTATTCCTATTCCTCATGTAAAAATGGTATTCCCGAATAAAGAAAGCAAAGCAATTATCAAGAACTCATTTTAACTTCTAATTGTTCTTGGTGGAAATGATACTAATATTTCTACCCATGTAATTATATGATTTTCACTGAAGCTTCTAAGGTAGGGGTATTACAGTAACCATTATAACTATGGATTTGATTCTCATTATTGTTTGAATTCAATGTTTAAACATGGAACATTAGCCGGAAATGGATATTATAACATGCACGGATACAACAAATAGATACCATCAAAGCCTCAATCAAATATTTCTATTTGGAGAAACAAAAAATTCATGCTTTTAAATACCCTACATTAGAGAATAATACCATGGGAAAAACCATGTGTTCAAAATACTATGGTAAAAAACATGCATGAATAGAAGGCCTCAAAAATTTATTTCTATTTTATTTTAACATGTCATTATTTTTTATTATTATTTCATGTGCATTGTTGATAGGACGTGATGGACATGACAATATATCTTCCATACTAGGCTAGAGATCCCCTACAGGCATAATAAAAGAATGAGTAATTTTATTAACTAGCAATTGCACCACATGTTGCAAAGGAAACACCGTAAGGCAATATCATAGGAAAAACTTCCTTGAGTCAAACATGGCTCATTTTTAGTCCAGTTATGTAAGCCTGCCACTGCTCCTCTTCATTCCCTTGTAGCTCAGGAATGTTTGTCATTTTCCACTTGTAGGTTTTAACCCCGTACAAAAATTATTTGCATACAAATTCTAAAAGTAGAAAATAAATAATGGCAAGAGCATAACACATAAAACGAATATACACAGAGATTTTCCCCTAGATCCCGAAATCGGGACTACCAGATTGATTTTTCATTATGTTCCTTTCAATTTTACAATACATATATATACATATCAAAGCATCCATAAACCACAATCCATTAACCCTAGATCAGAACATAACTGAAGTTCCTTTAATCAGATCTACAAAATACCATGGACCGAGCCATTGCACCCAAAACCATGTGCGAAATCCATGCACAAAACCATAAGTAGGTCCGCCCACCTAATATACGGTCCAAAAAAATTTTCCTCGGGGCACTGCCCGGAACCCTGTAGAGGGGGGCTACTGCCCCCCTCAAAGCCCCCCACAAGGGGGGCTGTTGTGCCCCCCTGTGACCCCCTCGTTGCGCATCAGCGCAACAAAGGGGGCACTCCACCCCCCCCCCCCCCCCCCCCCCCTCTAACAACTATTACAACCAAGGCTAGTCGTGGAAAGAATATAACACAACCCAACACCACTCATGTTACCAAAATGTAGTGTTTTATGAAGAGGTAGCATGTGCTAGATAGAAAATACCTTTCCCTTACAGGTTGTTTGAGCTGGCATGTTAACTCCATATTTTGATTTTGATACAGGAGAAAATTCATATGAGTTTATTTTATAAAAAGGTTAGACAAAGGAAATGTCGACCCTTCCCCCACAAGGGAATCCTTGAGTCAAACATGACTCATTTTTAGTCCAGTTGTGTAAGTTTGCTACTACTTCTCTTCATTCCCTTGCAGCTTCGGAATGTTTGCCCTGTTCCACTGATGTTACCAAAAGGTAGTGTTTTATGAAGAGGTAGTTTGAGGTATATAGAAGATACCTTTCCCTTATAGGTTGTTTGAGTTGTCATGTTAACTCCATCTTGTGATTCTGATACTAGAGAAATTGCAATATAAGTTTCTATTATAAAAAGGTTAGAGAAAGGAAATTTCGACCCTTCCCCCAAAAGGGTAAAACTCTTTGGAGGAATAAAGTTTGCAATAGAATAATGCATAGGACTCAGAATTAGCGAGACTGAAGCTTGAGCATTCAAATTTGGTGACATGTCAAATTTATGTCAAATTTAACACGAGAGAGTGAATTCACGACTGGAGATAACACGGTGGGTGATCCTAGTTCATGACCCAAGGGAATCAATCTAGTTGAAGTATCTCTCAAGTCTACTAAATCTTGGCCAAGATATTTTCTAGAATAAATTTTATCATCACAAACCTCATAGAAATTTTGAGTGTGAACCTCTTGACAAAGAGAACGAACACTACATTAGATTTGTGACATTAGGCTGCCCACAACACCAGTTACTCCTAGGTAGGCCAAACCTCTTCCGCATTTGAATCCTCCAAAATCCACATTAAAGAAGCCAACACACATAAACAATGACCCCAGTGATACCAAGACCTTCCAATGCCATAAGTGGGTAGCATATGGAAGAAGAAAATAGATGAAGACAAATGTGATATGTTATGTAATATAAATGTAAACTAGTTTGAGTGAAAGAGAAATATTAATGTTATTGATAACTTTTTATAATTGAGACCTTTGTATTTCCTTTATCAGGTGAAAATTCAAATAAATAATTAAATATTTGAATGAATTGTAACTATAAAACATTTAAAACATCAATGAATAGCTGAGTGTTGGCCGGATAAATCAATCTTGCGGACAAGGCCGATCTCCCTAGTATCAGAAGATAGTCTAGCAACAAACAGACAAACAAATCTATCTTTCTCTAGACATATGCGATTTATAAATAAATACTATAAAAGTGTTAATATCCTACCTTAGATCCAATGCTTGTTCATAGTAGTCATCTTTCAATCGTTCGAAAGAGTTACCCTCCAATCGTTCGAAAGAATTACCTTTGAGGACCTGCAATCACAAACAAGCAAACATTAAATAGCACCTGCATAGCAAATATCATAAATCATGTCTATTATGGTGATCAAGGAATCCATAAAATAAACCATGAATCAACAGCTTATTGAGAAAAACAAACTTATTTGTATTAACTTTGAAGTAGAAGAACCTTACAACCTTTTCAGCCTTGATGTTGAACAAGCTCTTCCTGGGGTCCGAAACAGGAATTTCTTTTACTTTGACAAGCCTTGCACTCTTCCAAATGAGATCTTAGAGATATGTAATCTTTCCTCATAAAACTCAACTAAAGAAGACTAAGTTCCAGCAACATTTCACCTCAAAAATATTCAACTTCTAACTTTCACCAGCCCAATGCTTCTTTTTATAGTGCAGAGGAGGTTACAGGTCCACCTATGAAGGGATAGAATCCTCCTTCAAAGGGATAAGCTCCTCACATCAAGGGGTTAGCTCCTTAATGTATGGGATACATGAATCTTAAAAGAGTGAACTTGCCACCTCAAGATTCCTTCCAGAAGCTTCTAGAAATGACTGAAAGTGAGTTTTTTTAAAAGTATACTCACGCCTTTTAACTTTTACAGGGGTCCGCACCTTTAACACAGAGATAGAGCGGTCAGGTGCGCAAGAGACTTGACCATTAGGTGCGGGACCGCAGGTAATACAAAGAGAAAGTGTGAAACAAGAGTTTTAAAGACTTTGAGGGATTTTCTCTTACTTTCAAGGCTTGATATGAATGCTTCAGACTTGCAGAGGGGGAAAGTATGAGTGGTAATGAACTCACACAGATAGCAGAATGTCAAGGTGACAATTTTTAGTGCAACAGATTGCCCCCTAAAGTGTGAATTCTGTAATAGATGAAGATAGAATGTTATGAAACCAGCTCAAAAAAAAGATAGAAAAGAGAGATCCACGCCTTAGAATTCAGCCTCTTCGAGGGGGCAACCTCCTTTACATTACATAAATGAACAATTCTTGGATGCTACAAATGCAAATACCTCCTTTCTATATATAGGAGTCTAAGTGGTCCCAATACAATCAAAGCCTACATAACAATAATATTGTAGGGCACAACAATAACAATAGTGGGCTTCTATGTGGCACAATAGTAACAATATGGGCACTACATGGGTACATCAATATAAATAAGGGGTATAACTACAATAGTAATGGGGTAATCACTAGTATTATAGGGACCCAACATGCCCCTCTCCTTCAAAAAAGTGTTGTCCTCAACGCTTGAGTAGTTCTGGATACTTCTGCATAAAATTCTCATCCTCCCATGTGGAATCTTCAGCGGATAAGTTCTTCCACTTGATAAGATACTCTGAAATTGATCGATTTCGTAGCTGTCGAGTTCTTGTTTCTGTGACTGCTTCCGGTTCCAATATAATTTTTCCTTCCTCGTCAAGTTCTGGCAATATTGTTTGAACTGGGAGCTTGTCGCCTATAACCTTCTTTAAACATGAAACATGGAAAACTGGGTGCAATCGAGAAGCTGCAGGAAGCTCCAATTTGTATGCCATAGTACCAATCTTTTGCAACACCTTGTACGGACCATAATACTTTGGTGATAATTTATTATCCTTCTTAGCTTGCTTGAGGGACATTTGCTTATATGGTTGTAGCCGTAGGAATACCCAATCACCTACATCAAAACTTCTTTCACTGCGATGTTGATCTGCCTGTTGTTTCATTCTATTCTGTGCCAACACGAGGTTATCCTTTAAGAGTTGGAGGACTTGTTGTTGATGTTCGATGTGATGTTCCACTGCCTGAACCTTAGAATTTTCTCTTAAATATGATGTGATGGATGGTGGTTGATACCCATAAAGTGCCATAAATGGGGTCATTTTTGTTGCTGTATGGAAGGAAGTGTTATACCACCATTCAGCCAGAGGCAACCATTTGACCCATTGTGTCTGTTTATCAGATACAAAGCAACGAAGATATCCTTCCAAACATTTGTTTACTATCTCAGTTTGCCCATCAGATTGAGGATGATAAGATGAGCTATGAGCTAACTGAGTACCAAGACAAGAAAATAATTCTGTCCAAAAATTTCCAGTGAAAATGGGATCTCTGTCACTTACAATAATCTTTGGGTTTCCATGTAGCTTTTGAATTGTTTCCATAAATGCAGTAGAAACTGTACTGGCTTTAAATGGATGTGATAATGCACAAAAGTGTGCATACTTGGTAAGTCTGTCAACTACCACCATGATGACACTCTTTCCCTCAGACTTGGGTAAACCTGTGATAAAATCCATTGAAACCTCCTCCCAACGTTGGCTTGGAATGGATAAAGGTTGTAATAGACCCGGTGTCTTAATTGTTTCAACTTTATTTTGTTGGCAAACCAAACATTCTGCCACAAACTTTTGAATATCTGATTTAAGGCCATCCCAAAAAAATTCCTTCTTAACCCTGTGGTAAGTTTTTAAAAATCCTGAGTGCCCTCCTAAGGGAGAAGTGTGCAATTCCATAAGAATCTTTTGTTTTAGCTGGGAATTCTTACAGAGGTATAAGCGATCTTTGTACCATAACGAATCATTTTTCCAGCTAAATGTATCAGACGTACTGGAATCTTGTTGTAGCTTTCGAATAAGTGCCCACACTTCTTCGTCATTCTTCCATTCCTCCCTTGCTTCATTTATCCAATCTGGTTGGATAATAGAAATGGCGCACAACAATGCTTCCACATCCTCATCCTTTCTTGAGAGTGCATCTGCCACCACATTTTGCTTCCCCTTTTTGTAGATGATTTCAAAGTCATAACCCAACATCTTTGTGACCCACTTTTGTTGCTCTTCAGAGGATAATCTTTGTTCTAAAAAGTATTTAAGGCTATCATGATCTGTTTTTACCTTGAAGTGTCTTCCCATTAGGTAGGGTCGCCATTTCTTAAGTGCATGGAGTATTGCCAACATTTCCTTCTCATAAATAGCTTTTCTTAAAAACTTTCCCTTGATTGGACGACTTTCAAAAGCAATGGGTCTTTCATCTTGCATTAGAACAGCACCAATTCCATTTCCTGAAGCATCACATTCCACAATAAAGGTTTTTGTGAAGTCCGGTGTAGCTAAGACCGGTGCTTGGCACATTGCCTCTTTAAGATGTTCAAAGGCCTTTGTTGCTTCCGGAGTCCATGAAAATGCATCTTTCTTCAATAATGTTGTTAGAGGTGCTGCTATTCTCCCATAATTCTTAACAAACTTGCGATAATACCCTGTCAACCCAAGAAATCCTCGCAGATGCTTTATGGATGTGGGGATTTTCCATTCCTTAATGGCTTTAATTTTGCTAGGGTCTACCTTAACTCCTTCATGAGATACAATATGACCCAAATATTCCACCTCCTGGACTCCAAAGAAACATTTGGATCTTTTTGCATATAATTGTTTCTCCTCCAATAGTTGTAGCACCCTGTCAACATGTTCAACATGATCCTTCCAAGACTTGCTGTAGATTAGTATATCATCAAAAAATACTAACACAAATTTTCTAAGGAATGGTTTGAAAATTGAATTCATCAAACCTTGAAATGTTGAAGGTGCATTGGTAAGGCCAAAAGGCATGACCAAAAATTCATAATGACCCTCATGAGTTCTAAATGCTGTTTTCGGAATGTCTTCAATCTTCATTCTGATTTGATGATATCCTGAACGAAGATCCAACTTGGTGAAGTAAATTGATCCATGCAATTCATCCAGTAATTCATCAATGACAGGAATGGGGAACTTATCTTTAATAGTGAGCTTGTTGAGCTCCCTATAATCCGGACACATGCGCCATGATCCATCCTTCTTGTGCACCAATACTACTGGAGTAGAGAAAGAACTTTGACTCGGTTGAATTATACCAGCCTCTAGCATTTCTGCAACCATACGTTCAATTTCACTTTTTTGGACATAGGGATATCTGTACGGCCTGATGTTTGGAGGAACACTTCCTGGAATCAGATGAATAGCATGATCATGATCACGCATAGGTGGGAGACCTTTGGGAGTCTCAAATACCTTGGAATGATTGTCCAGGACTTTTTGGAGATCTGGAGAAATAGATGATTCCAATGTGGAAACATCTAGCGAACATAATTGTGCAATTACACCCCTTTGCTCCTTTTTTAGAAGCTTTGTCATACCATTAGAGCTGATTATCTTTCCTGGTTTCCCTGCAATACCCCTTAATTCAACTTCCTTTCCTTCCACAGAAAATTTCATGAAAAGTTCTTGAAAATTAAAAGCTATTGTACCCAAGGATTGTAGCCATTGGACTCCTAGTACAACATCAGCACCTCCCATTGGAATGGAAAGCATTGGGCTAGTCAATACATATTCTCCCATGGATAGCTTGATATTATGGCACTTTCCAGAGCAATTTATTGTTCCTCCATTTGCAATCATCACTTGACACTCTGGTGCTGGATATAGGAAGCAATTCAATTCTTTTGCTACCCTACAATGAATAAAATTGTGGGTGCTTCCTGAATCAATCAACACTATTACCTTTTTCTTCTTGATTTGTCCTTCTATCTTGATGGTTTGAGGAGTGGTAATTCCCGCCAATGCATTACAAGATATGGTCGGATTTATTTGTTCTTCATCTAGGCTTTGTTCCTGGAATATATCCTCTTCTTTTGACCTTTCTTGCTCCTTTTCTTCTTCCTCTTCACAATCTATGTAGAATAATTTCTTCTCAGCACACTTATGACCTTTTGTGTATTTGCTATCACAATTGTAACAAAGCCCTTTTGCTCTTTTTTCTTCCAATTGTTGTGGTGTCAACCTTGTAGGTTGTGGAAGACTATGGGCAACAACACTTCCATCTTTATAGTTGTGAATGGTATGCTTCCTAGTTGCCATAATTTTGCTTTCCATTTTTCTTGCTAACCTGAATGCCTTCTCTAATGAATCAGGTTCCCAAAGGCGCACATCATGTTGGATATTATCCTTTAAAGACCCTATGAACACATCAATCCTATGCTCCTCTGGAATATCTTTTACCCTTATGTTCAATTTTTGGAACTCCTCAATGTGCTCCATTATTGAACCCTTTTGTTTGAGATTATCAATTGGCTAAAAAAAGTGTTGCTTTTTGTATCCTCATAATGTGCTATCAATTCTTCCGTAAAAATTGCCCAAGTGATAAATTGTTTACGAGAACAAAGCCATTGATACCATACAAACTGATTTGGTTCCAAATATAAAGTTGCCATACGTACCTTTTGTGTGTTTTGCACATTATTGAGATCGAAGAATTGCTCCATCTGTAATATCCATGTGGCGGGATCCTTGCCATCAAACTTCCTCATATCGATTTTTGGAACATGGTGAGTCTTCGATCCAACATTAGATTCTATGGAATCATGATTAATATTTCTTTTGTTCTCATCATGAGTTTCCTTTGGTACTCTTTCACCCTTAGTGACTATTTCTTGTAGCAACTTATCCATCTTATCATCCATACCATCAATTTTAGCTTCCATGCCATCCATCTTAGCTTCTACACCTTTTTTTAAACCATCCATCTTAGCTTCTACATCTTTCCTTAAACCATCCATTTTAGATTCTGTTGCTTTTTGTGCAAGTGACACTCGTTGCACTTGTTCTTGTAATTTTGATATATCATATAGCATTTCTTCTTCTTCTTCATGAGTCATGCTAGAGCTTTTAGGCTCCTTACTAGGTGTTTGCATTTTCTTTCCTCGTGGCATCAGTTACCGATAATAATTCTCTAATATTCCCTTTGAATACCTTCAAAATAAATTTTCAAACCAAGCTTAAAAAATTAAAGAAAATCTACACACCTTTTTTCACTTTGTAGGGGCTCGATATTGCCTCCGATGTATATCTGTACTTTCTGATTATCTAGTTCGGAATTTGTGACCTGTAGTAGCCCTCTGTGTCCTCTTTCCAATGCCACAAGTCTGACCCAAATTGGATTCTCCAAGGAAGAGTTATGCGAAATCTCCCACAGTTACTTGATTATAGACTAGTTCAGTAGAGCGAACTTGGACGACGTGCCATGTGTCACTGTTTCAACCTTTGACTCTGAAAAATATATAAAAGAAAACTATAGTCCGTCCTCTTTCTGTAACTTCTTACGAAATTTCAATCCGATGCTCAGAAAGAAAGTTATGATGATTTTCCCTAGGTCACCTGTTTTGAGTGTAATTCAAGAGTCTGCAAAAAGACCAACTTCCTCAGATCATATCTCCGCAAATATCGCGCTAAAAACTCTGAAATTCGGACCCAAGGTTCAGCGCGATTTCTTCTCAAATGGGTTTTTTTTTGCGACTTCTGAAACGTCACAGAAAAAAAGTTATAGCGAAAATGCCACGATGACCTGTTTGGAGCAGCGAAACCCTAGAATCCAAAGCTCTGATACCAAATGTTATGAAACCAGCTCAAAAAAAGATAGAAAAGAGAGATCCACGCCTTAGAATTCAGCCTCTTCGAGGGGGCAACCTCCTTTACATTACATAAATGAACAATTCTTGGATGCTACAAATGCAAATACCTCCTTTCTATATATAGGAGTCTAAGTGGTCCCAATACAATCAAAGCCTACATAACAATAATATTGTAGGGCACAACAATAACAATAGTGGGCTTCTATGTGGCACAATAGTAACAATATGGGCACTACATGGGTACATCAATATAAATAAGGGGTATAACTACAATAGTAATGGGGTAATCACTAGTATTATAGGGACCCAACATAGAGTCTGTCATTTATGAAGAGTGAAGTACTTTATCATTTCAAGGAGTCGAAACCTGTAAAAACATTCAATGCAAAATATATATATGTAAACATATCATTGTTGAGGTAGGCATTCCCATACTCAGATCAAAACTGACTAGAAAACTAACTAAACTATTCTGATACAGGAATGATTTTGTAATACATCAAGAGTATAGACATATGTAGATACAGTATGGACACAACCATCTGTTTATGAACAGTCCACTGTATAATGAATAACAAAATTCCTCGCAGCCTGGATGGTAGAAACTAGATCCAAGGTCTTGATTTCCACTTCCCGAACTAGTACGATTCTATCCATGTTAATGAATGTGTCGAAGTCGAACATGGTAGAAACCACTTGATTACAAGCCAATGATGTGGACTGTTAACAAGTGTGAGAGAAACCACCAGTAATGTCAATGGTTCTCAAAGTACTCAGTATAATCCATGAAATGTGAATAAATGAAGTGAAGTCGAACATTTCATAGAATCATTCGATCGAAGGTCAATGATGCAACCTATCGTCGAAGGCGAGAAACCTACCATTAGGGCATGTAGTTTTCAAGGTACTAACGATTTCTAGATCAACTTCCTAGATAATGAACTGAAGTCGATAGAAAGCTATCCATCGTAGGCAAGCCCACAACACGAAATCATAGATCAAGTTTTGAAGAAATATATTGGCAAGGACTGACTCAGGGATGGTCAAAATGGATGACAGATATCTTGCAGATGAATGGTTTGTTTGAACTATTCTCTTGAACACATAACGACACTGCAAATGGTTTGGTGACAATTGACCCAAAGCTAATACCCAGAAACCAGCTGAAGACTTTCAACATGGTTTGATTAACTGCTAGGCAAAAGATTTTCCCAACCCAGGTGAACAAAAAGTGTCGTGCTCGAGAGTGGTTGACGGATTTTTACAAAACAAAGTGTAACAAACAGGTTTATTTTTCTCTCTTTTCCCCTACCATTTCTAGCAAGTACCTCTTTATTTTTGACAAGCTTGAGGAGGATAACATTTGCTTGTTTATAAGTTCATCCTTCAGATGAGTCCAACTTAGTTTAAAATTTAAACCCTAAGAAGGAGTGGTTCATTCCCGTTTAAAATTGAACAGGTCTTTTACTGTTAAATTTTAATGAGTCCAGTATAGGAAAAACTTGGTGTTTTTCAATTTTAAGGAGTCAGAAGAAAAACATAAGAAAACTCCATGGGGGTACCTTTTCATAAAATAATCCCTCAGGTCCGAAAAAGGATAAAATAATATAGGAGGGATGACATTTCCAATACTTTAACGAGCTGGAAAGGACAAGTGCTCGACAATCTTTTCATATTTAACGAGTTTGAAAAAGAGTTTAAAGATGACTCTATTGACCGTAATTAGTCAACGTATACCTTTTTCGTAGATAGTCCATTTCAGTCCGTAAGAGGGGTAAACTTATACTAAAGGGACGATTATTCATTTATTTTAATGAGTTCGAACAATCAAGTGCTCGACAATCTTTTCAATTTTCGAGAGTCTGAAAAGGGCTTAAAGAGGACTCCAATGTTTCTCTTTTTCGTAAATTTGTGTCCCTCAAGCCCGAAAAAGTATAAAATAATACTCGAGAGAACCGCTTGACCATTACGATCAAGGAGTACTTTTCATAATTAGTGGCCTCGATTCGAAAAAGTAGAAAAGTGATCGAAGACACGTCGTTTCGTAACTAGTATCGAACCTGAAACGACAAAAGTCCGACGATCTTTTCATGTTTATATGGTCAGAAAAGAGCTGAAAGTGGACCACCTTTTTAATTCCGTTTAACAAGTTAAAAAGGGAAAAACTCGGCAATCTTTTCATATTTTACGAGTCAGAAAAGAGCTTAAAGAAGACTCATCCTAGAGGAACGAGTGGTATAAAGGGTAGCAACTGGTTCCGACAATGGTGGAACTGCTCAAAACATGTAATGGTTAAGAGGCTGGCTAATAAAACCACTCATCGCTGTGGTCCCTCAGGAAAGGAAAAACAACCAAGTGAAAGAATATGATCAGTCAAAGAGATGGTAGCGATGGAATGAAACAACCAAGGCTCATCTAGCAGAATTTAGCGGATAAAAACGACAATCAAAAGAACTATCCTCATAACCCTTGCTTCATTTTTTAACGAGGTTGACTCAAGATCAAGAACTTTCCTCAAGACTCCTTGTTTCATTTTTTAACGAGCTTGACACAAGACAAGGAACTATGCTCATAACCCTTGATTCATTTTTTAACGAGCTTGACACAAGACAAGGAACTATGCTCACGACTCCTTGTTTCATCTTTTAAACGAGGTTGACACAGGAAAAAACTATCCTCGAGACACCCGGTTTCATTTTTAAACGAGGTTGACACAGGAAAAAACTATCCTCGAGGTTGATCAGGAATTAGGAAACTACTGTACGACTTGATATGCAATTTCAAAGGGACTCAAAGGCATTGCGCCATCAAATGAATCCACCTTAGAATCAGAAGGTATGATCCAAGGATCATCAAAAGTAACAGTATTTGATGAAATCATATGAATATTTGCAATCGAAGGCGATACGTTAGGAGGAGGGAAGGAAAAAGTTCCAAGTAAACTAGAATCTTTAATCAAACCTATGCCAACATCCTTGTAAGGGATAGTCGTTTTACTGATGTGTTGAATACTATCTGTAGAGGCTGGGTCGGATGAGAAATAAGTTAGCTGGTCTATCATAACGATCTTTCCATTATGAGGAAACTTGATAAGCCAAAAGACCGATGAAACAATAGCAGTCATAGCATAAGACCAACTGCGACCCAGGAGAAGGTTGTAATCTAGAGGGGCATCAACCACTTCCACATCTAGATTGACGGTTTTACCTTCGACCCCTCTAGGTAAATCCTACAAAATACCAAAAGGATGGAACCCTCGGCCATCAAAAGCCTTTAGAATTGTCGGAGACTGATTGAGTAGGAGAACCAAGCGATCTCCAACACTGGATCGACATAATACACGTAGAAGCCCCTTCATCAATCACAATATGAAAGCAAGGTCTGTTTTTTACTAAAACTAGAGTCTGGAAAGCCATTTGATGAGGTAGGCAGGGTGTACTATTATCTAAATCGAATATTATTAGGTTCAAATCCTAAATATCGACAGCTCCTATAGCAAACAATAATAATTTACACTGTGTTGGGCACGATTGCAGCACTTCCAAAGCCGACATTGCTGAAGGGAAAATAGCTAAGTCTTCAACAATGTTATAATTTTGAGCAGCTCTCACATGTGGATTGAAAGCTGATTTACGAAGTATACCTTTAGTAGGCGGTTTGATTACTAAGTCAGGGTTGGGTTTCTCGATCTGTAGCGGATCAGAACCAGGAGGAGTTGTAGTTGATGTGTTTGAATTAGAAGATTCTGCTTCTTTACCACCAACAGGATTTTTACTACCATAATTTTGCGATCGTGTCGCAATCCTGACATGAGACATCATCATAATGGGTTCTTCTGAGGCATTCGAGGAAGAAGCAACCATCTTACTATCTTGAGTAGGAAAAGGATCCTTCAAGACAGCAGGTGTTTGAGAACCTTTAACGAATTTCGAAACCTCTGCTCGATGTGGGCATTCTTTGGTAAAATGATCCTCATCACAAATGAAACAAGGATAGCGAGGTTTACATTTTTCATCAGTAGATTCATTTTTATCTGTTTTATCTTTTGAATTTTGTTTGTTTTTCTTCTTCCCTTTCTCTTTACTACCAGATTGTGATTTGGTCGTAGATGATTCTACGACATGGACGTCGGCAGAAACTTCAGTGAAAGAATCTCCTTCCGGGGAATTAGGTAAAGTTATTATAGGAGAAGAATTCTTTGAAGATTTCTTCTTACTTTTAGTACTAACTGAACCAATCATACCATCAATGGCATGGGACCCTGAAGGAGCTGTAGTTATTTGACCGTGTTTTGGAAGATCAGGGATTTTTTCATTTAAAGTACCTGATTGCATATAGACAAGGTCAAGGTACTGAGCCTGAGCAATGACTTGCTCTTCAGTGACAACTCTTTTAGCTACATCTTCAGTGATTTTAGGTAACAATGATTTAATGAACCATTCCGCTAAAATTTGATCCGGAACGAAAACTTTCACTAAACGCCTTCTATGTCGCCATTCATGAATATGATCAAAAATATATGTGGACGTGGATTGTTTCAGTGAAGTTAACAGTTCCGTGCTATTGTTGTATTTGACAGGCAACTGAAAATGAGTTAAGAAAGTAGTGGCTAACTGATTGAAATTATAAAAAGAGCCTCGTGGTAACTCAATGTACCATTTGGCAGAAAGACCAATAAGAGTTCGTCGAAAAAGACGCAATCGAATTGAATCATCAATGATTGAATTAGATGCACACCAGAGGTGATAAGTCATAACGTGATTTGATGGATCCTCTCCTGATTTACCCTCGAATTTCGGGATATCACTGAGCAACTTACTAGGCATTGGCAACAAATACGGAAGATAATAAATCAGATCGTTCGTAAGGCGCGATAAATCAGGTAAATCCAAAGTTGCAATAAATGGTAACTGACAGTTAGGGTCGCGAAAACCTTGAGTAATGAGACCAGCTCCATGAGGAGGATATCCAGGATAACCTGGAATTGGATTTGCATTAGGAATGTTATAACCTCCTGGGAAACCAGGATTAACCAGAACAAACTGAGGTTGTTGAGGTTGTTGATAAGTATAGCCAGGATATGGTTGATACTGATAAACTGGGTTTTGTATAGTAGGACTGAATTGAAACTGTCCCTGGTATGGTTGATAGGTGAATTGCGGTTGACTTGTGGCAATCGTACTTGGACTAGCTTGTCCTGCAGGCATCTGGAGCGAAGTATGAACTGTAGGTCCTCACTGTGGCACAAAGACTTGAGGAGTTTGCACTGATGCAGGGATAGTAGAAATCGGAGCTGCAGATACTCCAGAAATAGGTGTGGTAGGTTTAATAAAAGTTGCAGTAGTTGCAGTAGCAGTTTGAGGCGAAGTCTGAGGTGTGCTAGGCCCAGGCTGCTGAACTAAACCAGGTGCAAGGGTTTGAACAGTAGGTTGGACAGGTTGTTGGGTTGGAGCAGAAACCAAAGGTTGTCCCGGTTGATTAGATAACTACACATTAGGTTGCATAGTCTGTTGAGTTTGAGGTGGATTCCACACCATGTTCATTGCGGGGTATGGACTCATAAAAGGTTGTGCATATGGAGGACCATAACCTGGTTGAACATAGGGCTGATAATTAAGCGATACATTTCCAGCTCCTTGTAAAAATGGTTGACCAGAAGGTGGTTGGAAACCTTGAGTTGGGTACTGACCTTGAGGTTGATAACCCCGAGGCACGTAGTGAATCTGGGGTTGATAAGCATCCTGAGGAATATACTGAGTTTAGGGTTGACCTTGGGGTATGTACTGTCCTGAAGGTTGAAAACCTTGAGGTAGACCTCTAGGTGGAAACTAACTACCTTGGGGTTGCCCCTCAGGCGGTAATTGACTACCTTGAGGTTGCCCCCCAGGCGGTAACTGACTAACTTGCTTGAGGTTGCCCCCCAGGCGGTAACTGACTACCTTGAGGTTGAGGATTTGGAATACTACCAGACATCATATGGATTTTCTCTGCGTTCAACGTTTGAGTTCCATTACTACCAGATGATGACTGATGTTCAGTCGGTCGAAGAGTTGCTCCTGAAAAAGTACCAGAGAGTGACTGCTACCCCGAAGGAACAGAAGGACTGTCATATAAAACTGTTTCCAGTGATTGGGAAAACATAGATGACCATCTTGACATGATCGATGAAGGATAATAACCTCTTGGTGTAGGATGAAAAGGAATTCGAGGTGGTGAAAAACTAAGACCCGGGTTTTCTAAAAAAATTGTCAATGACAAATACCAAGCGTCACTCCTAAAAGGACTGTAGAATATGGGTTCATGCTCCCTGAAATTCAAATTCTGTTGGTTTTTGGGAAGAATTACGCCTTCGTCTGGACTGACAAGATCTTCAATAGAAATGAGGCCATAAGGAAGATTTTGAGTAATAATATTTCCTACCCTAGGTGAACCAGGATCACTAGAAGTTGGAGTAACAAATCCTGAAGATGGTTCCAAAACAACAGGTTCAGTGTCAGGCTCAAAAATTGCAGGTTCTTCAGCTAATTCATTGGAAGGAGAAATACTACCAGTAACTTCGGAAAATGAAATTGGCTCTTGAATATACTCTGTTGTTTGTATTTGATAATCAGGATGAACAATTAAAGATGACTCTCCGACTTCTGGTGATCCAACTCTACTGTCACTAGATGATACAAGAGCTTGTAGCCCTTCAAGCTGGCTTGGTGTATACTTAGGAGGTTTCCCCTGAAGTCTACGAGATTGTCTCGGTAATTCGGCCACGATTAAATATTAATTAATCACACGCAAACAAAGAAAATTTCAATAAAAACACCTAAAGTCTCTAAAGAAACAAACAGCTGAATCACACGCCTAAAAATCTAAGAGTTCAAACCACACACAAATAGTAACTTCCCGTATTAAAAACACTAGTTGGTGATGAAATCCAACTTAGTAGAAGTTTAATACAAAAAGGGCGGTTGGAACAGTTACCCTGACAACCTGCTTCATGAAACAGACTGGCACAAGTTTTTTCACAAAACCATCTCGAGTGAAGAGAACCCCCCAGAGAGTCCAAGTGAGTCTAGTCGACGTCTACTCCAGGTACAGTGAGATCCTTCCTTCATCGTCACCTTAGAAAATAATCTTAAGTTTATGGACACTGAGGTTACCAACAGCAACAAATACAACTGGGGGAACAGTCTACGACCCGATCTATGCACAAGGGCAGAGTAACAAAGCTCAATCCCCTTGAAGGCTCCTCGACATGGTCAATACGAGGTTTACCAACAAGCGACCCCAGGCTCCTCAACAATGATTAATCCAAGGTTTACCGTTTATAATACGTGAAAATCTTCTATCTTTCCCATTGAAATAGAATTGATTGTCTCAAAGGTTCGGACATGATCTCGTGATTGAATCCTTTAAGAGAAGCTTCCCAGAATGTATCAAATACAATTGGATTTATTTCCTACCGCAAGATGTATCTACTTGTTTGTTTTAACTATCTTGGAGATTTAATTACTCCCTACTCCAAGATACTAGCCTAAGCTATATTGGTGATAAGAGCCCTAGAAATAGAAAAGATTACTAGATCAATTTTAATTAAGTGTTGCTTTTATGGGTTGTTCTTTAAGTCGATAGGTATGGAAATGAAACTTTGATGGTGTGAAGACTCGACTCCAAACACACTAAAAAAAAGCACCTAAAATGATAAGCAATTTGTTTTTATTTCAATGAAATTCTAGCTAAAAGAAAGAGTTCGATAATGCAATTCTTTAAGAAACAATTCTTTCTTTCAACATGGAAATGGAAATAAAAATCATTTTTTTTTTTCAATAAGAACTCAAAATGAGACTAATAATTAATGCTCACACTAAATCCCTTTCCCTTTAAGACTCGAAACTACAAAAAACAATTTGCTTCAAAAGAGATCTACAAGTTCTAAAAAAACACTCAAAACTACAAAAACTAATTTTGAGACCTATAAACTTTAAAAATCTAATTGAATAAAAGCTTCAATTCTCTTTGAGGACGTTTTACTTAGTTGTTCAGTAAACTAAGGATTCATTTGTTGAGAATAACAAATCAATAAAAAAACATCCAGATATGTTTTTTCTGTAAAAATGAAATTCAAAACTTATAACAAAGTTTGTTCAAAGATTTGCAAGGAGAAAACTAAATCTATTTCTCACAAAGGATAGATTTCACAACTAAGTCAGACTCATCAAGAAGACGAAAAGACACAAGGGGATCTAAGGTTTCTCAAGCTTCTGATCTTTAAGTCACTACAGAGACCAAGTGAAAACCACTCCAAGCATGCAAAACTTCTAGAAAATCATCTAAAACAAAAATAATATCGGAACTCACTCATAAGAGATTTTTGACAGGAAAAATACAGATCTGGGTAGACACTAAAAATCCTAAATGAAACCTAAACTTAACTGGAAGAAGATATTTTAGGTTTTTCAAAAAAATTTACAAGGTCTGCAGGCTCCAAAAGAAACAGGTTTTAGGTTTTTCAAAAAAATTTACAGGGTTTGCAGGCTCCAGAAGAAACAAGTGCGGTTCCGCTTTGTTTACTAAAGGAAAAGTGCGGGGATGCCCGCACTATCTGTAAAGAGAAAATGCGGTCCCCTGAAAACTTCAAAAAAAACAAAAAAATAATCCAGCTTCTAAAAACTACCTAAGCCAGTATACATCAATAAAAAACCAGAAACGAAAACAATTTTCTCAAGTCAAAACAAAGGAAAACCAAAAACCAAATTCATCTCCCCAGCGAAGTCGCCAATTTGTTGGCTGGATAAATCGATCTTGCGGACAAGGCTAATCTCCCTAGTATCAGAAGATAGTCTAGCAACAAACAGACAAGCAAATCTATCTTTCTCTAGACATGCGATTTATAAATAAATACTATAAAGGTGTTAAGATCCTACCTTAGATCCAATGCTTGTTCATAGTAGTCATCCTTCAATCATTCGAAAGGGTTACCCTCCAATCGTTCGAAAGAGTTACCTTGAGGACCTGCAATCACAAACAAGCAAACATTAAATAGCACCTGCATAGCAAATGTCATAAATCATGTCTATTATGGTGATCAAGGAATCCATAAAATAAACCATGAATCAACAGCTTATTGAGAAAAACAAACTTATTTGTATTAACTTTGAAGTAGAAGAACTTTACAACCTTTTCAGCCTTGATGTTGAACAAGCTCTTCTTCGGGTCCGAAACAGGAATTTCTTTTACTTTGACAAGCCTTGCACTCTTCCAAATGAGATCTTAGAGGTATTTAATCTTTCCTCATAAAACTCAACTAAAGAAGACTAAGTTCCAGCAGCATTTCACCTCAAAAATATTCAGCTTCTAACTTTCCAAGTAACTAGCCCAATGCTTCTTTTTATAGTGTAGAGGAGGAGGTTACAGGTCCACCTATGAAGGGATAGAATCCTCCTTCAAAGGGATAAGCTCCTCACATCAAGGGGTTTAGCTCCTTAAGGTATGGGATACATGAACCTTAAAAGAGCGAACTTACCACCTCAAGATTCCTTCCAAAAGCTTCTAGAAATGACTAAAAGTGAGTTTTTTTAAAGTATACTCACGCCTTTTAACTTTTATAGGGGTCTGCACCTTTAACACAGAGACAGAGTGGTCAGGTGTGCAGGAGACTTGACCATTAGGTGCGGGACCGCAGGTAATACAAAGAGAAAGTGCGGAACCAGAGTTTTAAAGACTTTGAGGGCTTTTCTCTTACTTTCAAGGCTTGATATGAGGAACTGATGCTTCATACTTGTAGAGGGGGAAAGTATGAGTCGTAATGAACTCGCACATATAGCAGAATGTCAAGGTGAGAATTTTTAGTGCAATAGGGAGATCGGCCTTTTCCGCAAGATCGATTTATCCGGCCAACAAAAGATAATCTAGCAACAAACAGACAAACAAATCTATCTTTCTCTAAACATATGCGATTTATAAATAAATACTATAAAGGTGTTAAGATCCTACCTTAGATCCAATGCTTGTTCGTAGTAGTCATCCTTCAATCGTTCGAAAGAGTTACCCTCCAATCGTTCGAAAGAGTTACCTTTGAGGACCTGCAATCACAAACAAGCAAACATTAAATAGCACCTGCGTAGCAAATATCATAAATCATGTCTATTATGGTGATCAAGGAATCTATAAAATAAACCATGAATCAACAGCTTATTGAGAAAGAAAATTTATTTATATTAACTTTGAAGTAGAAGAACCTTACAACCTTTTCAGCCTTGATGTTGAACAAGCTCTTCCTGGGGTCCGAAACAGGAATTTCCTTTACTTTGACAAGCCTTGCACTCTTCCAAATGAGATCTTAGAGGTATGTAATCTTTCCTCATAAAACTTAACTAAAGAATACTAAGTTCCCGCAGCATTTCACCTCAAAAATATTCAGCTTTTAACTTTCCAAGTAACCAGCCCAATGCTTCTTTTTATAGTGTAGAGGAGGAGGTTACAAATCCATCTATGAAGGGATAGAATCCTCCATCAAAGGGATAAGCTCCTGACATCAAGGGGTTAGCTCCTTAAGGTATGGGATACACGAACCTTAAAAGAGTGAACTTGCCACCTCAAAATTCCTTCTAGAAGCTTTTAGAAATCATTGAAAGTGAGTTTTTTTTAAAGTATACTCGCGCCTTTTAACTTTTACAGGGGTCCGCACCTTTAACATAGAGACAGAGCGGTCAGGTGTGCAGGAGACTTGACCATTAGGTGCAGGACCACAGGTAATACAAAGAGAAAGTGCGGAACTAGAGTTTTAAATACTTTGAGGGCTTTTCTCTTACTTTCAAGGCTTGATATGAGGAACTGATGCTTCAGACTTGCAGAGGGGGAAAGTATGAGTGGTAATGAACTCACACAGATAGCAGAATGTCAAGGTGACAATTTTTAGTGCAACACTGAGGCTAATTAGTATTTCAATACCTTCAACATTTTCATTTTAATATCACAATTTTTTATAACAAACATATTTCTTGAAATTATAGATAAAAAATTATTTTGATAAAAATGTTTCTTATAATAATTTTTTTTACTAGTAATACAGTAGAAAGGAAGGGATGTATGTCTGTCCAAATAAAGAAAATAACTTCTTTGGTAATAATATTCATGAAAGATCTTATATCTCGAAAGTAGCACTATGTGTTTTGCTTCTTATCAACAAACTTTCCAAGTAGAATTTCACAAATAGGTAGAGTGCCTTAGATAATTTTTTGATTGTATATTAATTTGAACCATAAAACACATGCACAGTTCTTTTTATATTTTATACAGATGTCTCTTTTCATAAAGAAATTTCTATATAGTGATTATATATATATATTCCAAATATTTTAGAATCTAAAGTGATTTTAATTATATATTAATTTATTCTTCCAATATTTTTAATCACAAATGGACAAATCCAAGAAGATTTGGAAAACTCCATTTTTAAATTATACATTGGGCATATACATTAGTTTCCCATGTTCTTTTTCAAAGGTGGAATAAATAATTAATATTATGTGAAATATAGAAGATATCATAAATGAGATGGAGTGGTTTGCATTGAATTCTAACCAATGATGGATGGTTGTTGTTTGAGATTCAAAGGAAAACAACAAGATCACTGGGAAAATAAAATACATGTCTAATTCACATTTGAATTTTTTTTTTAATAAAAAATCAAGTTTTCAATTTCTAATTTATTAATTCTAATTAGTTTTTATAAATAAAACCAGTTTTTATAAATAATACCAGTTTTTCAATCATCAATGTTACCTAATCATAAGATTCCATTAAAAACCCCAAAAAAAAGCCATACAATTAATTTGCAATCATAGTATTCCATGCAATAGAATAATATTCCAATAAGCTTCATGATACATTTCAGTTTTGTCGTTAGAAAAATTAACTTCTACAAATGCACCACACCCATTTCAAAGATAAGAACACCTATCGGTCTAAATATCATATTCAATACGTAATAATATAAGATGAAGAGGACGACCTTTTCTATTATGTGTGTTGATCTTGCATGATTTTGGATGAATGCACCGCACCCATTTCAAAGATAAGAACACCTATCGGTCTAAATATCATCTTCAATAGTCAATAAGATAAGATGAAGAGGAAGGCCTTTCCTGTAATGTGTGTTGATCTTGCATGATTATGGCGTTCACATTCGTAATTCATGTTTTCTTTTAAGGACTTCATGTTTCACATCCAGAATTCATCTTTTTATTTTCCTCCCAAAGTGAAAGTAGAAGATAAATGCAAGGCATTACCATCAAATCTTATTGAGAATCAAACCAACCAGTACATGGATAATGATGTAATCTGGGGCACATAAGGACTTCAATGCTTTGAATCAGTGAGAGATGGCATATTTATCAAGATCGAAAGGAAAAAAAAATATTGTCATTGAATAATTGAAAGGAAAAAATTCCCTTACCCAGTTAAAAGGAAAAATGATGAAGGTTATTAAGAAGAGATGGAGAAATATTTTTACAATGGGATATCCAAGGAGGAGGAAGTGAACCATCATCAAATTGAACTGAGTTTGTCATTGACAGAGGAAGTAATTAAACCAACAAAACAAAATTGACTTTTCAATAATGTTTTTTTTAGTGTTGTAACTATGCTTTGACTCAGTTCATTATCGAACCATCAACAAATTGAACTGAGTGTGCCATTAGCGGAGGAACTAGTTAAACCAACAAAATGAAATAAACTTTTTAATAATGTTCTTATTAGCATTGTAACTCTTCTTTCTTATTTGGCTCAGATTTCATTATACCATTATGAAAGAAAAAAAAAAAACAAAAAACAAAAAACAAAATGTAGGTCTACATTGTAACAAAATATGAACATCATAATGGTCTTATCCCTACATTGAGAAGACTTTTAAAAACAGTCTCATGAACTAATCGATCTAGTAAACGATTGGAAAATTCGTTACTGGAAAAACTAAAACCATAATAATGGATCTAAAGGCCAATAACAAGGTGTGTTGGTTAACTCAATTCATACTTCTTTGCATTGATTTTTTAGGCTTTGCATGTGGCAATGAAATTTCGGACGAGATCCATGACTTATTGGCAATCAAATCACACCTAGTAGACAATTTAGGTTATCTCTCCAATTGGAAATACAATAATAGTAACATGCTTGTGTCACTTTGTTCATGAATGGAATTAAATGTAACAATAAATCTAGAGTGGTGGCTTTTTATCTCTCAAGAAAAAACCTCACAGGTAAAATATCACAAGCAGTGGAGTTGCTTGACCACCTTGTCAACTTAAATGTCAACCAAAACCACTTTGTTGGAGCAATCAGCGAAGCCACTTTTAGGCTCCCCAAAGTAGAAACCATGAATATCAACCAGAATTCCTTCAATTGATCACTGCTACAAATACTTTTGGGGTTGCAAAATCTTGTGGATTTCAATGCTTACAACAACGACTTTACTTGCCCTTTGTCATTGCAGTTTTCTCATCTCAGTAAGTTGAAGTTTCTAAACCTTGGTGGAAGTTACTTTAATGGGAGCATTCCCATCTAGTATGGTGACTTCCCTAGCCTAAAATTCGTATATTTGGAGGGAAATGATATCATTGGTTCAATCCCAGCAAAGCTAGGGAAGATGCCAGAGCTCAAGCATATGATGATCGAGTATAATTCCTACACAGGTAGGATTTCGTGGCAGCTCAGTAACTTGTCAAAGCTACAGCCTTTACATATTCCATTTGCTAACTTATTTGGGTCCTTGCCTATATATTTATGTGAGTTATAGAATCTAAGTAGGTTGGTGTTGGACAATAATAGACTTACTAGATCAATATGATGGAAGTTAAGCAACATCACGAGCTTGAAGTCATTAGATTTATCAAATAACATGCTCACTGGACCAATTCCTGAAGGGTTATCAAGGCTCAAAAATATGGTAGCCCTAAACCTATGTGTTAATAACCTCATAGGAGACATCCCTAAGGGAGTTAGTGCCCTGTCCAGCTTGATGTATCTTGGCATATCAAACAATTCCTTCACATGAACCCTTCCTCAATAGTTGGGAAGAAATTATAGGCTAAAATGGTTGGAGGCATGTTTAAATAAATTAACAAGACCAATCCCCCCTGAGCTATGTGTAGGAAACCAGTTAGTTGGGCTTATCCTCTTCTCCAACCAATTCACAGTAAAAAGCCCTTATAATCTTAAAAATTGTCCCACTTTGCACAGAGTCAGAATTCAATAAAACAAGATTAGAGACCACATTCTTTTGGGTTTTGGAAAGCTTAAAAATTTGTCCTATGTAGACATTTCATGGAAAAAACGAATACCAAGCAACAAGAACTTCATCTCTCACGTAAAAGAACATGCCCACAAGAAACAACAATGTTGTCAACAACTTGAAAGAAGACCATAGAAAGGAATGAGAACAAACCCTAACAGAGCATGGTTTCCTTCATATGTTGTGGAAGGTTTAGGAAAGAGGGAAATAATTTGACATATGACATATTAAACCAACAACAGAAAACACTCCAATTGTCTAACACATAATTAACGGCACAGGACCCCACACGGTGGCATCCGAGAGGAGTTTTTATCAAAGGGAATGCCTTAGGGTGTAATTACATTTAAAAGAGCAGCTCAGATTCAGAGGGCAAACTATAGTCTTTGACCTCTCCTCCTTTCATATAAACCTTTCATGTTAGGTCCCTATACTACTAATGTAACCCCTTATTGTTATTAGTGCAACCCCCATTTTCTATTGTTCTGCCCATTTAGTCCCCATATTGTTATTATTTTTCCCCATAGAAGCCCACTATTGTTATTGTTGTGCCCTTACATTATTATTGTTATGTTGGCTCTGATTATATTATGGCCTCTTAGACTCCCATATATAGAATGGAGGTCTTGTCATTTGTATCATCGAAGAATTGCTCATTTGTGTAATGTAAAGGAGGTTGCCCCCTCGAAGAGGCTGAATTCTAAGGCATTTATCTTTCTTTTCTATCTTTTTGTGAGCTGGTTTCATAACATTTGGTATCAGAGCTTTGGATTCTAGGGTTTTGCTGCTCCAAATAGGTCATTGTGGAATTTTCATTATAACATTTTTTCGCCGACGTTTCAGAAGCTAAAAACAAAACCCATTTGAGACGAAATATTTCTACACATCAGGTCAGAATTTCAGATCTTGTCTCGCTATATTTACGGAGACATCATCTGAGGAAATTAGGGTTTTTGCAAGCTCCAGAATTCCATCTCAAGCAGGTCGTCATGGAATTTTCGCTATAATTGTTTTTCTACGAAGGTTCAGACTCTGAAATTAAACCCCATTTGAGCTGAAATCTTGGTGAAGCTCTGGCCCAAATTTTAAATCTTGTTTCTCTATATTTTCGGAGATACAGTCAAAGGCATTTAGGGTTTTTTCATGCGCCCAAATTACATTCCAAACAGGTGACTTGGGGAAAATCGTCATAACTTTCACTCTGAGAATTAGATTGAAATTTGGTAAGAAGCTACAAAAATAGGATAGACGGTACTTTTCAGTGGATTGTTTTCAGGTCTGAAGGTCGAAACAGTAACACGTGCAACTTCGTACAAGTTCGCTCTACTCAAAAAGTATATAAGAAGGTCATCTTGGGAGATTGGGCATAACTCTTTCTTGGAGAATCCAATTTTGATAAGACTGGTGGCATTGGAAAGAGGACACAGAGGGCTACTGCAAATTGCAATTTAAGACCTTGGAGATCTAAAATTACAGAGTTACAGTTGTTTCAAGATCGAGCTCCTAAAATCAAGAAAAAGTGATATGAGGAAGTTTGATGGCAAGGATCCGGTAAATTGGATACTACAAATGGAGCAATATTTTGATCTACATGATGTACCATTGTTACAAAAGGTACATATTGCATCTATATATTTAGAACCAAATCAATTTTTATGGTATAAAGGGCTTTGTTTTCATAAATCTCTTGTCACTTGGTCAATTTTCACAGGAGGAATGATAACACATTGTGAGGATACAAAGAGTAACACCTTCTTTAGCCAATTGATAAATCTCAAACAAAAAGGTTCAATGGCAAAGCACATTGAGGACTTCCAAAAATTGAATATAAGGGTAAATGATATTCCACAGAAGAAAAGGATTGATGTCTTCATACAGACTTTAAAGGATAACTATCAACATGAGGTTCATCTTTGGGAACCTGATTCATTGGAGAAGGCATTCAGGTTGGCAAGAAAAATTGAAAGCGGAATTATGGAAACAAGGAATCCTACCACTAACAACTATAAATATGGAAGTGTTTTTTCTGCTAGCCTTCCACAACCTACAAGGTTTACATGACAACAATTGGAAGAAAAAAGAGAAAAAGAGCTTTGTTACAGTTGTGATAGTAAATGCACTAAAGGTCATAAGTGTGCTGAGAAGAAATTATTTTACATAGAGTGTGAATAGGAGGAAGAAAAGGATCAAGAAACATCAAAAGAAGAAGATAAACCCCAGGAACCAACCCCAGATAAAGAAGAAAAGAATCTGACCATATCTTGTAAAGCATTGGCAAGAATTACCACCCCTCAAACTCTCAAAATAGAAGGGCATATCAAGAAGAAAAAGGTTCAAGAAGCGAAAGATCATATAGAGCATCAAGAAATGAATTCAACAATATCTTGTAATACATTGGACGGAATTACCACTCCTCAAACTATCAAGATAGAAGGACATATCAAGAAGAAAAAGGTAATAGTGTTGATTGATTCGGGCAATACCCATAATTTTATTCATTGTAAAATAGCCAAGAATTGAATTGCTTCCTATATCCAGCACCAGAGTGTCAAGCGATGGTTGCAAGTGGAGGAACCATAAACTGCTCTGGAAAGTGCCATAATATCAAGCTATCCATGAGAGAATATGTATTGAATATCCCAATGCTTTCCATTCCAATGGGTGGTGCTAATGTTGTACTAGGAGTCCAATGGCTACAATCCTTGGGTACAATAGCTTTTAATTTTCAAGAACTTTTCATGAAATTTTCTTCGGAAGGAAAGGAAGTTGAATTAAGGGGTATCACGGGGAAACCAGGAAAGATAATCATCTCTAACGGAATGAAAAAGCTCCTAAAGAAAAAAAAAGAGGCGTAATTACACAATTATGTTCGCTAGAGGTTCCCACATCGAAATCATCTATTTCTCCAGATCTCCAAAAAGGCTTGGACAATCATTCCAAGGCGTTTGAGACTCCCAAAGGCCTCCCACCTATTCGTGATCATGATTATGTTATTCATTTGATTCCAGGAAGTGTTCCTCCAAACATCAGACCTTACCTAATGAGAAGACACTTAAAGGTAAAAACGGATCACGATAGTCTTAAATACTTTTTAGAACAAAGATTATATTTAGAAGAACAACAAAAATGGGTCACAAAGATGTTGGGTTATGACTTTGAAATCATCTACAAAAAGGGAGTTGCAGAGGCACTCTCAAGAAAGGACAAGGACGTGGAAGCATTGTTTTGTGCCATTTCTATTATCCAACTAGATTGGATAAACGAATCAAAGGATGAATGGAATAATGACAAAGAAGTGTGGGCACTCATTCAAAAGTTGCAAAAGATCCCAATTAAAACAATATTTCCAGAACTTGACGAAGGAGGAGAATTCATATTGGAACTTGAAGCAGTCACAGAACTGAGAAATCGACAGCTACGAGATCGATCAATTTCAAATTATTTCATAAACTGGAAGAAATTACGCGTTGAAGATTCCACATGGGAGGAAGAGAATTTTATACAGAAGCATCTAGAGCTACTCAAGTGTTGAGGACAACATGTTTTTAAGGAGAGGGGCATGTTAGGTCCGTATACTATTAGTGTAACCCCTTATTGTTATTAGTGCAACCCCCATATTCTATTGTTGTGCCCATGTAGTCCCCATATTGTTATTATTGTTCCCCATAGAAGCCCACTATTGTTATTGTTGTTCCCTTACATTATTATTGTTATGTCCGCTCTAATTATATTATGGCCCCTTAGACTCCTATATATAGAAAGGAGGTCTTTTCATTTGTATCATTGAAGAATTGTTCATTTGTGTAATGTAAAGGAGGTTTCCCACTCGAAGAGGCTGAATTCTAAGGCATTTATCTTTCTTCTCTATCTTTTTGTGAGCTGGTTTCATAACATTTCATCCCAAATATAATTTACATATGAAGGAATGTGTGTGGGTAGTGCCAAATTTCCCCCTTTCCAACAATGGATATCAATCCTTCCCTTCACGAATGTTATCCCAACCTGTAACTAAAATAGTGCAGTAAAAAGTGTAAAACTAAAGAGGATAAATGGCATGATCAATAGAAAAGTCTGACTAAGGGAGGTAAGGGGCTCAGGTTGACACATCTCAGACTCCAGATCCATTTTCTTCTGTGTTTGCTTTCTCTTGAGCGTTTCTTTCCTTTCATCATCCTCCCTCTTATCAATAAATATGGAAAATGATTTCACAAACCTTACACCACAACCTAATGCATGGAAACAATTCATGGAATACTCAATGTCTTTGTGAATATTACGACGAAATAGACATATCATGTGACAAAAAAAATATAAACAAGGCTATAAACCACACAAATCTAGTCACTAAGAAAATGCCCTAGAAAATATTTAGGCGAAACTTATTAGAGTCGACTTGATTGGTCGGTGTCTCACATGAATCAATTTTCAACAACTTGTCTTGAATTCTATGAAGTTCCCCACTCTCAGAGAGGGACAGGATTTTTGTGGACCCGTCAGCTGTGAACGAGGAATTTTTTGGAAAATCTTGTACATACCAACATATTTTTTTATCACAATTTTCATAGTTCAATAAAGAAGACTAAGATGTCAAAACAAAGTCTAGAGAAAGGGTACTTACAAATCCCCATTATCTTTTGGGAAATTGTCCATCCACGGTTCTAAATCTACAGTGCTTGGATAAAAACAAATGAACATTGGGAAGCTCGTCCACAACTGCTGCTACACCTCCTTTGTTTGGTCCTAGAGTCAATGCTCTAGCATACCTGTCATGCAAATCTAAAGGAACTAATCTGGATTTGTCTATCTTGAATTATTTTGATAGATAGTTTCTGACAATGACCCTGTTTGATATCCTATTGGTGAACTACCTCCCACTAAACTATCAATTCCTTGAATTGTTGGTGAAAGTTGTTGAACTGCTAAGGTTGTTGATAAATTTGTAGTGTAACTTGACTTAATAATTAAGACCACAAATAGCCATATGATAATCATTTCTAGTCCAAGAATGCTCATAGTTTTCCCTGCATGAATATTTGTATCATATTCAATTTTTTTCACAAACTTCTTAACACAACGTATTTATGACACTTCCAAGAACATGGTCTCCTAAATTTATTTCCACAAATACCTTTCCATTACTGCTAACATAGTGAAGCTTCATCATTCTCACACAGTCTTGGTAATAATCATGCATTTTAAGCACATCAATACCATGAAGTATAAAGAAAACCAATGTTTTGGCAAGGAAGCTAAAAGCCATGGGGAGCAAAAAAGATGAGAAATATTACTCACCATGCTTCATGAACATCATAGAGAAGGAAAACCTGCATTAAACAATATGGCACTGTGGTAACCCATTTCATTTTATACACGTTAAAAACATCACTTCAAATGAAACTATACCATATATTGTCAAAATCATGTCACAAAGGTATATCATGTAGTTTGAACGAACGAGATCTTCACTCTTTCCAAAAAGATAGTTTATATGGTTTAAATGATTGAAATCCCCAATTTTCCATTACATTTTGCAAACATGTATTCTCAAGTGATTTGATGAAACACAAATTTCAAATAACTATATTTTCATATATCAGAATATAATCTTCTTGCATTAATTCAATAATTACGAGCTTCATGGAATACAAAACATAATACAACTAGCACAAAGAGAAAATATTAAAAACCTGGAATTTCCAAGTTTTTTTCTCGTAGCATAAATTATTACACAATATATGCCAGAAGTTATGGTTGCCCGACAAGTGTTATATAATATTTACATAAAATAAAATTAAAGTTACACATATTCAAGACCTTGTGTTTTTCTTTCACCGGGCCATATAATATCAGACAATTTTAGCTTTATATGATATCTATTATCACTGATGGTGGTTGTAATTTCTGGAGGGGTGACCCATAAGCCTCTTCGGTTTGACCAGTAACCAATGTTGCGGAAGCGTGTACCAACTACATTGATAATCCAAAAGTAAAGCACATCAACTCTCCATTTTTGTTTAACTGCAAAGGGCCTGCAATGTCATTGAAATGACTTTGTAGTATTATCTTTCGCAACTATGCACCTCCTTCAATGAGATCACTGGTTCAATCCCAACAGAGCTAGGGAAGATGTCAGAGCTTGGGCATATGATGATCAGGTACAATTCTTATGCAGGTGAGATTCTGTAGTAGCTTAGTAACTTGTCAACGCTGGAATCTTTACATATTCCATTTGCTAACTTATCTGGGTCCTTGCCTGCAAAATTAGGTGAGTTCTAGAATCTAAGTAGGTCGGTGTCGAACAACAAACTTACTAGATCAATACCATGGTAGTTAAGCAACATCACAAGTTTGAAGTCTTTAGATTTTTTAAATAACATGCTCGCTGGACCAATTCCTAAAGGGTTTTCAAGGCTAAAAAATATGGTAGCCCTAAGCCTATGTGTTAATAACCTCAGTGGAGACATCCCTAATGGAATTGGTGACCTCCCAGCTTGAGGTAACTTGGAATATGGAATTCCTTCACAAGAAGCCTTCCCCAGCAGTTGGGAAGAAATTATAGGCTAAAATGGTTGGAGGCATGTTTAAATAACTTAACAAGACCAATCCCCCCTGACCTATGTGAAGGAAACCGATTAGTTCATGGGAGAAATCCCTTATAATCTTACAAATTGTCCCAATTTACACAGAGTCAGGATTTAACAAAACAATCTTAAAAAAATTGGATTTGGAAAGCTTAAAAAATTGTTCTATGTAGACATGTCATGGTACAAACGATTGCTAAGCAACAAGAACTCCAGCTCAAGTGTAAAAGGACACGCCCATAAGAAACAAAATTTTTTTTTGCAACTTAGAAGAGGACCACAGAAAGGAATGAGAACAAACCATAGCATAGGATAGTTTCCTTCGTATGTCTTGCCGAAGGTTTGGGAAAGAGGTCAAGAATTTGACATATGACATATTAAACCAATGACAAGAAATCATATGTAGATTTTAAGGAAAGTTTTGTGAACCATGGAAGATCGCCCCGTAAGAACAGAGGTATCACGAATCAATGGATAGTGGAATGGAAGTTAAAAAGTTACAAACTGAAAAACGAAACCCTCGTCTAGAAACCAAATGCAACAGACATTGGTAAAATATTTAATATAAATACTGTAAAAGCCCATGGGAACCAATACTTCCGTAGATAACACAGAAGGATAGGGCTATCAAATATTAAAGAACAATTACATTAGTTGCAAAATTTATACTAGAGAACAGAAAGAAATCCTTTTAATATTTCAAGTTTTAAAACAAAAAAAAATTACCTGTACTCTTGGCAAGCCATGGAAGAGCACTGCAACTTGGAAGAAGACCACAGAAACTAGTGAGAACAAATCCTAATAGAGCATGATTTCTTCTGTCTGTCTTGTGGAAAGTTAAGGAAAGAGGGCGATAATTTGACGTATGACATTAAACCAATGGCGGAAAACACTCAAATCGTCTAAGACAAAATCAACGGCGCATGACTGCACACAGTGGCATCCTAGGGGAGTTTTTCTCAGAGAGAACGCCTTACAGCGTAAAAGAAATATATTATATTTGCGTTGATAGGTACTACACAACCCAGTGTAGGGGAGGTGTAGGTGTAATGTTAGAAAGTTTGTCAACATTTTTACATTTTTACTTGTCAGCTCAATATGTTGAATTTATGTTAATTTGTTCATTTTACAAGACGTAAAATATTTGTAAACATTTAAATGTTGGCTAGATTGGGGGAGATGTTGAGATGTAGTGTCCATAAAACGATAAAAGAAATAAAAATAACAAAATTAAAAGTAATAAAAATAATAGAATTCAATTTATTATATTGTAATTTTATTTTTATTAGTAAAATCACCAAATAAAAGAAAATCATAATATACATATCACATTAAAATATATAACATATAAGTAGCAGCCATAAGTTAAGATTTATTTTACCTTATAAATTAAAATAATGATTATGTAACCATATTTAAATTTAATTAATAAACAAATAAAACTTTACTCCTTACAATAAACTTACAATATAACAATATTTTTAACAACATTTACACCCACTTTACTACACATATTGTTAACTTGTACATAGGCTTCGTTACAATAACGTGGGCCAATACTACGGTTCATCGATACCACATTCCAAAAAACCATCTCTCATTTCACCATCAAAATATTCTATAAAAAAATTATTCAAAATTAATTTTATTACATTTTACTTTTGAGATATATCTAAACCATCTATCACACTAAAATATATAAGATATAAATAGTTGTTATAAATTAAGATCAATTTTACCATATAAATTAAACAATAAATTTGTAACCTTATTTAAATTTCATTAATAAGCACATAAAAACTTAATACTCATGACTCATCAATACCAAATGCCCAAAAACCATTCCAAAAAACCATCTCTCATTTCACCATCAAAATATTCCATAAAAAAATTATTCAAAATTAATTTTATTACATTTTACTTTTGAGATATATCTAAACCATCTATCACACTAAAATATATAAGATATAAATAGTTGCTATAAATTAAGATCAATTTTACCATATAAATTAAACAATAAATTTGTAACCTTATTTAAATTTCATTAATAAGCACATAAAAACTTAATACTCATTACTCATCAATACCAAATGCCCGAAAACCTATATATATATATATATATATATATATAATTTAATTTTGTTACATTTTTATGCCATACACTATCTAGTTCAATGTGGAACATTTCCTTGAGTTTTGTACTCAAAAAAGAAGTTTGCACCTTACAGATTCGGAGATAAGATAGATCTAGGATGTATATTTAACATAAAATTACTATATTTTAAAATATTATGTTCGAAAATCTAGAATCCAAAATGTAGATGGTAAATTAACTATTTTACTTTAATTATTATTATATTTTATTTTTATGTAATTTGAATGAGTCAAAATGTTAATGTATGTAATTTGACAGAGTCAAAATGTTAAACAACAAAAAAGACATTACAACATCTCTACATACTAGGATAGTGATAGCCTCTCGTGATATACATGTAAGTTATATTGCTTTTATATTTATGATAATACATAGGCTATTAAAATAAGCTTTATAATTGTTAAGAGTTATAACATTCAATCTCAATTTTCAATAGTTGGTATGGATTATCTATAGTAGCCAAGGAAAAACTAGGAATTTATTATGCATATTATACAAGTCAATTATTAGGATTTATAAAGTTTATATTGATTATGAAGCAATTAATGTTTTTATGGGTAAGGGGTTATATCTACTCAGGAACACACATGTCTTGCTATATATATATATATATATATATTTTTTTTAACCACATGGTGAATCGGTAACTATCAAGTTTAATCCACGGGAGACCACTCAAGGTAATATTGGTTATAAGTGTTAGCATTTGTATTAATTAGTGATATAAATTACATGCTTAAGATATTAGAGCATATAGGTTAGCGTTCACGTGGTTTAGTTCATACAATAGGCCATTTTTGTTAATGATTAGATGTGATAATATTTAAAGTGGTTAGGTATTGTAGTGATTATAGGGATCGTAAGGATGATAACTTAGTAAGGGATATGAGGTCAGATTGGTATTATGGGATATAAATATTAGTATTACATGTTAGGATAGTCTTAGTATTAGGTTTCAGTAGTGTTAATGGTTAGATATTATATGTTATATTATTTGGAATTTATAGACGTTATAATTGTTAGGAATTACTAACTTATATTAAAATATAAAAGTATTAGGGGTTTAATTTTTAATGTTGGGTGTTTCATATTTATGTTACTTATAAATAGATTCATCATATTTGAAATTATTAACGATATACCAAAGGTTATATGAAATTTAAGTTAGATTAATTGTATATTTCAACATTCATATGTTATAGGTGATATTAATGGTTATAAGGATTAATGATTATAAGAATGAGTGTTATAATTGATTGAACCATCCGCTAAAGGTATGTTGTTGAGAGGGGAGCCACAAGTCATATGTTAAAATTATGTGAATCACTTGGGATTACCAATGACAATGGTCATTGGTCATAAGCATTCCCTCCTTTAGATATTTTAAAGAAAACATGATATCCAATGAGGTTCTCTTTGGAAAATAATATCAAGCTAAATTTTTAGTGAATTAGCATTAGGAATTACATATTATGGTTAAATTTTATTTAAATTAAGATATATAAAAGATGAGGGTTACATAGATGGTTATAATGGTTAAAATGTAGTGTTGTTGTGAATTAAGAGTTATGAATTATAAGGATTTATGGTAAACGTGATCAGTGAGATACTTGAAGTTATGCCTAATTAGTTTATAGAGGACCATGTTGAAGGGTTAAATCATTAAGGACTAGTAATATGAGGGTTAATTTTTCAAGTTTATAAAGAATGATTCATAAGCATTTCATATAATTAGAATTAGGGAGTGTAATAGTTTGGTGTTAAATAGATATAAGTTATATGGGAAATATTAAGGGTTACTAGAATCACTACAGGGTTTAGGGATTATATATATTTGGGAAAATACTATGAATTATATCACTTAAGAGTTATGTATAATTAGGATATGCATTCTTAGTTACAGGTTATATGCTTTAAAAGTTTATGGTTTTATATTTTAGTTCATAGGTCATGTGTTAGTGGTTTTAAACAGATTAATTGTTAGTGATAGAGGATACATACACATGGGATTAAAGGTTTATAATAATAATGGGTTATATATGTCAATCATGATAATACACATTATAATGTTTAGATATTATGAAATCAAGGTCTATAAAGGTTATTGGTTGTGGTTTCTAAGGATTAGAAGCTAGAGGTTATAAGTGTTAGGGAAAATATTGTTTCTAATATTTAAGGGTTTGTGGTTGTAGTATCTATAATACTAAGAATTAATGGTTATAGTTTTATAAGTGTTTGGATTTACAACCTATAGGTTAAAGGAGTGAAGGGCTTATATGGGTTATGATAGTTATTTAGTTTAATGGTTATAAGGGTTATAAATGTGAAGGGTTACAAGCATTAAATGTTATAGTGGTCATCATGTTTAAGTGATGATAAGGGTTAGGAATTGAAATGTTTATCATGATTATCACTTATATTAGGGGTTAATATGTTTGGGGGTGATAAGAAAAAATATTAGAGATTAATGGTTGGTTGTGAAAACTTATAAGGGATATGGATTGTAATGTTATGCTTGAATGGATTCTAAAAGTTAAGGGTCATTTCTCAATTGGGTTATATGTGTTAAAAAATGAGGGTCAAAGTTTTAATTAATAGGTGTTATATATTATGGATTCATGGTCAAAGGGGTTAAATTTAAGGATACGTTAAGGACAATATGTGTTATTTAGTACTAAGTTATAGCCAGTAGGGTTTATATGGATTAAGTGTTAACATTTACATAATTATTTTTGAGGAACAATCATTATGGTCGTAAGGGTAAGTATTGAGGGAAAATGGTTACAAGGGATAGTGTTTATATTTATAATGTTTAGCGATTGGAAATAGTGAGGCATAAATTTTAAAGTTATATATTTACATGTATGGGAAACAACTCATATTTATTAATGGTCATACCTTATATTAATTAGGAAGGACATCATATATAAGTAAAGTGGTTATATGCTTTTGGACACGATATAAGTTTGGGGTTAGAAAGAAGAAATTATAGGGGATTTTCGGGATATGCATAATATGGTTTGTGAGTTTTACAAGATGGTGGTTATATTATTGTTTATGGATCATGTGATGGCACAATTAGAGATTGTGTATTGTATGGTTTAAAGTATGGGCATAAGGGTTATGGGTGATAGTGATTATAAGAGTTACCATATGTAGAGATAAATGGGTTAGAAGAAACTCGAGATAGAGATTATATTGATTAGGAGTTACATTTGTTAATGGTTGTAGGTTTTAAGACTAAAATTGCTTAATGATTTGAGTTTAGATAGGTTGTGTGTTAAGAACTGTAGCCTTTAAGGGTGATGGTTAAGAAGTGATAAAGTTTAGAAGTTGTATATATTAGGGGTTATAGTTGTTAAGTCCTACATGTCTTAATTGTTATA
This sequence comes from Pinus tabuliformis, assembly GCA_031772625.1. Classification (NCBI taxonomy): domain Eukaryota; kingdom Viridiplantae; phylum Streptophyta; class Pinopsida; order Pinales; family Pinaceae; genus Pinus; species Pinus tabuliformis. Next base: position 1,445,213,950 of record CM062818.1, on the reverse strand, counting down.
GGATTATTGATTATAGGGTTTATAACAATTGCATGATGCTAAGGATTAAGAATTATTAACATAAAATATTATAGTGCTTACAAATTATATTAATGGTTATTCTAATAAAGGTGATTAAATTTAAATGGATTAGATATTACACAATTGGTGTGTAAGGCATTATAGTCATTATAATGATTATGTGATCCGGAGACCTTTTACTTATAGATGTACCGAAAGAATCACATGTAAAAATCGCAGCTTAACATAGAAATTTAATGTGCACATGAGAGAAGAAGAAGAAACACATAAAACATGAAAAGAAGACAACATGGGTTAAGTCTTACCAAACATGGGATTATAGAAGTTAACAATATTATGTTAAATGCTTGAAGGTTATTAAATGGATAAGGTATATAGGTTATAATTGTTACTTATTCACAGTGAGAGGTAGAAGTCATAAGTGCTAGGGTTTATGGATTCATGTCTAGAAAGGTTAGATGGATTTAAGGTTATCTTGGGGTTTAACATAGGTTAATGGTAAGGGGTTATCATTGATAGGGGTTATATGACCTAGGCGTTACTGACTACATAAAAGGTCATCAAGGATACTAGTTATGGTTATAAGGGTTAGCTGTTTGGAGTGATTATAAATAAGATTTAAATACGAATGGTTGTATGAGAAACTTGTTATGGTTATTATGGTTAAGAATTGAGAGTTATAGAATTACATGTGTTAGGAGTAATTTCTTATATGGATTAAGAATTATGTGTTATAGGAGTAATATTGTTATATGAGTTTGGACATAGGAGTACATAAGTTCAAGGTTTAAAATAAAGGGTTATTTTGATTAGGTTATAAGGATATAAAGGGAATATAAATAATATGTTTCATAGATTGGAAAATATGTGTGTTTTCAACAATTACAAATTATGGACTATAAGTTTTATGTTATTGTTACATGGGTTAGGAATGACATGTGTTAAAGGTTTTTAGAGGTTATATGGTTTAGAAATTATGGGTTACATAAGGTATATGTGTACAAATATATTACATGGATTAATAATAATGAGTTGAGTAACAAGGTGACCATTGATGTAGGTTAAGGCTTAGAGGATACAATTTTGTTGTTCATAATCAAAGATTATTATAAAGTTAGCATTTAGAAGTTATGGGGCTCATAACTTCTAGGGTTTTGGTTATATTATGGGTTATAAGTGATACTTATTAACAGTTATAGATTAGGGATTTTATAGCTTATATATAAAGGGTGAGTGGCTATAGGGTTACATGGGTTAGGGGAAATAAGGATTAGAGATGATTGCTTGTAAGAGTCACATTTGTTAAGGGTTATAGATTTAGGAGTTGTAGGAGTTAGAAGAGTTTATTGGGTTTACATGTTGCAAGTTAAATGTAAGAAGTGATAATTTTTTAGAAGTTATATGTGTTACTGTAAAAAGTGCTTATAGGAGTTATATTGAAGGTTATGTGTTAGGACTCTCATGAGCTACATTAAAGGTTATAAATGTTAAGTTTCAATAAGGGTTATATGGATTGGAGATTACATAGACTCTAATTTAAACAAAAATATAATTATAATTATATCTAAAAGATATTTAATCAAATAAAATGAAATCATTATATATCCTCTATCAAACATATCAACAATTTTAGTAAAATATCCATTTGCTTTCATTATATATATATATATATATATATATATATATATATATATATATATATATATATATATATATATATAATATTCACTTAATCTACATTTCAAAAACTAGGATTTATTATTATAATATATTTTTTTTTGGTAGGTAAGCACCCACGGGGGATTTGAACCAGTAACCTATCGCAAGGAGTTCCTTAACAATGCACCCATTCACCGTCAATCCAAAGCCCCGTGGGCTATTAAGGCTCCTAGGCTCATACACGTCCGCGGGGCATCACATGCTAAGGCGTGCTCGGATTGCCTGCGAATCCTAATGGATTCTTCGACCATACTATATGGTAAATCATACAAATTCACCCGCCTCAGATCGAGTTAATTGAGAGCCAGAAGTTAGCCCGGTTCAAGGAGCAAATCGATATTTATACCCACTATACCCATATTCTCCAGACGCAGATAGAGATCGAGAAGCATCAGCAATAGCTCAAGCAGTGGCATGGGTGGCCTATGGGGATGGTAAATTAAGCAACAAAAGGTGTTATGTAGGGTATGAAAGGCTTTTACAATGTCTTGGAATTTATAAGTCCAACTGTTAGAAATTCTTTATGTACTCTATGATTTATTTCTTCCTACTTGTTCAGTTACTTAACAAGTTATTTACCATGTAAATACTGAAAATAAATACAAGTACATTATCAACACATACAAATCATCAATTGAAAAAAACAAGCACACAAGTGTCGCCGTTTTTTTGGACTAATATCCCTAGAAAAACTAATGCGGGAAAACCGGTGTAGCTATTCAGAGGGTTTTATTATTATGTAATTTCAGAATACAACCAAGGTGCCAGAAATGGCTCACCCCATAGAGCATGCCATCGACAGTAGTACCTCTTAGTCAGAGACAGATATTTTGGCTAAATCACTGAATGAATGATCCCACAGCAACAATGCAGCTTCTGCGGCTCTGCGTCACTCTTATAGGGGTTGCGTCATCCTATTCGGCTCTCCAGCTCCCAGTCTGTCCCATGAAATTCTCCCAGCGCTGCCTCTAGGCTCTGCGTCACTCTCTTTGGCCCAGCATTAAACCAACGTCAATCTCTCTAGTCCCATGTCAGCCTCTTCGGGCTCTGCGTCAGCCTCTAGAGCCTCTGCGTCTCACACGATGACCCTCTCTGGCTCTGCGCAACTCCTGGTTGCCTCTGCGTGCTCTCTCGCTGCTTCTGTGTGGCCTCTAGGTGGCTTTGCGTCAACCTTTCCCAACTTCTGCACTGATCCTCCCAGTACTAACTCTGCCTCTCTGCTATGCAATCATTGCCCCTCAGCTGCAACTCTGATCACTCACTCAATTTCCTCAGCAAACCCTGCCCAAGAAAATCAAGTTCTTGATCTCTCTTGGTGTTTTTTTTCCAACTCACTATCAAGCATCCTCTTATATTTTTCTCGTTGGTCCATCAACGGCAAAGATTAAATCTCTAATCAACGGCTAAGATTAGATTTGGCTTGATCCATGACTTTTGGACCATTCTAACCCAATTTTATATTAATTCACATTAATATTTTATTTTTCCTAAGTTTAGACTTGGGAACTACATTAAAAATATTAATTATTTTAATATCTCCCAAACTAGTTACATTTTGCCCAAACCATTTCCAAGTCTTGGAGATCTCATGTTCTTTAGCCTCTCCACCAATTTTCATGGCTAGAGCACATCCGAGGCTACCCCAAATCAACACGATGAAGCTTGAGAATTTCAAAGACAATTTAAACCAATATTATCAAATTTCTCTATTTTGATTGTTTTATTAATATTTTTTCAAATAGATTATTTTTATATATAATATGTTTTACCATTTTTAATATTATTGAAATAATTAACATATTAACTTTATTTAAATTTTAAATATATAATTTTCCAAGTTTGTATTTAATAAGAAAAAAAAGACATGTTAAACCAAAATAATGATTTATATATATATATATAATTTATATTTTTTTCGTATGATTCGAAATTGATAAGATTAAATTAATGGTTAACTTGTTATATATCATGAAGGGCCAAAAAAAATAGTAAATATTTTAACTTTCGTGAGGGATGTGAGGGATTTTAATATTTGACGTCATAAAAAATAGAAATAGTACCAAAATTAGATTCTCGCCATCAAGAATACAATACTACCCAATATTCACTTTGAGATTCGCCACAAGGTTTAATCAATGATGCCCACCACAAGTAAATGATAAGTGTTGAGAAAAAATATATTAAAAAACATATATTATAATATTTTTCTAAGTTAATTATTTATTTTTGTTTATTTATAATATAATGTATACAAATATAGCAAAACTTTATTCTCAAATAATTTAAAACCAATTCTTTTAAGTATTCATATATAAAAGTTTATAATATAAAATAGAAATTAATAAAATGATAATGTAATGGTAATATATATAAATATATATATAAACAAGGTAAGTTATTAATTTATGAATGGTTCGTTTTTTAATTGTTATTTATTTATTATAAATAAAATTATGATAATGCACTTTACTCTAGCATTTTGTATATCGGCTCTTTTTTATAATAATAATACGTTATGGCAGATGCTTGATATACATGAGATATATAGGTTATGTTCACTGATATTATTAAATTCATATATATATAAAGGAAACACATTTTTAATTACATATAAAAACATAAAATAAGGAAAAGTAGGTGTAATAAAAATTGATGCTATAATACTATAATATTAAATTTAAGAATGCACACACAACCAAAACAAAAAAAAAAGCAAAATATAGATACTTATTTGAATGAGCTATTGACAAAGTAGTTGCAATGATCTCCTCTATCATTTAATCAAAAAGACAAAATAAAAAATATAAAACTAGATTTCTCACTTCATTCTAGCCACTTCAATATAACACTATACTTAATATTAGTGAATAATAATCTAAAGAATTTATAAAGTTGGTAGATTATATATTCATTCATTCAATATTTGAATATTATTTATAACATTAAAAAACACTAATATAATTAATAAAATTTATATCAATAATAGATAACATAAATAAAATACAATTAAGATTTATTTGATTGTCTTCCAACAATACAATGATATAACAAAAAAGCTTTTATTATCCAATTACTAACTCAAAACATTTTATGTCAACCGTCAAAGCTAATAAAACAAAATTAATGATAATGTGGCCTAAGTTGGATTTTTTATGAAATAATAAATTTATTATGAATAGTCCACATTGTAATAAGTAAAAGTGAAGAGTCATAAAACTTTATAATTTTATTTATTATGAATAATCCACATTGTAATAAGTAAAAGTAAAAGTGAAGAGTCATAACACTTTATAATTTTATGGGATGTTGATTACAATTTATCCCTAAATGCAAAGTAGGCGAAAAACAGTTTATCCCTTATTGTAAAGAGTCTGATGTATTTTTCAAAACTATCGAGATCATTACAATTTGCACAAATAAACTTGTATTCCAAAAAAATACAATATTATAATATAGATGATGTTAAAAAAAATTCATTACCTACAATAATAAAAAACATTCTTACATCAATTCACAAAAAATAGCGAAAAAGTGAGATGAACACCATTTTTATTTTTATTTTTATTTTTTTTAAAGCAGAAAAAAACAAAAAAAAATCCCAACATAAATATTCTAAATTCAAAAACTATATCACAAATTAACTAAAAAGAAATTATATATTCAAAATTCCTGGCAATCAAACTATCAAACAATGTCAAAGTAATGGAAGCCTTATGCATTTCATTGTATTTTAACCTGTACTCGAAGTATTATAAACAACGAAAGGGACTAACAAATAGTCGATGAGTTGGTTACTTCGCTCAGGGGTTATGAAGAAATCACGAGTTCAAATCCCTTTATCACAAAATTTTTCCTTGCGACGTGACAAAACTAGTGCGCGCAACTCTCGCCATGCGACATGCTATCCGACAAGGATTTATGAAGAAATCACGAGTTCAAATCCCGTTATCACAAAATTTTGCATTGCAACACGACAGAACTAACGTGCATAACTCTCGCCATGCGACATACCATCCGACGAGGATTACTAGATCCCCGGATTCCCACAAATGGCGCACGTAGAATGGCTCAGATTTGGCGGCTATAAGGCTAACTCGTTGCACCCTCGAAATGGCTTATATTTAGCTGATAGATGGCCACCATGTGGCACCCCCAAGAACTGCCTCGATTTGGCCACAACCATGCAGTTACGTGGCGTTATTATCACCGTTCACATAAAGTCGACAGATCGTTGATCAATATAGCGATTGCATGGCTGCCACGTGGCGATTTCTAGGTTGTTCAAATCTACTTGTTCCATGGTTGCCATGCTGCGAGCTGTGGATGGCCCAGATCAGGCCGTTGGATGGCCACCACATGGCGCCCTCTGGATGGTCCAAATCTCGCTGTTTGATTGTCGTCAAATGCGAGCGACATGTCACTTTGTGGATGGCCCAGATCAGGGTATCGGATAATGCCACGTCCCGCCTTGTGGATAGCCCAAATCCAGCCATCGGATTGACACCACGTGTCAACTTGTGGACGGCCCAGTTCCGCCCATCATATTTCTGCCATGTGTCACATTGTGTATAGTCCAAATTCCGCCATCGGTTTTCCGCCACGCGTCTCCTTGTGGACGGCCAAGATCCAGCCTTGTGATTTCCGCCACGTGTTACCTTGGGACGACCCAGATAGAGCATTATGTTTTCCGCCACATGTCAATTTTTGGACGACTCAGATCGAGCATTCGAATGTGCACCATGTGTCAATTTTTTGGACGGCCCAGCTCTGGCCTTTTGATTGTCGCTACATGTCAATTTTTGGACGGCTCAGATCTGGCCGTCCATGGGCGCCACGTGTCACTTTGTGCACTGTCCAGATCATGCCATCAGATGGGCACCACATGTCACTTTGTGAATGGTCCAGATGCCGCCATCAGATGGGCGCCACGTGTCACTTTGGCACGGTCCAGATCCCGCCATCAGATTGACGCCACGTGTCATCTTGTGCACGGTCCAGATCCCGCCATCAGATGGACGCCACGTGTTACCTTGTGGATGGCCCAGATCTGTTATAGACATTTTTGTGCCTAACAACATGGAGCATGAAATGTCAATAATCTGAGGGATCCAAAGTCCCTAAACATGTTGTTCTTACCCTTAGAGGAACAAGGTCTGCAAACCATAGCACTGAAAATCAGTTCTCCACCTGAAAACACTTAAAAACAGGCTATTTCTGGATCATGTCAGCTGCTCCACTGAGCATCTGCGCTGAATGTCAACTGCTCCTCCTTGTACCTGCGCTGAAGGTCAAAACCAATGAAGGCTACCTGCGCTGGGCGAGATTGGCCAAGTGGCACAGTCATTCTGCAAGGTGTCAACTGCCCAGGAAGCTTCCAAACTGACACTTGGGTCAAGGAATTCACCTAGTGATGAGTAAGAGGGTCTTGATCTCCAAGTGGAAGCAAGATTCTCCAAATGGACTCAAGAACTGAAGATTAACTAAAGTGGGAGAGGACACAAGTCAGCTTCAGGCCAGTCTCAAGATGACTCATCCTTTCTCCAAAACCCTATATATAGAGCTCTCTCATGAGGTCTAAGGAGGCTGGAATTTTGTGCAAGTAAGGAAGTGCTGTTGGTTTGTGTATAGAGCTATTGGGTGTTTTGCTTGAAGGAGGTGAAGAGGAGATTTCTTTCAGCTGGGAGGTGTTGCTGGATTGGGCCCATTGTGGTTGTAACTCTCTCAGAACTTTACTTCTATTATCAATAAAGTATTTGAGGTTCTTCTATATGCATGTGTCTTTATGATGAATAGATGCTTGTATATTTGATTTATGCTAATCCTATAATCGATTATGGATGTATGCTTCTTGTAGTTTCCTTTTCTTGTGCTTTTACAGGATCTGTGTGTAGCTGGGCCGGTGAAAGGACAAGGAGCTAGGAGCAAGCGGCAAGGAGTGAAGACTGGATCGACTATTAGCGCAAGATAACGGTTAGTAGATCATCCTTTTCTTCCCTCTCTCATCTCATAAAGAAGAAACTTTGAATAGCTTTGCATTCAGTTGTTGCTGGAGTACTATCACCTTCAGAGTGGGATAGAGGCATTCTGCATTAGATACTTCCCCCCTCAACAAACTGGCGACTCCACTAGGGAGCGTATCTTGTTGGTTTGTTGTGTTTCTTGCTATTCATTTCATAAACAAGGAGAGTACCGAATCGAACTGTGTTTGAATCTATCAAACACAAAGTAGAGGGCAGCTACTCTAGCTCAGTTCTGGGCAAGTTTATGATTTGAAGAGCTGATCCACAAGGACTCTAATAAGCTCTTAGTGATAGCTTTTCATCCTCCTTTACATCCCTTAGTGTGTCCTTGACTGATAGCTTCTAATTTGAGCAAAAACTGTGAATTTTTTAGCAATCTGTGACCCGGAAACCAAGACGGACGAAAGTCTCGTTCTTCATTGCAGGCTGTACACTAGCAGTCTGCATTTCAGCGCAGTTCCCGAAGGGGCTACCTGCGCTGAAGGTCAAACAGGCAGTGTTACACCTGCGTTGGACCAGTCTTGGCTTGAGTTCCTGGGGTTTCCTGCTGTGTCTTGATTTGTTTTCACTCTTGTTTTTGCTGTTTGCTGCCAGTTAGTGGGCCTATCTGAAACCATCTTCCTTTGTCATTATTCCGCCTCAGTTGTATAAAGAAACTGTATTTGTTCTTTTGTATTTCTTGTGTCATTTACAGTTTCCCATAACAAAAGTGAACCAGTCTTGCATTGACCTCTTAGATCTAGACCTGTGATTAAGTGTCGTTTCTGATCTTAAGAGTTAGCTTATTTGTTGTTCATAGCTGATTGAGTTTGTCGCTTTCGTTATATGGTTTGAATTTATATATTTCTAAGTGTCGAAACAAGTGAATCGTAAGGTGTCTTTCGATTTTGGACAAACTTATTTCCTTTCGCTTGAAATTGAATTCGAAATTATACAACAGCTTTCTTTTTGTATTTCATCAACATTAAGAAAGAGAAAAGAAATACTTGCATTGTGCATATACATTATGACAGTTTGCATGTTGATTTAGGAAAGTGCATTAGTGTGTGCTCTATGAGCTGTGTGAAAAGGTGTTATCTTCCTTCTCCCTCAGTAGTTAAGGTTTTCAAAGTTGAAAGATTGAAAAGCTTGCTTATTATCTTAGATTGCATTCAGGAGTGTTTCTATACATCTCGTGGTGATCCATAAAGGCAAACTGCTAAACAAGATCAACCTTAAAATAAATTGAATTTACATAACAACGCATTGAAACATAACGCAAACATCTAGAGGTCTAAGCTAGAGACCTGTTTCGGCTTCGTTAAACGTGATATCTTAGCGTTGAGTGGTTGGGTGATTCCTCCACGGTGAAGCGATAAGTATCAATACGGACTTGTGCTCCCACGTACCGTCGCGTATATATTGGGAGACCCCTATAGGATCAAAGCCTTTATCCATAGGAAACCGTGTCGGCCGCCCTACTGATCGCAATGCAGTGAACACCGCATTCATGAAGATAGACCACTCGTACCGTAAAACGTATTCTGTGGTTTTGCGAAAAGTTTGGCACACCCTCTGCCTAGAACTCCAGAGCAGTTTCTTTTGGCCTTTTTCAAACTCTATAACTGAAAAAGTCCATCCGAGCATTTGTCACTTCGGGCTCGTTAAAACATCGAAGGAGACTAGAGTCATCTTTAGCTTTTTCTCGACTCTTAAAAAGTGAAAAAGAAAGTTGTGTCTAAGCGTCGTTATAAAATTTATTTTAAACAGAACATAATCACCTCCTATTCCCGCGTTGATCTTTAAGTTGAGAACATGGAACGCCCCAACCAAGGAACAACACATGATGGAAGTCCTAGTCCATTCTCCTCTTGGGGAGAAGTTGGCGCGCCCCACATGGCCACACTGTCGCTTCCAGGACTGACAATTGGCCTGCCTGTTTGGCTATTCTCAACTAGTGTAGTTCAGAACACCATGGTTCCTGAGGAGTCGAGTCAACAGTTAGATGAGTCTAGAGCATCCCACCAGCCTTCTACTTCCTCGAACCCTTCCTCCGATCCTTCATCTTCAAAAGGTAAAGCTGGCAAAAGCCAAGCTCCCACGGAGAAGAAGGAAAAGAAGAAGAAAGAAAAGAAGAAGAAGGAGCCTAAGGCGACTGGGGGCAAGCAAAAGACATCTAACAAAAACCCACACACGGCACAGACCGGGCCTAAATCACCATGTGTCATATGTAGAGGAGACCACTTCCATAGAGATTGTCCCTGTATTCCCCGGATACTAAGGGACTGGTCACCTGGTTTGCACAATTCGGGAGCATCAACCTCTGATAGCCATGTTGATTGCTTACCGTCAACCAGCGAAAGTGAAGGTTCAAGACAAAGAGGGGGAGCAAGATTCCCCTGCAAACTGTGCGAAGGCGGTCACGCCATCCACCGTTGTCCCTTCTTAGACGAAGCGAAGAGAGTTTTGGAAGATCGTCCGGTTTCTCCGGTAATACTTCCTCCTGGATACAAAAAACTCGTGCCAAGTCCTTCGTTGGTTGAAAATATAGCTGGCCCGCTCAAGTGGTCAGCTGAAGCGTCAGTCATTGAAAATGAACCTACTGAATCCAGACCAGACGAAAGTCTAAAGGTCGATACGGCAGTTGACCCGGTTCTTCCTTCAGAGGCTTCATCCTCAAATGAAATCGTCACTGAAGATTCATCTTCAAATGACACCCTCACTGAAGAGAATAAGGATGACACCATCCAGATTCTTTTCATCAACACAGATTCTGATGAGCATCAGGGCAATGCGCCCATTCCTTTATCGCAGGAAGGAACATCGTCAGGATCGTATCCGGCCGTGTATTCGGTCCCACCACCAAGTGACCTGGTTGTGTCCTTTGATTGGAACCAACTGGGCAGACCCTGGTTACCAGCCAGTATACCATTCAGAATCATAGTCCAAATTTATAGAATGGTGATGGCTGGAACTATCATTGATGAAGGGGCATCTGTGAGTATCCTTTCCTCTGTTGCTTGGAAAGCACTGGGTCCCCCGGCGCTTTTGCCTGAGATAAGAAATCTCTCGGGCTTTGATAAAGGAACCAGTCGACCATTAGGGATCCTCCCCAATGTGCCTGTTACATTTAAAGGGAAGACCGTTAATATGAATGTGATGGTCGTTCAAGGACCCTTGGATTATAACCTACTCCTTGGACGTGACTATATATATTGCATGGGAGCTATAGTCTCCTCACTCTTTAGAGTAATGTGTTTTCCACACGAAGGAAGGATGGTCAAGCTCGTAGACCAACTTTCACTTCCGGGATCACGCATCACAAATAGTCAAATACCAATACTCAATGGTCTATTCACCCAAGAAAGGTCTCCACCCCCAGTCCTCCTTCCCGATGAATGCGAGTGATTCGGAAAGATAGAACTGGAACCCAGGGGGCATGCATCCTGGTCTGCTTCGGGCAGAGGAAACCTTGGGTATAAAGTAGAATTTCCGCGAAAGAATATGACTAGTCCGTACCCCGTCCGTGGATGGAAGAGGGGTTGTTCTAGAATAGGATTCTTTTGATAAGGTTACTTGTCTGACAAAGGTCATTCAACTTTGTCTAAAAAGGTAGGCTACCAAGGAAAGAGATTCTATTGCGGCAGCAAATGGTAACCATCTTTGGGTAAAAGGCAAGCCTCACCCATTAAAACTAATGTTTTAGAGGATAAGTAGGGGCAGCCTCCAAAGAAGGGGATCCCTTTGCTGCAACAAGTAGTAACCATCTTTGAGTAACCTAATGATAGACATCGCCGAAGAAAGAGTTTCATTTGCGGCAGCAAATAAAACCATTCTTTGGGTAACCAGAAAGAGGCAAGCCTCACCCTTTAAAACAAATGTTTTATCGGATAAGTAGGGGCAGCCTTGAAATTGTACTTTATACCTGGGGGCATGCAAACCTTTTGGAGTGCAAGCAAAGAGCGGTTATTTATCTGCTTTTTGGATTAGTCATTTCCGAACTTGCATAAAGAAAGGATGAGGGGCAAAGGTCAAAATTTGCCAAAGAGCATAGCTTATGTGAGGTGCAAGCTCTATAAAAATTGGAATCTTGCAGGAAGACATTTCTTATCCTATGACTGGTATATCGAGCAGTTTTAGCATAAAGTTCATGCTCGTTAAAAAATAAACGCAAGATCCGAGCAGTTTTAACGCGGTCTTCATGCTCGTTAAAAAATAAATAAAAGCAGTGAGCAATGTTTCCTCCAGAGTTTAAGCTCATTTTTATCTAAAAAAAGAACCTATTCCGGTAAATAACCATTGTGATCGTAAATTTATTAGCCATAAAAGCCTTGGTCATGTTTGCACCCACCACCTCCATTCCATTTGGCCTATCGTTCACCTCCATATGATTGTTTACCCATTTTGAGGAACAGCTGCGAAGAGTGATTTCACTTAGCCATCCTTGTGACACTGCCGTGATTGGAAAATTCCAACTGTACCTGGAATCTGCTGCTATCCCTGTTTATCACTCGTTCCTCAAAAGACGAGTCTTCTTTGAGCTCTTTTCATCTGACTCGTAAAATATGAAAAGTTTGCCGAGTTTTGGCCTTCCAGCTCGTTAAAAGGACCGGAAGAGCTATCCCTCCTCTAGATTTTAATCTTTTTGGACCTGAGGGATTATTGCACAAAAAGGTCGAGCGCTTGTTTTATTCGGCTCGTTAAAGTTATCGAAAATTCATCCCTTTTGTATTGTTTTATACTTTTTCGAACTTAAGGGATTAGATGACGAAAAAGGAATTTTGGAGTTAACTTTCTGTACCTTTTCAGACTCTCTAAAAATGAAAAGGACCGAGTTGTCTTTGTCGCTAGACTCGTTAAAATGATTAAATAGCGACAAACTTGTCTTTAGACGAGAACGAGTTTCCCTATCGCTATGCTCGTTAAAACATAGCGATGGGCTTGCCCAAAGGGCAGGTTATAGAACAAGCATATGTTATCCTCCTCAAGCTTGACAAAAATAAAGAGGTACTGGTCAGAAGTGACTGGGGAAAAATTGGGAGAACCTCAAAGCTTTGATGGTAGCAAGTTGCTCTTGAACATGACACTTTGTCCTCCGTACCACATCGGGTTGGGTTGTTTCATTCACCGGTCTCATCACCATGGTCCTCGCCAAACCATCCGTATTTGGGGTAATGCTACCGATCCATCACATTAGTGTCGTTATATGTTCAAGAGATGTGTTCAGAAAGAGTCAACCGTGTCCTATCCACTGTCATACATTATCCTTCATCCACCCATGATCGCCACCCTGAATCATATCTCACATATTGTTTTCACCCCCACTAAAGTCATTAGCTCCGTTCCATGTCACTGATGTGGGATTCATTAAGGCCCTCCTTTGACGGATCGCTTCTTGTCGACTTCAGCTCATTATCCAAGAAGTTGATCTAGGAACACCCCCCCAGTACTTTGAAGCTTGCATGCCTCAATGGCAAGTTTCTCACTTCCGACCACAGGTATACATCAATGACCTTCGACCAGAAGATTTTGCGTGGTGTTCGACGCCAAGTCCTTTATTCACACCACGTGAATTGTACTGTAGTACCTTGAGGGTCATTGTCATTATTGGTGATTCCTCTCGCACTTGTTAACGGTTTACATTATTGACCGGTAATCAAGCGATGTCTTTCCATGTTTGACTTCAGCGCAATTCTCACATGGATCGACTTGTACTTAGAGTGAAGATCGAATGAGATTGAAGACCCCGGATCTAGTTTCATCCATCCGGGCTGCGATATATATTCAGGATATAAAGACATTTGATATGTACATCATTACAGCAGATGATCATCCTACTCAAAGGATGACAATTTCAGCAGAGAATTATCAGTCTATCATCAGACGGTCGTCTGTTATATGTACCAAAATGAATTTATAAAGCTGAGCATGGGAATGCCCGCCTCAGCTAGATCATGAAAGCAGAATGAAAAATAATTTATTGTATTGTATTTTATTGCAGGGCACCTCTCAGCCGATTGAATGAACTTCGGATCCTCCTAATAAAGCATTTCACCCGATAAACGACCTCATACTTTAGGGGGCAACTGTTATAGACATTTTTGTGCCTAACAGCATGGAGCATGAAATGTCAATAATCTGAGGGATCCAAAGTCCCTAAACATGTTGTTCTTACCCTTAGAGGAACAAGGTCTGCAAACCACAGCACTAAAAATCAGTTCTCCACCTGAAAACACTCAAAAACAGGCTATTTCTGGATCATGTCAGCTGCTCCACTGAGCATCTGCGCTGAATGTCAACTGCTCCTCCTTGTACCTGCGCTGAAGGTCAAAACCAATGAAGGCTACCTGCGCTGGGCGAGATTGGCCAAGTGGCACAGTCATTCTGCAAGGTGTCAACTGCCCAGGAAGCTTCCAAACTGACGCTTGGGTCAAGGAATTCGCCTAGTGATGAGTAAGAGGGTCTTGATCTCCAAGTGGAAGCAAGATTCTCCAAGTGGACTCAAGAACTGAAGATTAACTAAAGTGGGAGAGGACACAAGTCAGCTTCAGGCCAGTCTCAAGATGACTCATCCTTTCTCCAAAACCCTATATATAGAGCTCTCTCATGAGGTCTAAGGAGGCTGGAATTTTGTGCAAGTAAGGAAGTGCTGTTGGTTTGTGTATAGAGCTATTGGGTGTTTTTCTTGAAGGAGGTGAAGAGGAGATTTCTTTCAGCTGGGAGGTGTTGCTGGATTGGGCCCATTGTGGTTGTAACTCTCTCAGAACTTTACTTCTATTACCAATAAAGTATTTGAGGTTCTTCTATATGCATGTGTCTTTATGATGAATAGATGCTTGTATATTTGATTTATGCTAATCCTATAATCGATTATGGATGTATGCTTCTTGTAGTTTCCTTTTCTTGTGCTTTTACAGGATCTGTGTGTAGCTGGGCCGGTGAAAGGACGAGGAGCTAGGAGCAAGCGGCAAGGAGTGAAGACTGGATCGACTATTAGCACAAGATAACAGTTAGTAGATCATCCTTTTCTTCCCTCTCTCATCTCATAAAGAAGAAACTTTGAATAGCTTTGCATTCAGTTGTTGTTTGAGTACTATCACCTTCAGAGTGGGATAGAGGCATTCTGCATTAGATACTTTTCCCCCCAACAAGATCTTGCCATCAGATGGAAGCCACGTGTTACCTTGTGGACGGCCCAGATTCGACCTTGGGATTTACGCCACATGTCACCTTATGGAAAACCCAGATCAAGCCTTGTGGTTTCAGCCATGTGTCACCTTATGGACGACCCAGATCTGACATTTTGTTTTCTGCCACGTGTCAACTTATGGACAGCGCAGATCCGGCCTTTGGATGGGTGCCACGTGTCACCTATTGGACAACCCAGATCCTGCTTTTGAATGGGCGCCACGTGTCATGTTGTGGATGGGCTAGATCCAGATTTCCGATGGGCACCGCATGTCACGTTTTGGACGGCTCGAATCCCGCCATCGGATTTCAGCCACTTGTCAACCTTGTGGACGGCCCAAATTCGGCCTTCTGATTGCCACCACCTATCTCCTTGGCAACTCCATTCACAAAGGTAGGAAATGAGGACGGAGTTGTATAGATCGGGGAAGAAAAGATTCTTTACCACGCCTACCAGATCGGGGTTCGGCTGGCTGGGAGATCCTTCGGCTGGCTAGGAGATATTGTGGCTGGCTAAGTACTTATGAGCTAAGTACGGGCAGCTCGCCTATGACCCGATCACGCACACCTACCTTCCTACCTCTCGTTCCTATAAACCCTTATTAGCCTTTAGACCCACCTTTACCTGCCTACTTATGCGTGCCTGCCAACCCTACCTATGCTTACCGCCAATAGCCAGGACTAACCAAGAAGAGAAAGAGTGGTCCTACCTACCTTTGACGGAGATGCTTTGACGATTGAAAGCCAACAGATAGAGACCTGGCGGGGTGTCGTGCCCAGCGGACGGGGCAACGAATTGTGACAGATATGCCTTTGAGAGTTATTCACTGCCAACAGATTTCATGCCCTAACGGGGACGAGGTGCGAAGCGGGACGAACTAGCCACTTGCAGGGATGGAATGACCGATCGAACCACCCCGAGCGAGACCCAACCACGGACCGAAAGAGACACGCACCTAACCAAACATATTTCACTTTAGACCCACCACCGGAGCTACCTATGCGTGAATACCCATAGCCGCGAATAAACAAGAGCAAAGATTAGGTGGTTCAACCAATCCGGAAATCTTCAATCCGGGCAGGAATAATTATTCATATATAAGGTAGGCTCTTTCTTTGGTTTCAGCGTCTTTGATATAGTAGGCACGCGTGATTCTCCAGGTTTGAAAGTGCTCTCGCCTTATTCATTTAGTAGGCCAGTGGTACCCTCTATTATGGAAATGGGCCATAACACACGGACCTCAGTGTTTCCTATTTATATAAAAGGCCGCTATTATTATTCATTAAAGGAGTCGTTTCACTATTCGCTCGCACTAATGCCTTTCGAGATCCATGCACTCGCAGGGTCAATCATAGCAGTCTTGTAGTAGCCCCAGCTATTATTTCAGTGGCATCTTTCGCCACCTATGCTTATTCAAGCAAGCAATTGGTAATATTATTCGCTCACTTGAACGAGCCGACTATTTGTAGGTTCCCTTATAATAGTAGGTACCAACCGGTTGATGGCTTTCTCTTTATAAGGGGAAAGGGTTGAACCATTCCGCTCACCTCACCATTGAAACGTGAGTCAATAAAGGTTGCTCTTCCTCCGCATGTGATCGGTATTATAGAACATCAAACTAACTAACTTCGTTCCTCATTTCAGTGGGTGACCCAGGTGAAAATCCCTGCTGAGCAAGGCTGATGTGGATAGTGTGCACTGATGATGTGTCTCCAAAAGAGTTCTAAGGGTCCAGCTGAGTGGACGGTGTGCAATGACCAGAGTCAAATGCAAGGCCTATGAAACTGATGCAATCGGCTTACGGTGACAGTGACGACAATGATGATGATGGAATGATAATGACAATGAAAAGAAATAGGATAGATGCCCCGTCTCTGATATCTCAGGGCTCATGCAAAACCCAACCTCCCTCACCTCAAGACTCCTGTACTATAGTTTGCACGAAATGCTTAAACTCCTTTGCTCTAATCAATAAGCTTTCTCTACCTAGTTTTGGTCTTGATACAAGGTCGTCGCTGGCCTTAGGGTGTTTTCGGGGGTAGGGTACTAAAGGTCCTCAGACTTCCAGCGGGGTTTGGCTAGTTGTTCACTGTTGGATCTCGCCCAACCCCCTATGGTTTTGTGTCAGGATATCCTTTTTTCCATTGTTCCTAGAGAGTTGTTTGGTAATAAGCTCCCATGCTGAAAACCATCAATAACCATTGATTTTCACCTTGTAGCTCCTTGTCGACGGGAGGCAGCAGCTCCGGAAATATTGAATGTGAAATGCCCCTCCATATCCTTCACCTGGCAGCCCACATTGTTCATTCGTCTCCGGGTATTTCTCGATCGGGTACGCTTGGGGGAGCAAGTAGGTAGCTTGGTCGCTCTTGGTCCAGATCAGCGTGATCTCCGAGCAGGACTCTGACTTGAAGCTATGACTTGATCAGCCTTCGCTAACGCTCACTCATTCGCATCTATGACTTGGTCGTGATCTGAGATAGTAAGTAGTGCTTTTAGTGGCTATAGTGTTTGGCTTATTACCCAACTCATTGGAGGGCCCCCCTAAGCGCACAAGCGCCATGAGATAAGGTAGTCGAAGTGAAGTGGAAGAGAAGGACTGAAGGCTTATCTCTTGCCCCTATTTGAGATCAGTAGTTGTGAAAGAAATGGGGAATGAGGAATGGGGGCGGGGGGAGAGCTACTCGAACGGTTGGACGAAACGAGGACATTATGTTGGGTGGAACAAAATTGGGTCGTTTGTTCTAGGTTGTTACCACCATCTAAGCCTTCTTTGTGAGCTGAGAGACCTCTAACCAAGTAGCGGGGTGGGACATCAAAACTTGGGCTATGATCTCCTCCTTGATACCACGTATAAAAAACTCCTTGAAGAACACACCAGTCATTTCTTCTATGCATATTGCCAATCACTCCAAAGAAGCAATATAGTATTCCACTGTGCTTGTTTGACACAAATTGGTCAACATCCCTCAAAAATGGGTCCACCTAGAGGATTACCGAGGAGCTAGACCAACGTAATCAGCATCACGCAAGGATGATTTTTGGATAGGTCCCCCGCAATGGTCGAAGCCTGAGTATTACTGTACTGACAGAATGTTTCAATTCCTAATATTCCAAGTTATGTAGGAATTTCACTGCCTGTGCTGTAGAGGCTAGGGTTTGCAGGGTTCTAAACTCAGATGCTTAGATCAGCGTCCGCCGGAAGAGAAAGGATCCTCAACATGCAAGTTATGTAAAGCAGTGGCCCCTATTATGAAAAAGAATCTCTCATGGATTCCGAGAAAAAGATCATACGGTTGTGGGAAGACAATATAATGGGGAAGCCACCTCTAAATCAAATTGAGCAGTTGACATGAACTAAAAGTTTGGATGCACTCTCGGAATCTTATAACGTTGCATGATATTTCAGAATGGAATAATGCTACCTCCAGAATGTGGAGTGAGGGGAAGAGGATAGATGTCCCTGATCATCTTGTGGAACAATGGACAACACCGACATGGGATCGGAGATGAATTCATTCTTATTTATGGTGCTTCCTGGGCTTGACCCCTTCGGCAGTCATCAATTCATGGTAGTTAATGCCTTTCTCTATCCCCTCGACCGAAAGAGGATAATCTTTAGGGATCAACCTGTAGGCCTGTATTAGTATTAATGTGTCCTTCCTTTCCCTCGATAGTAGTTGGCAACTACATACGATTCATATTACGTATGTAATAACCGATCAAACCGCTTTCAACGTATCGCCCCTACTCCTTTATAGGGGTCACTCACTCATTTCGATGCCCACCACCCAATAAGCATCAAGGACTGGCAGAGGCTCGACTGTTAGGGAGAGGAACTTGAGTTGCTCGACCAACGAGAGAGGTAGCACACTCGACTGTTAAGGAGAGGGAAACCTTGCCCCCAGAGGGACAAGCAGCTTCGCACCTTGAAAAACCTCCGCCTCCTGAAAATGCTATAATAGGAGGGTGAGGTCACGTGGGAGGAGACGAGCAACTCTCTTTTGGGGTAGGGGGTGAGGTTACGAACCCACTCTCCCGACCAAAGAAGGGGGAGGGGCCCCAAAAGAGAGGGTCGATAAGGGCTCGACTGATAAGGAGAGGATGCATAAGCATGACTTGACCACCGGGAGAGGAACTTGAAGAACTAAAGGAGAGGAACTTGAGTTGCTCGACCATAAGGATGCTACAGCAGGCTCAACTGTTAAGGCTGCCATTTCCGCCATCGAGAGGGCCGCCATCATTCCTGCTCCTATAGAGACCCAACCAACCAAGGTCCGGAGGGTTTGCGCTTCTGAAGGCAAGGAACTGACACTTGAAGGAAGGGAAACTGATTGAATTGAAAGCAGTGGAGAAGTGATCACCTCTTTCGACTGCTCGCTGATCCCACTGCACTGACCCCTCTATGGCAGAAAGCACCTAAGACGATGGCTACTTTTCTCTCTGAACTTCAGCCTTGACCAAAGGTAAGAACCAAAGTAAGAAGGTCCCACCAGGTAAGGCGGATTTTCAGGGGCAATTGGCGTTGAAAGTGAGGTCTTGCCTTATCGGGTTAGGGACTCTTATCTGGGTGCGTATCACTAGTTATATATGAGTATCCGGGTGGACTCCAAAGAATAGAGAAAGGGGAGGAATAAAGAAACTGATCGCCTTATCTGGAAAGCAGTCAAGCCATCACCCGATCATCCATACCTTGCTTTTTATGCCGTCGCTCATCCCTCCCCGGTGGACCATGAAACAGCTTCCCCTTTCTTTAAGTGCCCTCATTCATTATTTGCCGTTGTTAATACGTATAATATATATGTCAATCAGTTCCTTTATCAGTGGTGGCTATCATTCTCTTTCTTTAGTTAGAGTTAATGAGTTCCTGTATTAGTATTGTTGTGGGTAGTTGTTGTTAGGTTGGGTGGAGTACATGGAGAGGTGGGTCTCGTACAAGAAATAGTAGTGGTTGTATTTGATCTCCTTTCTTATTATAGGTGGTATGTAGTTATCGTAGTCGGAGGTAATAGTAGGAGAGATATCGAGGTGGTGGGTGCGGAGATAAGGAGAGGTGGGAGAAACTATGACTTGTCTCCCCTCTATATGGAATCTTGTTTCCAGTATCTATTCCCTACTATTCTCTTCTTATTAGTAAGAAAGTTGGTAGCTAAATCGTTGATTGGTTAATGAATGAAGCTATTGACCGATCAATTATTCCTCCATCTCCAAAGTGGTGGGGATTACGACTAGCTTGTTACTATTACAAATTAATTACTAAGACAAAGACTACTAATCATTAACTAAGACTGACTCAAATGATACTACCTAGCATATTTCATAGTAGCTTGTCTCAATACCCCTCACTCGAACTGTCATTTTATCACTCTTTGAACATTTTATCACTTGGATCACATAGAAGGAAGATCGATTCATTTGCTTATATTACAATGCACCCTCCTCTTATCTTTCACTGCAATTAGGAGCGGAGAGGCTCGACCGACTACCGCAAGTAAGAAGGATCGACTCTAACTACAGTTTATGGAACTGCCTCCTAACATTTGAACCGAACCCGAGGGTGTAGTTCCCACTTTAGTTATTAGTTAGCCATTTCACTCAATTGAACTTAGGTGCGGACCTGGGTTTACTTTATGCTTATAAGGGAGAACAAAAGGTTAAACCCCAAGCGCTGTCAACCTTGTTTCGTAGGCCTAAACGACCTCTAACTTACTTTGACTTCTCACGTTTCTACTATTGGAAGAGATGAACTTGTCCTCTATTGGTCAATCTCCACCAGTACTTGTTATTTCACTTGCAGCATTTAAACCCACTATGCGCAACATCTACAAGGAGCATATTAGTTTTTCCTGATCTTGGGAGGGTGCTTAATTCATAGAGAGTTACTATGGGAAACCCCAAATCCCACCATAAATGACGAACTCTGTTACCCATATGATAGCGCGACGCTAAGGAAGTGAGATTGACTAAGCTTAGAGTTAACTTCGGGAAATTGACGGAGAAACCTGAGGCAAGTTGGTAGAAATTCTCATAAGTGAGGCTGAAAAAACCTATTTCCAGGCAAAAAGGGGGACTGAACGAAACCATAGTGGCTAGGAAAGCCCCGGGGATTCTATGGTAAATTGGAAACGTCGGAGTAAACTGCGGCTTGTGAATAGTAAGATGAGGTGATAACGGCGAAGTGATGTTCGTATTTGGGTTGACTAAGTTTCGCATGATTGGGGTTGACTAAGTTTCGCATCAAGGTGACAGGATTTGAACCTATGGCCCTCTGTACCCAAAACAGCCGCGCTAACCAGACTGCGCTACACTTTGTCTCACCCCAGTTCATCCCAATGAAGACTCCTTCTCACTATGCTATGAATGGGATTTGTGTCGATGAACACCAAAACCAACCCCTTGCTTCTCATTTGTTTGGTTCGAAACTTGCCCTTACCTTCTTTCCTTCCTTCGCTATGCTCGGGTAAGGTTTCGGGGCAGTTCGCTTGAATAAAGCAAGCCAGGGCCAGTTCTGTATAGAGGTGGCCGGGTGAATAAGGAGTATAGTGCCAGTAAGACTCGCATGCATAGAGGCGCAGGGAGGCAATGATTAGGAAGTGTTCTCCCTTACCTGAGCAAAGCGTAAGGGGCGCCGGCCCTACCTAAATGAAGAAGAGATCAAACCCTGGGGGCAATAGGCCTAGGAAGGGGCTTTCATTTTAAGATTCATTTTCTTTGCAAGATCCCTAACTGTCAAGGCCGCCATCACCCCTACTCCTTTATAGGGGTCACTCACTCATTCCGATGCCCACCACCGAATAAGCATCAACGACCGGCAGGGGTTCGACTGTTAGGGAGAGGAACTTTAGTTGCTCGACCAACGAGAGAGGATAGTACACTCGACTGTCAAGGAGAGGGACGAAGTCACTCACTCATTCTGATGGGTGAGGAACTTTAGTTGCTCGACCATAAGGGAGAGGACCAACAGGGTGAGGGTGAGCCTATCGAACTCTCGACCTATGGGAGAGGGATTTATCGCTCATCCATCATATGGGTGAGGGTGAGCCTGTCGAACTCTCGACCTCTGGGAGAGGTAACGAACGCTCGACTAAAAGGCTGCCATCGGCTCGACTGCTAAGGCCGCCATCGATTTCTCGCTCGACCATCGGGCTGCCATCGCCGCCATCGATTTCTCGCTCACCCATCATATGGGTGAGGGCCGCCTAAGGATGCGACAGCAGGCTCGACCAAAAGGGAGAGGACCTTTCCGTTCGTTCTTAGGTCGGGTCGCCCTCCATTTCGATAAACCATTCTTGATACCATCTTGATACCACCAAGCCTTCTCGGATCGGTTCTACGAGAAAAGCTTTTTTCGTATCGGTGGTGCAGGGGACAAATTGATCACTCACTGAGAAGTGAAACCCTGTGACTATATCGTCCCGAAGACGGATGCGACGGGAAGAAATGGCATTTGGAGGTGTTGCTGACTCCACATTTAGGTTTCGGCATGACACAGCTTGCACTGTCCTTTCGCACTTAGGCGCACAGCGTGCCGTCTCATTCGGTAATGATTCGACAATTTCCGGCGTAATTGAACGCAAGCTGATCCTAAGTAATTGCTGTTGTTCATTGGATTCCAGATAAACCACTTCATTAGGATTAGGGAATCACTGCAATTCCCTCTGAATAGCTCTGATTCTCTCGTCGAAAATCGCTTTGGAAGTATTACCAAAACTCCTCTGAATAAATATGAGAAAGCCTATGGAACGACGAGTTACTATCGTTTCTTCATTACATATTGAGATCCCCTTCGAACTTAAGACACGAATGAATGGAATAGCAAAAAATGGCATATTTCCCTCCTTCGTATTCGTGGAACTCAATATTGTTTGTCAACGTCATCATGACTCTTTTAGCAAATGAACGGAAGAAAAAATCCATGCCCCCGGAGGGACAAGCGGCTTCGCACCATTAGATATTATATTCATTATGGTCGCAGAGATAAGCTTAGGGTTGGACCTCCCAGCGGCGACCCACATTTCTCCACCCATACTCCTTAAAGAAAGTGAAGAAGGTTCTCCCTTTCACTCAGGGTAGGTTCTCCTTGCCTGGTGCGGACAAGCGACTGCGTTCCTTACCTTACCTTCTAGCTCTTTTAGGGGAATAAAGAAAGGGAACCTTACCTTCTATAAGGTATAGGATACTCTTTTATCTCAATCTAGCTCAGGCTTTTAGGGTAGGAAATAGAGAAGTTGGGGCCTTCTTATTCGGGGGGGCCTTTGGATGAATTTATTGGATACCCGAGAAACATAATCTTTCAAAGAAACAACTTCTACGGCGATAAATTGGGGTCAGGTTTGGCATCTCTGCCCCTGCCCTCCAAACAGTATGGGAGCCTCTCGGCTCGCACTGCTCACACTCCCGGATCTTAACCCTTGGGTAACCCTCCTCCACCCACCATAGTGTGCGAAATTGAGCCAAGCTTACTACAACCTGCCTAACTGACTGATAGATAGGCGTCGTGGTTCAAACAAACTATGGTACCTGCTTAGCTTACCCGAATGCCCCCACTGATCATTGGTGAGATCCAATCCCCTCTATTGAATGGGGTCCCAACTTGTTCCTCACCTTTTCCGGATGATGCATCTCCACAAAGATCCACTATTTTTAGACCTGCACAATCCCTCACCATATGAATAGTGAGTGACTCCTGTTAGTGGGTTTTGGGCTGCTGTTGGTATTATCGTCCATCTTTTCATCGAACCTACCTAAAGAAAGGGCTATAAACCTAGGGTGTCAAACTATACAGAAATATCGTAAGTAAAGGGGCTGTGTGATCCTTCCTTCCATCCTACCTACCTATGTGGGATGGGTAACCAGCCGCATAGCCTAAAATAGAGAGGTGAGCATATGTCATGTGGGTCGGCCTGTGTCCCATTCATTCCTTTCATTCCTTGGGCTAAAAGTCAATGTTCCTGAGATCGTCCCAATGAGGCTCCCCAGGTGTCCAACTAAAGGTGATAAGGAAGACGGTAGTACTAAGTTGAATTGTAAACGTACATGGCCAAACTCTAAGTTCAGGGAGTAATCGGGAAACTGCACATAGAGGTAAAAGAATATAGTGGTAATAATCTAAGGCAAGGTCCCAGTATGACGAAGATCAGGGCTTATGAAAAGGGCCCGTAGGAGCTCTGAAAAAGCAATGAGTGTGGGCTAGGCTAAGCTCTTCCTCCTTCCACCAATAATAGCTAACCAAACATAAAGGGATAACCTTAAAAAAGAGGGCGGATAAACTTGACGAAGTGAAATATCGTAAGTAATAAGGGCTGGGTAATCATTCCAAAGGTGTAATGGGTAACCCTGCCTTCCATAGAGGTAAATGGAATAAAAAAGAGTCAATATCTCTGAGCGTACAACGAGGGAAAGTGTTTATTGGGCCTTTTTGAACGAAAGAGAGTATTAGGCGATCTTATCAGATGAAAACCTGAGCATAAACTTGCACTTACAGTATTGTCCCCACCTGCCTATGAATAAGAGGAAACCGATCCAAGTCCGATAGGTCTTATCTCCTGGATCTGCCCTCTCTAAAAGCAGTATTCAACTACCCGGATTGAGTCCATCGGTCCCGACCAATGTGTATCCTTGCTTTCATCATGTGTTCATGCCTAGCCCCGGTGTAGGCAGTACGTATTGCTCCGGAGTGTCCCCACCTACATGGTGTGCTCCCATCTAACCCGGCTCTAGTCTGGCAGATCTCGTTCCGGTATGTGCCCACCTCCATAGTATGTTTACACCTAACCTGGATATAGTCCAGCGAGTCTCGTTCCAGTATGTGAAGCCCACCTTACTATAGGAATTATCTAATGATTGACTGGGTAATGATCGCGGTACAGGCATCTCCCCAAGTGCATGCTATCGAACTGCCTCATTACCATAGCAGGAGTTATAGATCTCCCACACTCCTATCCCCGAAATGCCTCTAAACTGCCCCATTCACTGGCACCTGATCTGGGTCTTCTCACGCTATCCCCCTTTGAGGACTGCCTATTAACTGCCCCATTCACCGGCATAGTCTTATCCTTCTTATTTTCCCTAGATTACTACCTATGAACTGTCCCAAGTTCATCGTAGGAATTAGAGTCTCTTTCCAAACCCTTTCCCATCAGTGAATGCTTCATGACTGCCTGGCCCTCACAGCAGTAATAAGGATATCTATAACTAGGATAAATCCCTCTCCTGGACAGTTGACTGTGCTAATGCACCCTCACCATATGAATAGTGAGTGACTCCGTCCCTCTATTTTGGGAAAATAGAGCGATAAATCCCTCTCCTGGATAGTTGAGTGTGCTAACGCACCCTCACCATATGAATAGTGAGTGACTCTGTCCCTCTATTTTGGGAAAATAGAGCGATAAATCCCTGATAACGCGTCCATCCGATGCATTCTTTCCAATACAGCAAGCATTTCACCTACCTCACACCATCGATGACAGCCTTTTGGTCGAGTGTGCTAACGCACCCATCAATCACTGAAACTTGTCTGTGATTCCAGTCATTCATTATATACGTAATTACGTCATTCGAGATATGTCATTTAGTTCGAGATCTCAATTGCATAATGACATATGCCCATAGATGCATGATCTGCTAAAGCATAATTATGTATATAACGAAACCTCCATTCCCTTCCATCCATGTGGGCAATCGTACCTAAGGGCGAGGGAGAGGCATATTTCTTATCGAGGGATAGGCAAGGGAGATCGATCTATATCGCCGGAGGGGGAGGAAATATCCCAGAATCTTAGAGGTAGATTTGAAAGTCTTAGACACCATGGCAGACTAGTACATAGATGAAAAGGAAACCTACATTAGAATATATGGGGCAACGAATGCACCTCACACCTTGCGAAGCATGTCCCAGACATGCTGTTAATCCAAGAGATCGCATATCAAGCCATCCAGTTCGACTTTAACAAAGTACTGGTCAAGAGGAAAAAGAAAGGTTGTCATGCCTATCCTATCTTTATAGGAACATATGGCTTGTCAAACTCTGTCTATGCACTAATGGAAGCAAGAGCAATAGATGAATATAGGTTCTGTGAAAAGTGCTTCAAGCAGCACGACTGGAAGGAAGTGGTATCAAAACACAGAACCACAGTAGCCATACATTGGCCTTACGTTGATGAGGAATACCACGCTAACTCATCCATTTCAAGTCCTTATATATGTCATTTCCATAAATATAGGAATGATTTATTGATATTCCGTTTGGTGGGCCCATATTCTGTATCCTGTTCCTCGTGCCGTATGAATCGTAAAGAACGGAACGAACTAATCATTATGCTATTCAGGACAAGGACGAGCACTATGGTTGTTCCATAGTAAAGGCATGGAATTGACCAGCTTTCTTCCCGGGATAGGCATTGACCAGCTGCTCCACCCATACCAAACGGTAAGGAACGGTTTGTAAATACGAATGCCACCACGTCGCCCTCCTGTCCATGAGATCCCCTCCGGGCCTTTGGTCTACTTATGGGGCATTCATTACCACCTTTGTCGTACGGTCTCCTCTATTGCCACCACCACGGACGGATGCCACCACTCTCTATAGCTGATCTATGAGATCCCCTCCTTCGTCGGGCCTTTGGGCTACTTATGGGTTGTACAGTATTTATGGTAAATCACTTTGATCCCGGGATGGCACTAGATAGTGAAAGTCTGAACTGTCAAAAGGAACGGAACGGTAAGGAACGGTCTGTCAATACGAATCCATTGGGGTACGACAATACAAATGGGGCATTACAAATCTGTGTTCCCACCTTAACTAGTGATTATGTGTTCCCACCTTCAGAGTCTTTATAAAAGAAATCACTGCCGATATTTTATTACAGTCTGTCAATTAGTTATCACCTTCAATACGAATCCATGAGATCCCCTATGGGCCTTTGTTCTATCTATGGGGTAAGGTCGGGGAACTTCTTTCTCTCTCAATTCGCTATTAGTGGACGATTCTAACTATTGATTCTAACTAGCTATGTCCTGTATAGTACTCCAAAGGTGTGAATAGCAGTACCAGGGCTGAACGTAAGAGCTTGCGAACCCTATAATCAGTAAGGAGTGGGTGGGTCATTCCATTCCTCCGTTTCCAGCAGTTCACCATGAATAAGAGGTTTCTTTCCAGGATGCAGTGGTATCTTCCCCTATTAATCGAATGGCACATACCCCTTTTCCATCACCGGACTATGGATTCGCCAGGAAGAATCTTGAAAAGGGAGGGTCACATGAATACCATTGAATCGGAAACTCGGAGAGCAGGCGTCTCCCTCCTCATCCATAGGCCAAGAGAATCGAGCAACAACAAGGTGTATCCCCCGAAAGAAGAAGAGCAAAAGAGGCAGTTAGGTACCCTCCTTGAAATTTCAATAATTCTTACAAGAGTCTAAGGGATTATTGCTGGGAAGTGGAACAAAAAATGGAGCTACTACTATATTCACTAATCCCATGGGTTGCATAGGAAATATGCTCTTGAATGAGATGAAGTGAATAAATGAATTCCAGAGTTGTTAGACCAGGTGATAAGACCAAGTGCTTCTCTTGCTGGTTTACCTATAGTTTTTGTTCCTAAGAAGCATGGGACTTAGAGGATGTGTGTGGACTATAGGGCCTTGAATAGAATCACCATGGAGAACAAGTATTCTGTTCCAAGGATTTATGATCTTTCAGATCAGCCCGAGCCGGTGTGCATTTGACTTTCTCCTAATCGCTTTGCAGCCTATCTACAACCTACTTATAGCCTATTGCCATGATCTTTGGGGCTCTGCCTTGTACTACTAACCTTTTTGACATCATCTAATCACCATCACTTTAAGGCAAGCAACCTACGCACCTCACTTCCATTATCGCCACTTCATCATTCTGCACTTTGGAGACATGCTACGCCTTAAAATAGAAAACTGCAACCAGATGCAAGTTTGTTTGGTTGGTATCCATCCCTTTGAAGCCAAGCACAATTGATCCCACTTATGAGCACCTTACAGGACTGCCATCTTTTACCAGGCTCTACTTGCCAACCCTTGGCTTACCAATCTCCGTAGAAGCTATGCATACTATGTTCGATGGAGGTCCAGGGGCGCAATGATAGGATGAGGGATCCCTATCTCAATGACGATGCAACCCCGCCCCATGTCCATAGTGACCGACGGTCCTGGTCCCTGATCTCGCGGGTCAATGCAATGGCTTGGGTTAATGGGGAAATGTGGTGATGTCCCCGGAAGGCGACGAAAGAGGCAAGACATATATGACAAAATCGGTATTAATAGGAGAATAAAAAGCTCAGAATCATCAAGAAGCATGATAGTATAAGGGCGGGTCAATCTCCTTATTAAAGGTTTCATGCATATACCCAATACACCACCCCTATAGACTCTAATGGAAAGAAGGATTATCTAGTCACGCTACGCTGGCTCAGGTCTTTGTTGCCGACACCTCCTCCTCTACTTGCCAATGACCCCCACCAAATCAAATATTTCTGTGCCAGCGATGAATGATCGATCTTTTCCACCTTATATGTTTTGAAAGGTCGAGATGGCAGCCAACCGCGCACCATGATGCACCATCAATCAGGACTGGTCCAGAGTTTAGTCTGGTTCAGGGATAGTACCACGCACGGATCATAGCTTCCTCTTCGACCACAACTTCTTCAGGTGCCAATACCGATTAATAAGGAGATAGCCCAGAAGGATTAGGAAGGCTCCGGATTATGAGTGCATAGATTCTCCTTTCACTTCAAGCAGGAGCGGGCTCGGATAGACCTAGATACAACGCATGGGGTAATAGCAACTGGGTGTACACTCAAGCTTACCCACTTGTATTACCCTAAGCATTAATGAATCGGTGTTTGGTGCCAAGCGGTCAAACTCACTCCCCCTTTTCTATGTGATAGCAGGCCAATTCCGAATAGCAATTCTAGGACTCGACTAAGCTATACTCAACTGATCGAGAAAAACCTCTACCGTTGCTTCTACCGATTCTTAAAGCTAATCAATCTCATTTTCATCTGATCTCGCACCAATCCATTTCTAGTTCATCAATCTCAATAGCTAATATCTCTCACTCAGTAGCAGGAGGCCCTATCAGCTATAGGTACTGGGCCATTTATGCTAGCTACAATTCCTGGATGATCCACCCCAAAATCACTAGTTTCTACGGGTCAAGTCTATTGTATACGCATCTTCTCTCGTTTCTATGCTTTGAGCGGGTACAGAGATGACCTAACCTCATTATATAGGGAGGTCATGGAGGGGAAAACATTGAACCGAGCCTGGCATTTCACCATCGATGGGCTTGACACTCGGCATTTCACTGCGGTATTTTTTCACCTCATAAATTCATATTGCGAGAAGCCTCTTCAAAACCTGTAAGACGTCGATTCAGCCCCCTTAAGTTGAGGGAGAGCACTCTAAGAATCGAGATGCAATAATAGTGGAAATCGACCTGTTCAAATTGGTTTGTTGGGCTACTTAACAACGAGCTACTATAAAGAGAACTGGGAAGAAACTTCGCATGCACGTTTCATTAAGACCAAGCACAACCCCTCAATTCTTATTATTATTAAGTTATTATTAAGTGATGATCTCGTTTCTCCGCCCTGACACATCTGGGAGAAGCACCGGGTATGTCATAGAAGCATATAGGTATCACATCACAGGCTACAGTTCGAACCCGCAGTAGTCGGGGCCCCGCGAGTCAACTGATTGCTCCCGCTCATAAGTCAGTTAGTCGAGTGCAGCGATTCAAGGTTCTTAAGAAGTTCAAACTTGTGCTCCCCTATCCGGACCTAGGGCAGGGAGTCGAGGGATACTTTTTAGTGAATGGGAAAAAGGGGTCTTGAAGACTCTCTTTGTGCGGTGGGCAACAGTGAACTACGGATCCGGTGGTAAGGCAGTTTTGGGGAAAGGCTGCCTCGGCCTATCGTAAACCAACTCCCTTTCGGAGCTTGCTTTGTAGTATGCAAGAAATTTCGAACTCCCTGCCTCGAAACGCAGTATTATCGCAAAGGTTTTGAAAAGAAGCGTTGGGATCGGGTTGCTCCGACAAGTACCTCTTCCACCTATATAGAAAAGGGGAGGTGAATGCCCCGGGCCCTAAAGTGTGCTTTTTTGTAGGCGCCGTAAGGCCGCTCAACCATAAGGGAGAGGAAGGATAGTAGAAAGAATTGAGTTCTCTATCTCTCTCTCGCGACGACTAGGAACAAAAAGCTCATTCGTGGAGTTGGATCGAGTATCTCTATTAAATACAACTTTGAAGCGATTCCGTTGCCTGAATTGGAAATAGTGCCAAAAGATCTACCAAGCTTACGTATCTTCCCCGGTAGGTATAGGGATGCGATTACAGCTTGAAATATAGAAAGCGCTTTCGACCACTCAGCCATTGTTCCCCTCTTCGCTTCACCACCTTCCATGGATCGAACATGTGACCGAGCCGAGGAAGGACACGGGATAGAGATAGACTGCCCGCGATGTTTCCTACGATCCTAGATCGGCCCACATCCCGTGGCAATGGAAAGCACCCTGCCAGATTCCATTTATATATTTAAGGTGGGCGCACAAATGCTCTCTCTCTCCAACCAAAAAATGACGCAATTTCCAACCCTCCCAACCTCGCAACATTCAATAGCTTTCAAACTGACTTCGATCGAGTGCCCACCTTTCTAACATATAGAGGGTAAGGCCTGGTTGAGCAACTTTCGATGTGTTAGCTTTCTTAATTCTAAGCAACCCTTTTGAAATTCATTAGGTTGAGTGCTTTCAAATACGATATGGCCCTATCTATCTCTCGATCTCGTTACGGGCACACCTTCCTTCGTGTAGGGGTATAGTGCATTCTCAAGGTTGTTTGCCCGTTTTGCCTGATAAACGGAGAAGAGCATGTCACATACTTAATCATTTCTCGAATTCTTATATAGAAAAGGGCCCCCTACTAAATCAAGTCTATCCATCGAGCTATAATAACGAGTTTTATGAGTCTCTTACGTATTAAGAAGTTCCCTCATCCAGGGACACAAGGTTTAGATCTGCCTCTAAATATACCTGAAAGAGGGTAAGATACCTCCCTTCTGATATGTACCGAGGCGGAGACCATTTCATTCGGGAGCGAAATTCCCTACTATTATTATTTAAGCAACATTCAAATTCATAAGCAGTTACTTATTTATAAATCTAAAAACCATCAATTGATTGGGGAGCATAAGCAGCGATGGGACTTACTAGAACCTATTCTTTTGAGGAACTCAAAGAAGCGCTGTCAGGCACTGCAATTCCCCCCCACTTTTGATAAGTGAGAGAGAGTCGGGATGCCGGCTCAGAATGAGCTATACGCAACACGCATGCAGGTCAAACGGATGCTTGTCGCTTCCCGGGCTTACTAATGGATAACCAGTCGCAACCACTCCACAATGTTGAATAGTAAGGGCCCAAGTTATTATATAGAAAGCGTCGCTCTTTCGTTATTTGATCAATTATTCGATAGCGAAATGACATATATAATTGAAGTCTCGATAAAATATCCACTTATACCTCTGCTTTCTCCGTTGCTGGCTATAATGCTGCTAGCTTAGACGCTGGAACAAGCTCTCGAACTGCAAGCTCCACTACTACTTTTGTGGTTGGGTCTCAATCTGGAACAGGGTAACAAGCCGCTGCTACTAAAGCTACCTCCACCTCCGCTACTGTTGGAGCCATTGCTGATGGTGCCTATGAGACTTTTGCAACTTTTGGTGGTGCAACTTCGAGCCATGGTTATGCAATTGAAGCAACTTGACCTGGAGAATGAACTCGAGTTGCCTCCTCTTTATTCTCCTCATAGTTAACCAAATTTGGCAATTTTGCCCTTTTTGGCAAGATGAAATCATCACGATGTATCCTTCCTAGACCTCAATGTTTCTAGATTCCCTTCCATTCATGCTTCGAGCCTATGGCAAGATTTGTGCAAATATATGAACATCATGTGTCAAATCCACCCAGGATATGGACCCAAAACTTTGAAAAACATGTTTCACTCGCCTTCGATATCCATCCCCATACTTGGCCAAAATTGAAATGGAAATCCTTCACCCATATGAATGAGTGAGTGACTTCGTCGATGGTGGCCTTGACAATCGAGTGTGCTATCCTCTCCCGTTGGTCGAGCAACTCAAGTTCCTCTTCCTAACAGTCGAGGCCCTGCCGGTCCTTGATGCTTATTGGGTGGTGGGCATCGGAATGAGTGAGTGACTCAGTGGATGGTGGCCTGGACAGTCGAGTGTGCTAACGCACCCTGTTTATTAAGAATGTTGCTTGCGACGATGTGTCACATGATCAAACTGCTTCATATGCACTTACCCGTGGGATGCTTACATCATTTTACCAAGTGGTAGGTTCTGATTGGTCGATAAGATGTCCACATGTCTCTGCTGACGTAAGTACCTTTAAGATGGTGTGCCACCAGTTAACCTGATATGATGCCATGTGTCATCTCCATATTCGTTTGGGCACATCCTGCAAGTCTTTCTTAGCCTTCGTCCCAACTCTATCAAATATGCCCGGTCATGGATGGACCCTAAATGTGGTATAATTCATCTTTTAGTAGTGTTGGTCCCATTTCGAAGACCTTGCAAATACCTTAACAAATATGTATAAAACCAGAAGTTGAACCTGACAATGAAGCAAATTTAGTTCAATTCCCAATTCCCCGCCGGGGACATTAATGCCATGCTTCGGGTTGACTTATTGATTCAGGGTTTAAATGGCTTCTATAGGCTATTGAGGGGCTTAATGGCTTATCTCTCTTCCCCGTGCTTTTCTCTCTAACGCTCGAGGAGATATCTTTCCTGTACTTCTATCTCTTTCCCGTGCTTAGAGATCTTTTCCGTACTTTAGAATGAAATTTGTCAAACCTTAGTAGTGGATACACCCAGAAATATTTTGATATAGGGAGGGTCTGGCCTTGTATCCTTACCTTACCGAGCTTGTCTATCTATAACTGTACGAATTGTAATACTTCTTATTTAGGTCATATTCTTGACTGATGAGTAGACTTATTACGTATAGAATAATCCGTCTATATATCTTGATTAGTCTAAATAATCTTTCATGAACTAGAAACCTGTACTACTAGATCAATGGCTTGATACGTTGGGTTGGGTCCGCACTACTGGGTAAGCACTTGTACCCTTGCGGGACCTCTAATAGCAAGCCAAGCCATCGAACCATCCAATAGCTATTCTCGCAAGCTACCTTTCTTGCCCGCAATAATAGGGTCTTTCTTTCCTGCCCATATCAACGAACTCCCATCAAATCGCACCCAGGATGTGTTGTTCACCCTGTATTTTTCGTTTCCATAAGGTAAGTATTCAAGTGACTTCCTGCTCGATGAGGTAAGGCTTTCTAACGACTCCCTTCTTTTTCTTAGGTCGGTCAAGACTGAGCGGAGCAGGGGTGAGTGAAACTAAGTAATGACTCCGAGCGGTAGCGAGTCCTTTCCTCTGGTATTAGGGAAGCTTGGTTGTTTCAGTCCCTAGTTTGGAGCTTCCCGAACTAGTAGCTACACTTGCCAATAGGGTTTGATATTCCTTATTGTACGACGTATCCACACGTGCCTACAGGTTCAAATAGTGATTTTCTTGTACTTGACTGAATGTCCTCTTCGGTAAAAGGTGGTACATGCTCGTAAGTAATGAATGAGAAACTGATTGAAGATGTATATCACTTTTTCGAGTATGATCAGAAGGTGATCGGGATGAATTGGGAACAAGGCTTCTTGATAAAAGGATCTAATAAGTCAAGTTTGAGTTCTTCCCTTCCCTCTTTGACTGAGTAGCAGCCACCCTGCCTGGAGTCGACTGGAGATGCGGGCGGGGCCTCTATCTAAGGTAATAGATGGATGCTTTGTGTTGTCCATCTTCGTCGGGTAAAGGAAGGGAAGAGGTGTTTGAAGAGTGCTTGCTAGGCAGGCTGGAGGGCACTCTTCTACGAACCGGATCGAAGTAACTTGCTCATATACAATACATAAAATATGAATTAGCTTTATTCACGGACTTCCTTATCACAGTCAAGGCGGAACTTAGATCTCTATTCCCATTCCAGCTAGCTATAAATCATTTTCAGCCCCTTATGAATTTTTCATTAATAAATGAATGAAAAGGCTATGAATTGATTATTCCTATCCATCCTCCGCCTTCAGCTTCAATTGCCCTTTTTCTGTCACCTGCAAATAGATCGATTTCTCCCCACTCGAATAGAAATAGTTATTCCTCCCGACCTGCTGCATCTCGTTCATAAAAGTGCTACCGGAACTCGTCCTGTCGCTTCGTCCATATCTCTCTTGGTCGTCCAATTGCTTCGATCCGCTCTCCCGCTTTATTCATATTTACCCCTGCTGTGAAACTCCTAGGGATTGTACTAATGGAATTGGAGTAACCCAGTTCCATTCATTGGTTTCCAGTTTCCTCCCATCCATTGACTTACTTTCACCGCTTCTTTACCTAGTTCCGGAGGAGGCTTACGCAAAGGCAAAGGCTGCTACTCACTAGTGACCAATTCTATAGCTTTATCCGAAGCTCGATACCACCCATCCCTATGTCATTTTCTACTGTTAGCCGGCATTGGGTAGTCCACCTTGTCGACCATAGATCCCAGTTACCTCCATCTATATGCCCCGCCTTTTCTAACTATTGAAATTCCCAGCTACCTGAAGCTTTTCTTCTCCAATTCGATCGGCTTTTGCAACTCCAACTCGATCGTTATTGCTGCATTTCCTTTCCAAGCTTTACCTCATACGTATAACTATCCCCTATATGACAGGATATGCTGGTGGGCCGGGACCTAAGCGTGCTGCCCCCCCCCCATACCAGCCGATCCACCACTTCAAATCTTAGTCTCGGTACATTAATGACGGGGACGAGGGGCCAGATCCATACGGTCGTCGGATGCTGGGAACGAACCGGGTGAGCCTGCTCTGTGATAGGGACTGTGTTACGGATCGGGCGCGCAACACTGCGAAGCTCTGGCTTTAGAACAAGTATCGAACCGCCCTCTTTTACCCCCTGCCTTTGTTGCTGCTACTCGATCTGCTACCCCTGCTGCTAGACTGGGGTATACTCTGAATGATAGCTATAGATCCGGAAGGGATGCTTCTAGGTAAACTGAGTAATCAACCGGCGGTGCTGGATCTTTCCTAAATGCATCTAGCTCAGCATCTGATGGATCCGTTGGAACTTTATCTGTATCTGGTGGATCTCTAATGAATGGGTATGGATTTGTATATGGAACCGTAACTGGAGCACGTGTGAAACAAAGCATAGAAGCTCGGATAAGGTGGACCGGGGCACAATGTATGTAAATGTATGTCTAAAGCTCTCTGATCATCGTGCAGGATTCCTCGACGATAGATGATGCTTGAGCCTGAGTGATTGTACTAAAGAACCTACCTTAAAGAATAGTAAGGTCTTTTTTTTAGGGGGCAAGGATGCGTAAGCAGGCTTGACCACCAGGAACGATGAGTGGCCCGGCTGGGCGGGTATTTCTCCTTCCCTAGCCTTCTTATCTAAGCTTCATGAGTGGGTGTATGAGTGAAACTACTACTACCTTCTACCTTCTATTCGCTGTTACCTACCCTATCTGTACCTATCCTTCTTAGATCGGTGTTTCGGCTTCTACCTCATCTACCTCATACATTAAGGAAGAAGCTTAGAAGGAAGACTCTATCACTCACATAACAAAGCCATAAAGCCAGCCAGTCATAGCTGTTCCCGAACCTAGCGTTTCGTACCGATCTTCTCGGCTTTACTAGCCCCACCATACTTGACTGGCTTTATGTTTCCGAACCTAGCTGTTCCCGAACCTAGCGTTAGTTTGTGAGTGTGAGCGTGTGAGTGAAGGTCCCGGAGGGGCTTGCGCTTCCTAGTGCAAGGAAGGCAACTTATTGAATATCAAGGTTAGGCCAGGTGTGGGAAAGAGTAGGAACGATAGAAACGATATGTTCAATTATGATTAGATTAGGGAAAGTCAGCACTATTCACCTGTTGCTTATAAGTGGTAGTATTGATGCTTACTCAGCTTAACTGAGACTGTGATTCCATAACAACCTTTGTACAGGTCTATGGTTTCCATATGATTACTCTTAGTATTAGTATCCAATGAACACCATTAATTGCATAGATCAATAGGTAAAGCTTATCTGTTCTACTCTATTACCTTTGTTCCATAATATATGGATATGTGATATTCAATTAGGTAGATTACGTAATGACTAGTCTCTTTTTATTACACTATAAGCTATTTCCATTACTCTGTACTAGTTAATGATAGGCGTATTATGAGTCATTAGTATACCTGTAATAGTAGATGCGTATAACATGTTCAGACATTGAAACCAGCTGTTATCATGGAAGGTGCTTGTAATCAGTATTGAACAAGAGCTTTGTTACAGTTCATAGTAAGTAACAGGTCAATGCTAATGATACTACATGCTTAGAAAGAGTAGTCATAAGCTATACTTCATCATGCTAACACTAGCTCTATGTGATAACCATTGACTCATACTAATACTTTACCCTATGTATGATATGGAAAGCTTGGTTCTACTATCCTTGTTTACTTATTCCTCAGGTATGGCATTTGAATGGGTATTCTGGGTACTTTCTATCTTCTCTCGGGTATCCAATGATGAGGTATATCTATTATCCTCTCGGCCAATGGATGCTTACCACTCTTGTCCAGATGTATACGTGTTGCTATGTTCCGTGGATATATATGGCGGCTATTACTGGTATGAAATCTGGCTATGCTCGGCTATCGACTATGACCACCTTCTGTCTACTATGATCAACTACTATGACCTTCTGGCTATTGGTTGTAGGCTTTATGTGAGGCGGTCCATGCATATGGCTTCCGCTATGTGAGGCTATGACAGGCTATGACAGGTTGTATGGCTATCACTGGTGCTTATGGGCCATGAATGATGGCGTATGATCAGCAAATTGTGAATCATCGTCTGTAATGCATCGTCTATCCAATCGAGGTAGGAATGTGTGTTCCGTAGATGGTAAGTGAGGTAGGGAGATATGGGGGAACTCCTTTTCGGATATGGATTGAACAGATCCTTCTCTCGTCGTCTGGTGGGGCACATGGAATGGGTGGAAGAGTTAGGGGTTCAAGGCAGAAGGAAGAAAATGTGTGCATCTAACTGCTTCATCTCTCTCTCTCCAGCTGGACCAGCCACTCACCAAATGAAGTCACAATGGCTGGCTTTGTGTCCGTCCGGCTGGCTACTTTACGGCTTGGCCACTGGTTAGGTAGTAACTAACTGGCTTGTCTAGCTGGATAGGAGGATCGTGCTAGCTTGCTTGGGATGGATCGCTGGGGTGGTGGTCAACTGAGGAATGGACGGGGTAGCTACGCCACCTTTCATTAGTGAATTTCCTATCTTAATGGAAAGGTCCGGCCCCTCGGAGAGCACCAACTCTCTTCGGAGAACACCTCTCAATCTTTCCAGAACCTGAAGTTCAAACCAACAGGCAGGGGTAGAGCCAGACGGCCCCCGCAAGGGGGGAGGCTAACCCATCGGAATGCGGTATGAGAACGGAACTTGAAGCGTTTGTTTGGGCAGCTCAACCTCAGGGGTCCTTGCCTTGAGCATGAGGCTCCTATCCTTCCAGATGAAGATTGTCTCTATTCGGACCCTTCCTGAGATAGTCTGATGAGCTATAGAGAGTCCAAAGAGCTCTTTCTTCGAGCTACCTAAAGGAGTGAGGCTTCGCCGACTGAGAAGATCAAACTGATCCTACTTCAAATGGTATGAGAAATGATGAGGTTCCCTAATCAAAAAATTCATATTGGAAATAATCTATAATGGATCTCGACAAACTAGCGATAAACGCACTTTTTCTTGAAAAAGGTGATATTGCGCTAATGGCCAGACAACATCAAATTATTCATCAAACGAGGGCTGTATGACTAGTTTGGGTATATCGACGTTGGGTATATCGACGATAGATTCCTCGTTGTGGATTTCAAGTAGCAATCAAGCGTGTTTTGTCTTAGAGGTTGGATTTTTAGGCCTTGAACTCAAACTCCTAGAGCTCTAACCGTTCCTTAGTTCAAGCTCAGAGTTTGATGGATCGATCAACCTAGTGTTTGTGTTCCTTCTTCAGACCAGAGATTAGGATTGTTCCATTGATAAGATAGAGAGCTCCTTTCCTTCACTTCATGCCTAAGAGAGTGAGCTTCAGAGGGATAGCTGGCTTGGAGAATCTCATGCTCAGAGAGAGATGGTCTTTCCTCAGACTAAGAGAGTTAGTCCCATAGACTGATCTTCCTCAGACTAAGCTAAACGGCACTCTGGCATTGAGGCTTTGCCGCTTGAGAAGATGAAAGAGTTATTTAGCATAATAGAACAAGGCTAGCTTCCTTAAGAACAAATGCCAGTTCCTCTCGGTAAGAGCTGCTAGGAGGGCTTGACTTCAACTCTCGTAGTACCTCACAATTCTCATTTCTCTGAAGGTAGCAGGTTTCCTCGGTGAGCTTCTTCCTAGCTGGAGCTCTTCTAGTCAGGTCAAGTAGCATACAAAGAGAAAGGCCAGTGTCTAAGGAGAAAAGCTCATGAAAGCCTCAAGCAGTAGGGTTTTAGCGGTCCCTTCAACTCCGGAGCATGTTCCCCTAAGGCAATAGCTCAAGTTGTATGGACAAATGTTCCATTGAGCCATTTACCTCCGCTCAAATGCCAGATTGAAAGTGTCTAATTTCACGGACTTGAGTGTGTGTGTGCGGTGTAAGTACGGGGGTCCAGGGGGGTGCAGTGTGTGTCCCCCTCGGATTGGCCTTCCTGTTCTTTAGGCAAGCAAGCTCTAAGGCTAGGTTGAATATGAGCATGCTTCTTTCAAGGCCAGCATAAAGACATATATAATGATGAAGCACGTCAAAACGAAGGCATGTTGATCCGTCTAGGCCCTAACGAAGGCTAAAATGCTGAGCCGTATAGGCCATAACGAAGGCTGTGTAAAGCTGAGCCGTATAGGGGTGTTTCATCAAGCTAGGCAAGGTGAGGACCGGCAGGGGTTCGACAGGCTCAGCCTCACCCTGCCAGGGGCCATCCTCTTAAAACCTAACAAAAGAACCTATCTTACCGAGACCTCGCCTACGGACTAGATCGGGGTAGTTTCTTACTGGTGTGATTGGGGAAGCCCGAGAGATGACCTACGGACTAGATCTGGGTAGTTTAGTTCCGACCTTATGGGAATGTAACCAGAATGACTGATAAAAGGAGAATCTCATTTATAAGAGCGTGTAGAGGGAATACCTTTATGAATGCTATGTGGATCGTTGATTTGTATAGCGTGTACGAAGGGGAGATGTGTGTGGGAGTGCTATGGGGATTTGTCAGTTCTAAAGCATATATATATCCATCTATATCCATGGGGAGATGTGTGTAGGGAAGACCCTGTATTGGTGCTATCAGGATGGAACCACTCTATAGCATTTCTCTAGGGGATGTGCGAATGGGAAGATCATAGTCGTTATCCAAGCCCCTGATTGATGCTATGTGTGTGTGCCAGCTCTAGAGCAATTACCTAGGGGAGATGTGGATGGGGGAGATCTGTTTGATAGCCGTAATAAAGACCCTAATAAATGCTATGTAGATGGCCCATTTCTATAGCATTTCTCTAGGCTTACACCTCTGGAGTCGCTAGGAAAGCCAGCTAATAGGGAAGGGAGAGAGAAGATATCACAGGAAGGATAGATAGATCGGGCAAGCGACAATATATATATATATATATATATATATATATATATATATATATATATATATATATATATATATATATATATATATATATATATATATATATATATATATATATATATATATATATATATATATATATATCTATATATATATATATATATATATATATATAGATATATATATATATATATATATCAGCGGTTAGTTGCTCCCCCGACCCTTTCTCTAAGGGGTGCAGCAGCACCAAAAGAACATCCCTTCCTTAGCTCATTTCAAGTGTACTTTATTCCACACCTTTGGGGCGGCCACCCACGAGGTCCGAAAAAGAAAGCCAGTTTTCATAGCATAGGGGTTGGTAACAACTATAGATAGAAAAAAGCATAATGACATATATAATTATACGCTGAATTACCGCTCCTACGACATGAAGTGAAAAGATCATAATGGGTCGAAATAATGGGTCGAAATGTCATAATGACTGCGAGAATTCTATCGAAAACATTCTCGAAGAATATCGTATACAAACGAAATCTATCTTGATCTCTCCATCCTATTCCTACGAAGATGGATATGAAAGGAACGAGCGAGACCATAACTCGATTCATCAATGAATGAAACGACAAAACGAAGTGGATGCTCATACATAATGATATGAGCCATATTCCTTCTTCCACTCGAGAAAGAAGTGAGCAAAATCTCTCTCATTTGTGTGCAGACTTGGTCGAAATAACCCAAATGACTGCTAAAATGAGGTTGCGTAATTACCTCCAATTAGATTGCGTAATGACGTATATAAATAATGATTGGAATCACGGACAAGTTTCAGTCCTCTCCCTTATGTTCGATCCTGCTTGCGCATCCTGATTGATCGATTCATGGGAATATTGGTAAGTGTGAAAGACGCATCCCTGGCCCCCTACTGGGCATATAGCCTGGGCGTGTTCATTACCTACGGGGCCCAGGACATAGTGTCAAAGTAGCACTCATCATCATGGAAATCAATTTCCTACCTGGTTTTCTTCAGCAGGATATTGGATTGAGATCGGTTCTATATCCCAAACCGACACGGGTGAACAAGTAGAGTATACTAGGGCGCTTGAGAGAACCATGTTTCAGGGTCAAAATGACCCCATCACTTCCATAATGACATATGCCCATATATGCATTGATAAGAAAGCGTAATGACATATGCCCATATATGCATTTTCTGGTGTAATGACTGCTATCGAGTCATGATTGGAAGGCCCCCATCGTTTCGCGCAGAGGTTCGCGAGATCGATCTAATTGCTTGCGAAATGACATATATCGAGTCATTCATGCATAATGACATATATAATGAGATTGATTTCGGTCACTAGAGAGAGACGAAATCAAAGCATACTCGACATATATCGAGTCATAACTAGAATCATGTACAAGGAAAAGGTCCTCTCCCTGGGGGGTCGAGCCTGCTTGCGCATCCTGAGTGATTGATCGATTGATGGGTGCGTTAGCACACTCGACTATACGGAGAGGGAATTTTGTACGGTGTGAATCAGGTTCAATACCTACTGTATCGGAAAGAATGCATCAGATGGATGCCTGGGCATTGAGAGGGAAGGACGCTTCCAAAGGCGAAAGGCCGTGGGGAGATACCATCTGTCATCCATGGATCTCTGATCGGGAAACCATATCCAAGCCCCATGGCTAGTCTGTGCTCCTTGGACTTGAAATACTTAGCGAACTGAAACATCTAAGTAGCTATGGGAAGGGGAATCAACCGAGACCCCGTTAGTAGCGGCGAGCGAAAGCGGATTGGGCAAATACTAAGCAGCGGAGGTTTTCGTTTCGATCTTGGTCTCATTTTCCTAGCCTTGCCTTCTCTGCGTGATTCATTTCAGTTCATTGGATGATGGAAGAACCAGGCATGCCGATCTTTGCCCTTTGATTTAGGCTATAAGGTGCCGTAAGGAACTTGAGTTGCTCGACCATAAGGACCTTTAGGTGCTCGACCATAAGGGCCGCCATCGAGAGGTAGGCAGAATTGTGAATGAAAAGGTTGGAAGATCTGGCCAAAGAAGGTGATAGCCCTGTAGAGAGTCCCATGGTTCGATTCTGTAAGTAAAACGCAGCGTGTTTGAATTAGGATCGCTTCGTAGCGAGAAAGGGGGACCACCCTCTAAGCCCAAGTATTCCTCAATGACCGATAGCGTACAAGTACCGTGAGGGAAAGGTGAAAAGAACCCTAGGAAAGGGAGTGCAA